>OZ023254.1:3737229-3973305 GCA_964007305.1 Netelia melanura | reverse complement strand
CTTATGCAATTAGTCGCCGCAATTAACGAATCCGCTCCCACGCTAAAATGGCCGAATCGCCATTTAAGTCGATCGAACCTTGTTTTCCGTGTGGCAATAAAGGTGTTAAAAAAAAAACGATAAAAAGAAAGAAACAAAAAATGTTGTTCACCGACTGTAAAATTTCCGCTTCTACGGTCAGCGTGTGGTCGGCCGCGGCGGGACAATTTCTTCATTGACAATTCCCCCTCTGGGAAAACCGTCGCAACGTTAACATCTGAGCTTTGCTCGATTTCTTCTCGTACCGTTTGTCAATTGCCTCGATGTAGAAACGATTAACGTGGGATTACGTCGAATTTATCGATCGGAGAGGTGTACGTAATTAGCGACTACGATGCCTGGAATATCCTCGAGAATCGACAAAACACTGTCATTACAAAGTCCTGGAGCGACGATTAGCTCACACGTGTTCGTCCCTTTCCCTTACGCACTCGCTCCACGTAAAATTGTTGATAATCATCGTGTTCAGTCTCAGCAAAAAAACGATAACAAAAAAGGAACAAACGAAACAAAAACAAAAATAACATTTTGAAAAAACGAGACTTTGGAAAGGGAGGAAAATCTTAAAACGAAACAGAAAGATCAATCTGAAAGCGTAAAAACAATAATTGATGGATGAATAATTCATCGATACGATCGATAACGAAAAATTAATAATAATAGTCGTTTAAAAATCAAAGTGACATTTTTATCCAACGACTTTGCGTCGTATCGTTCGCAATATCCAGTCGATCGTAAAGTACCGTCATGATCGTATCATGCCAGTAATCAATCCTTCGATCGATAACAATTTAAAAAAAAAAAAAAAAAAAGAAAACGAGAAAAAAAAAATTCAAACAACTGTTTCTCGTATCTACATAAATAACGTTTGGTTTTAGCGTTAAACACATGTCTAACCGGAGCTCGGGATAGTGTATTTATCCATTTTCCTCCGGGCATTTTCCTGAATCGCGTATACACCAAGAAAACACACATGTGCGAGTCTTTAACCACCGTTCATTTTCATCGAGCTATGTATATATATATATATAATTTCTTACTGACAAGAGTTTTTGCCTCCTCATAGTAATCGACACCACGCCTCGAAACGTTTTACATTTTATAAGTCTCTTAATGACAGCTCATATATAATATATAATGTAATATGATATATGATATAATATATAATATAATATAATATAATAATATATAATATGTAATATAATATGATATAATAATATATAATATAATATAGTAATATTATGCGACCATAATATATTATATTATAAAATATATTATTATATTATTGTATACTACATATTATATAATTAATATAATATAATAATATTATATTACCATAATATATCATATTATAATAATATATTATTATATACTATATATTATATAATTATCATATATTATCTATTAATTATAATAATACATTTAATATAAATAATATACCTATATAATAATATATTATATGATTATATTTAATATAAATAATATATATAATAATATATTATATGATTATATTTAATATAAATAATATATATAATAATATATTATATTATTATATTTAATATAAATAATATATATAATAATATATTATATTATTATATTTAATATAAATAATTTATATAATAATATATTATATTATTATATTTAATATACAATATATTATATTATATGTTATTATTAATACACCACTGGTTGGAAACACATGCGTGATGAGTAGACGTACCTATAAAGTAACATTCTCATTCTTCTAAATTTATAATCTCCCTTACGTATAACGTAAGCTATTAACTTATATATATATATATATATATATATATTCCTTTTTCGTATAAAAGTAAATTTTTTTTTCTCTCTTTCTCTCTCACGTACCGACTCCTCCTTCGTTGTACTTTCTCCGTACGCCGGCTGCCGCTACGCTATTTCCGTAAGGCGCCTAATAACTCATTCATTCATACGTACAGTATACGTACGTTCGCGTTAATCGAGACAACGTGCTTCGTACCTTTAATTAATTCGCGCCGCGTATACCTCGCGTGGCAGCACCATCGTCGGAGATAATGATGGAATGCTCGACGCACCTCCAACTACACCTCTCCATGTATTATATTTTCATTCCCATTTATTCCTATATATATATATATATGTAGGTAGAAGTTGTATGGTTCTTGAATGTCGTACTCTCGTCGGGGAGGTACTGTATACTTTGTGTTTATGAAATGCAGTTATCGAGGGGAAGGTAAAGAAGGGCGGAGGGGAGGGGGATTTACAGTTAGGTAGCTGCAGGCCAACTGATACGTCACTCACTGCGAAACGGTAAAATCTTGACCGCCAATTTTTCTATATTACATTACAGTATAAAATGTATATTATTTATATCGCATTGGTAGAAATGATTAATGATGAATTCGCGCAACGACGACTCGAACAACTTTCATGAATTATTGCTCGAAAATTGTAGCAGTGAAATAAGAAAAGTCGACTTATTTTTTTTATTCATTTGTAAAATATGAAATTCGTTTGTAATTCCGTATGGTGAATTTTGATATCTCTCGAATTGATAATATTATAATAATGTTATAATATATTATAATATAATAGTAATAGTATTATAATATTATATTAATATAATGTTATAATAATTATAACAATATATTAATATAATATTATAATACTTATTATTATAATTATAATAATATTATAATATATTATAAAAACAATAATAATATATTTTAATATTATAATTATATTATAAATATTATAAATATAATTATAATAATATAATAATAATAATAATAATAATAAATCCCCTCTCGAGATTTAGTCGCGATCGAACGTCGATGAATAAGGAGAATAAACGAGTCAAAAATTTGAAGAATTCGCGATAAAAAAAAAGGTATGTAGTTCCAGCTATCGATGTAAATTACGCAGAACGTTTGCTGGAAGGACGAACTCATCGACGGGTACCGTTCTCGTCATCGCGCATAACCATTTCTCTGCCTTCCAACTATATATGTGTATATATATATATATATATCTGTTTTTTTTCAACTTTATCGTCCTTGAAAGTTTTATCGAGACGCGCTCCTTGGGGATTACGCGGCTGCTGTCCCTAGGTATACGCGCGAGTCCGTTCGCGTGTATATCCTGACCTCGGGACGAGGCTGACTAATACACACCGGGATTTTAGATGCCAGAGGGCATCTCGAAAAGCTGTTCACGATCCTGTACAACACCGACGAGGATTTATCGTTCGGCCCAAAAAGTCATTACGGGACGAGGAAAAATTATTACTTGGCTTAGTCCTACGTTTCGTAGACAAGTTTTGGACTCGAGTGTTTTCTCGAGGGTTGCGGAAGGATTAACGTCGTTGTACGTTTCTTACAAATGTGTAAGACACGGTTGGTTGAGACGGCGGGGTGGGGTAACGGGAAATACAATCGTAAAATGTGTCAATGTCTATCGATTGTTTCCCAACCTCAACGAACTCGACCGCACTGGCCTACAGATATGTTCCCTTCGTCTACCGTATTTCTATTGAAAAATACAAATGGCCTTTCTCCCTTTAGAAATTCTGGACAAAATTGTGGGAGAACATTCGATCTAAAATTTCATCAATTTATCGTTGAGGAACTAAGGGATTTATAATTTGATTAATTTTTTTAAATTTATTATCGTTAATTAAAGATAAGAATAATTAATACAAATTCGTGAATCAATTAGAAATTTAAATAAAATTAATTAGATTATATTTGGTTCCTTCAAAAAAAAAAGCTAAAAAGATTCTGCAAATGCTTTAATCGAGGAACTAAAGATCTTGCAATTTCATTATTTTTTTATTATTGTTAATTAAAAAAAGAATAATTAATAAAAATTCGTCGAATCAATGAGAAATTCAAAGAAAAATAGTCTACTATTTAAAATCATGAATAATTAATGTCATCAAAAAAAAATTCTGCAAACGCTTTAATCGAAAAAAGAAACTAAAAAAAAAAAATTGGAAAAATTCCAGGAATCGTAATTTTTTGATAATTACAGTTCGTTCAATTCTCCCTCCCCATTCGTCGAGTTCCGTCTCGGCTCGGGCTTAAACGGTCGGTAATTGGTACGTTCGATATCCGTACGAGCCTGGCTTGTGCGTAGAAGAAGGGAAAGGGTAGGCGGTTAAAAGAAAGTCGTTTTCATCGCGAATTGCGCAAATACTGAAACGGAGAGTCGTCCGACCGCGCGTGCGCGCGCGCGTCTCGACAAACGACGAACCAGAAGCAAAGTTACATCGACTTTATATACGTTCGAAGTAGAAAAAAACACACACACACACCGATCGTACGTAAGGACGGTTTTTCTCGTATGTTTTTGATACGAGTCGAGCGCGTTCGACGATCGAGCGTTGTGTACGCTGCGTGCTTTCTCAATTTGGCACAAACTCGCCGGCACTCTTTTGCCCCGTTTCGGATTTAGGTAATCCCCTCGCGTCTCTCACCTGTGCGTTGTCTCTCATATATAAATACGACTTCTTCGTCGTGGTCGAACGCTCGAGACGTTTAACGCAGCGACGACGCGTGTCCCGATCCTCGTCGTGTTTCACTAGTTTTTCCTCGCCTTACGCGGGGTCCATAGGCTTAGCTCGAACTAATACGCGTTTTTAGATAGACAAAAACCTGGGATTGTACATGTGTAGGTACGTCGCACCGGTAAGAGTCACTTCTGGCTTTGTAGAGATAGAAAATCCTAGGAAACTTTGCGAGCGAGCGGGAGGAACTTTGAGTATGTAACTACTGTAAAACGGGATTGTATTGTATTGTATATGTCATACAGGGTGAATTTCATAAAGTGTCTCAAACTTTGTGTGAAGGTAGATGGGATCATTACAAACAAAAGTTGCAAATATACATTGGGGATATTTTTAATAGTTTACGAGATATACACTTTTAAAGTTGGTCCAATCAGCGCGCGCCGAGAAGCGTTGGAGCCGCCCACTCCCCACCCTAGTAGCCCATACTCGAGAAATAAAAATGACCGCGCAATAATATAATAAATTAAAGTGACTGCTCTGAATTTTGCAACCCCAAATGTAACGTCCTACACTGTACTATCTCTACAGCTAGGACGGGAGTGGGCGGCGCCAACGCTTCTCGGCGCGCTCTGATTGGATCAACTTTAACAATTGATATCTCGTAAACTATTAAAAATATCCCCAATGTATATTTGCAACTTTTGTTTGTAATGATCTCATCTACCTTAAAATAAAGTTTGTTACACCTTATCAAAATTCACCCTGTATAACATGTTTATATGTGTGTGTCTGTGCTTATTATGGCAAGGTGTACGAATACCTATGCAGAGTATTAACTCGATCTTCGGTTACTTTTGTCGCGCGCCGTCTACCAGAAGGCAGGTATTTATGATTTCCTAGAAGTGTTACGGTCGAGGCAACCTCGCGCGGACACCAACCACCAACTACCCACCAACGATCGAAACTCCGCGCGAAGGGAGAACCCTCTCTCTCTCTCTCTCTCTCGTCTTTGCCCACGCGGTCGACTGAATTATTTATTCACTTTCGATTGTATCGGTGCGCCACGTACCGATTCCGTACGGGAATTTCGTACTGTAGAGCACAGGCTTGTGCGTGACGCGAGGTGGCCTTGGTCCTTATTTTTCTTCAGGGACTCTTCCGATCAAACCTGCCTTTTCGTCGTGAGAACGACGAAAAAAAATTCACGCACGATTTCGATCGACCGAAACGACGAAATTTCATCAAATTTTAGAAGTAAATATTGTTCTTTTTCTTACGGTTTTTAGTGTTTCGAGTGTAAATTTACCCTAATTGACGAGATGAAAAGGATGAAATAAAAAAAAAAAAAAACAAATTTCAAAAACTTTTTAGTATAAAGAAATTGGTTTTTTCGTTCTTATTTTTATTTATTCTTGCCGAAATTTATGTAATCCTCAACAATTTATTTGTTTAACAAAAAATAAATACCGAATTTATTCCTTATTACTTTTTATCAAAATTATAATTGTTTATATTAAATTATTATTTCAATCGTTATTATTTAAAAAAAAAAAACTAAATAACGAATTTAACCGTTCAGAATTGTAGAAATTTGGACCATGACCGACTTCGTCATTTTTGGGTCACTTTCCTTTTCTTCCACGACGTTTCCGAGCTACGAGTTCCGCGATTGTGCAATCGATCCTCGTTTATACCGTAATCTGCATTATTTAACAACCACGTTGAAACAGCCGCGAATGAACGTAGGTGGTTTTGTTCGTTCCGTGAAAAATTCTTATTCAAAAACTTGCCCTTGAGAGATTCATCTCCTCGTCGTTTCATTTCTGGTCCCTAGGACTCCCACGCCTCCTTTAACAACCACGAAACCCATAGAGCTGATGGAGTCATCAGACGTTTGACTCGACAGTCAATTTTTTATTATTCTTCATTCACTCTCTAATATTATACACTCGCTACGAAAATACACATCTTTCTCTCTCTCTTTCTTCTTCCTCTCATATTGATTTTGTCAATTTACGTAGCCTGCACCTTTACCAACGATCGTAGGTTATAAAATTCCACCCACGCGAGAGTTATCGCATCGACCGTGTCATTCGTTTTTCCATCGACTACTTATACATTTATAGTCTCGATTCTTGATGGAAAAAAAGAGAGAAAGATCAAGAGTGAGGAGGTGGGGGGGGGGGGGGGGTTACTTTAATACCCGATCTCTGAATCGTAATGGAGGGAGGACCACGACCGTATTATTCTTAGCGACTCTCCTCGTTCGAATCCGATCACACGTCGTTCAATAATCCACAATACGAAACGAGTTTTAGTCTTATAAAAATTAAAAAAAAAAAAAAAAAATAATAATAAAAAATTCCTCGACGATCTTTTTGATAGAAACAACGAACATTATTTATAAATATTCACAGTTTGTGAATTTTGTAAAATATATTTTGAAATTTTCATCGAGTCAAAAACATTTCTTTTTTGCATATTTATGAAGATTTGTTTTTTAAGAGGGATATCATGATGTTTTTTTGATCGAGTGTTGTGAAAAAAAGAATTGAATCAATAGTCATTGAAGTTCGCTGCTGCTGAAATAACTTTGAGAATTCTTTGGAGATGAAATGAAAAAAAAAAAGAGACAATGAGGATCGTCGACGTAATAGGAAAAGAGAGACGAGAGGAGAGAGAGAGAGAGAGAGAGATTCGGAGTGTTGTTGCACTTATAAAGCGAATTTATCATCCGGTAAAATCGGTCGCTCTCGTCACTTGTGTGTTTCGAGAAAGGTTTCTCGCGTGGGTGAACTCGTCTGGGCAGGGCAAAAACTCCTCTTTTTTCCACCTCATATATGCTCGAATATGTACTTCGGTATCTCCCGGATGGCAGGTTCTCGATCGGTTTCTCTTTCGCTTTTTTATTTATTTATTTATTTATGTATTTATTTTTGTCTTACGAATTCTAAGAACTCTGTGCACATCTCGCTTTTGTATCTCTACGGTCGCCATATACGCTCGGAGAATCTTAAATCTTTAAGTCTACTTCGTTCCCCTCATGTTTGTTCATCGGCCGTTACATTTTTTTCTTCCCTCAAAAAATCAGGTAAATGAGAAAAATAATTTTTCAAGGAATTTGCAATTTTTAATCGATTTTACAGGTTAATTACGAATTGAGCTATTAAATATTGAGTAAATTATTATCGCCCGTCTAATTTTACTAAAAGTTTATTTCTTTCCTAAAAAAAAATACAAACATCCAAAATTAATTCAAAAAAGTTTAATTTTGAATTAATTTTGGAATTCAATTACAAATTACATTATTAAATATTAAGGAAATTATTACTGCTAATAAACTGTTTCTAAAAATTCATTTTTTCCCTTAAAAAATACGTAAATAACCAAAATAATTTCAAAAAAGTTTAATTTTGAATCAATTTTTCAATTCAATTACAAATTACACTATTAAATATTAAGTAAATTATTACCACTAATAAAATTCTTCAAAAAATCTATTATTTCCCCTAAAAAAATACACAAATAGCCAGAATAATTTTGAAAAACTTTGTAATTTTTACTCAAACTTGCAATTAAATTACAAATTACATTGCTAAATAGTAATTGAATGATTATCATTTACAAACTCGTTCTAAAACTCGATTATTCCATCCACGCCCAATGTTTTTTTTTTCCATCCCCTAATTTCATTCCTCCTCTCCGCTCCTTACCATCCACCGATCTCGTCCAATTTCGCAATTTCTTCATCTCCGTCATCGTCCGTTTCGTTTGTCTCCCGCGTCCCTTTTCGAGAACTCATTCTCGCCGACAGGATCGCGTCACGCGATCGTTGGGTCGTCGGAGGTGGTGGCTAGCAGGGGGGCTACTGCTCTCGCCGATTTCTTTTCCGCTCTGATCACAACTCAACCTCTCTTTCTCCTCTTCGACCGTGTGACATGGCACCAGCCAGAAACGTAAGTTTCTGGCTCCCACGTACTTTTTTACAAGGCTCCCTCGCGGCTTACCATTTAAGGATCGATCGCCCTGACCGCCGATCGTTTATACGATTCCCTCGTGTACCCACCCCTCTCCCCCACTCGGCTATACACATATCCATTTTTTCCACCTCTATTTTCTTCGTCCACAAATTTATCGCCGTCTAACCAAACCCTAGTCTCATTTTCCCAAAATTTATACCCACTTTCCGCCCCCTCCAAAATCTCATTTTTCTTTCATCCCTGTAGAAAAAAAAAACAAAAAACCACCCTCATCATTCTTCCCCCTTATCTCAAAACTCGAGTCGGTCCAAAATCAAGAGTCTTCCGATCGGTTCACGACTCGAGCAGGGTCGTGGTCGTCGAAACGGTTCAAGGGCATCGCATACCTCCCCCCTCCTTCCTTCATCCCCTCCACGCCCCTTTCTCCTTAACCGAGGACTGCGCTATATACGAGGTCGCGGACCATGGGGTGGGGGAGACCGAAGCGAAAGCACCAAACCAAAAATATCTCATCTGCGCTGAGCTACCCCCCTCCCACCTCACCACCCCCTCTCTCTTTCCCTCTCTCTCTCTCTGTCTCTCCCATTCTCTTTCTCGCACTTTCCACTCTCTCTTGTTTCGTTCTCCCTCTCTCTCTCTCTCTCCCTCTCTCTCATACCTACTCGTAAAACTTAAAGGAACACCGGCGGAACCGATCGGCCTTCCATTGGCCACGCCATTAGCGCGAGCGGATCGATTTGTTCTCGCTCTGGCCGACGACCCACCAACTATACTAATCCACGTATAACATACACGTGTATTGGTACGTACGTACAACGAGTTAAACATTCGCAATCGATCGAAATAGCCCCCTCCTGTGTAGCAGAAAACGTCTAGAGGCACGTTCGACATTCCACTTACGTACATTTGCGTACAAGACCGACAGGAAAGTCTTTCGCGCGTTATTTCGCGACGACGTCGTTGGTCTCGTCGTTAAACTCGCGGATATTGGGGTAGGTCGCTTCGAGAACCAGAAAAAGAGACCAAGTCAGGGAGTGAAAGAGAGAGAGAGAGAGAGAGAGAGGATTGCCCCCCAAACCGCGTTTTATTCGAGTTCAACAACCACTCGCGAGCTTTTTCGAGAGCTTTCGACTCGTTTGTACTTGTGTCTGTGTGTCTGTGTGTGTGTGTGAATGTGGGTGTGGATGTGTATGTGTGATGCACCGGGACAGTTAGGTGCTCTGCGGAACGAGACGTTGATAAATAAATAGAATCGATTGAATAGGCGCTTCGATCAATTTGATAGATTCGTTGTTATTGAGATTTATTGGCCTGTCCATCAACGGGAACGTTGGCACGAAAAATTATCTTGGGAATCTTTCTTCTTCTCTCTTGGTAATTTTAGGTTTATTTTTTTACTGTCCTCTGTTATTCTCCTTCACGTGGCTTTGGGTATCAATAAAATTCGACCAATTTCGAATGGGAAACAACGGGAGATAATTTTACAGTTTTATGATTAATAATAATTTTGGGACGATATTTATAAATTGAAAGAAATTTGGAAAAATTAGGATTAAATTTTTTGTTTTATTATTGAAAATTTACAATTTAATGAAATTTATAATTTATTGAAAATTGTAGGTGGATTAATGTATACAGGGTCTTCGCTATTGCGCCGAAAATATTTCTTCTGGACTTCGTCGGAAAATATAAACGGAAGTGGCTCTGTAAACAGAAAAAATGGATTTCGTTTTTTATTTATTTTTTTTTTTTAATTCATGATTGATTTATCAGCGAGGATTTTTTAACGATTTGTTCATTCAAATTGAGCCAATTTCCTGTTTTAAGAAAACACACACACACACACATGGCGATACGAATCATCGTTGATGAATAATTCTCTTAATTTTCTTCTAATTTCGAAATCAGATAAAAAAAGGTCGAGGTCGAATAAAATGAGATATCGACTAACTGATTACTAAATCGATTCGTCGCGATGAATTTTTTTTACTCCGATGGTAAAAAAAAAATTTTTTTTTTTTTTGAGAACTTAATTTTTGTATTAATATTTTTGATAAATTCGTCCCGATGTTCACTTAACGCGGCGTTTTCTCCTCATCTCGCGTCTTTTCGTTCGCTCCTTAAGGGGGTGGATCACTCTATAGGTAAAAAAAATATAGTAAAGTTTAGGATTTTTTTTTCAAAGAAACTAAACAATATATCGAAATTTGGTAAAAAGGTATTTGTTAAACAAGTATCGAGCACTGTTTATAAATTTTATCAGAGCTGTACTAAACAAAATGGCGGTTTCCCAACATTTTTTCAGCTGCGTCTTTTCTTTTTTTATTGCTGCCTGGTCGAACCCATAACTGCTGCAATTTCAAAGCTACGATAATGAACCAAAAATAATTCGATATAGTATGATAACAGCTTCCACACTACGTAGGATCTTTTTTTTAAATTGATTTTTACAAAAATGACGTGTCGTTGAATAAAAATTTCGACAAAACCCCAAAAAAATGCACGAAAATTGTTAATAACATTTGAACTATGGAACATAAAAAAGAAATCCTACGTAACATCGAAGCTGTTATCATACTCTATCGAATTCTTTTTGGTTCATTATCCTATCTTTAAAATTACAGCAGTTATGTGTTCGACCAGGCAGCGATAAAAAAGAAAAGCTCTAGCCGAGAAAATGCCGCCATTTTGTTTATTACAGCTCTGATAAAATTTATAAACAGTGCTCAATAATTGTACAAATCCGCCCTTTTTACCGAATTTCGATACGTTGTTTAGTTTCTATGAAAAAAAAAAATCCCAAAGTTTGCCGTATTTTTCGGCCTCGAGAGTGGTTTACCCCCTTAAGAGTCGCCGACGCAGCGAGAGAGAAGGACCCACGAGAGTCCCTTCTCGGTTTGGTCCGAGGGAGGGGACCCTGGACTTTGGACCCGTTATGCAGGTCCGGCGCAAGAATGCAGCCGGTGCGTTGCAACGATGCAGGCGGGAGCCGCATCGACTTCTCGCTTATACATCGCGTCACTACGCCAATCGCACTGATTCGCTCCTCCTCCATTTTCGTTTTTATTTCGTTTTTTTTTTTTGCAAATAATCATTTCACTATAAAAACAATTAATTTTGACGTTTTATTTGATTTATTTATTTATTTTTTATTATACTTTATTAATGTTTAAATATTTTTTTTACTATCGAATAGCTTAATTAAAAACAAATCGTTATTCCATCGTATTTGTCAATTAATTAATTTTAATCTCGATCATAAATTGCCAAGTTACGAATCGATCGAACGAAATCGATTAAATACGTTCTCTCAATCAGAGTCAATTCATTCCAGCATATTTTTTGTTGATCGTCATTGAACTAAAGAAATCTCTATTATATTGTTCCCTCGTCAATTCTGCGTGAGAGACTCGCAGCGGGTAACTTGGGAATTCCCAACTATCTTCTATTGCCTCGTTGAATTACTTTTGTTTTTTTTATTTTTCCTCCCTCCCACTTTTTTTTCGTCTTGGTTTTCATTTTTTTCCTCGAGTTTTACTTTTTGATATATATATTTTTTTTTAATATTGACACTGTTGTATACGATTTGTTTTCGTTGACAAATTGAACGACACGCTTTTGGATCTTTCGCAGAGATTTGGTACTTGTGTTTGAAATTTGATTTTTTTTTTGTTTTGATGTGTGTAAAGACGTGGTTGGAGAAAATAGCCATTACTGCCATGGTCGAGCCACGAGTTGGTCGAAACGATATAGGACGCGAGTAAAGGGTTGTAAACACACGTGGGCAGTTGGCATTTACAGCGGAGGCAGCTGCGAGATTCACAGCTGCCGCACGAACGGCATGGAAATTAAATTCTCCCCTCTCTCTCTCTCTCTCACTCTCTCTCTTGTTCTGTTTCTCTCTTTTCCATTTTTATTTTAAAACCGATTTTTCATATTTATCGAAAAAAAAGTGGAACAGCAAATTTTGTTACATTCAATTTATTTTCTAAAATCAAAATTCCAAATTTCTTTTAATTAAAAAAACGAAAACAATTTATAAATTGTTACAATAAAAATTTACTGGAGCAGTACGGGGTGGAAATTAAATTCTCTCCTTCTCTCTCTCTCTCTCTCTCTCACTCTCTCTCTTGTTCTTTTTCTCTCTTTTCCTTTTTAATTTTAAAACCAATTTTTCATATTTATCGAAAAAAAAAGTGGAACAACAAATTTTGTGACATTCAATTTATTTTCTAAAATCAAAATTCCAAATTTCTTTTAATTAAAAAAACGAAAACAATTTATAAATTGTTACAATAAAAATTTACTGGAGCAGTACGGGGTGGAAATTAAATTCTCCCCCCCTCTCTCTCTCTCTCTCTCACTCTCTCCCTTGTTCTTTTTCTCTCTTTTCCATTTTAATTTTAAAACCGATTTTTCATATTTATCGAAAAAAAAGTGGAACAACAAATTTTATTATAATACATTCAATTTATTTTCTAAAATCAAAATTCAAAATTTTTTTTAATTAAAAAAACGAAAACAATTTATAAATTGTTACAATGAAAATTTACTGCCGCAGTACGGCATGGAAATTAAATTCTCCCCCTCTCTCTCTCTCTCTCACTCTCTCCCTTGTTCTTTTTCTCTCTTTTCCATTTTAATTTTAAAACCAATTTTTCATATTTATCGAAAAAAAAAAGTGGAACAATAAATTTTGTTACATTCAATTTATTTTCCAAATTCAAATTTTTTTTCAATTAAAAAAACGAAAACAATTTATAAATTGTTACAATAAAAATTTAAATAATAACAAAGTATTCTAACTTTGGGAAATTTTATTAAAAAATAATGTTTTCTTGGAAAGAAGAATTGCGATAAAAGGAAGAAGTTGGAATTATGAGCGAAGACAATTGAGAAAGAGACGTAGAGAAAAAAGTATAAAAAAAAAAGATGGCACGAAAATCCCGACGGGCTCATCGTCCTCTTCTTCTCCTTCCTACTCCATAAATTTGCAAATTGGCAGCCGTTCAAGCTCGGTCTTAGCTCCATGCGTGATGGAAGAAGCAGCGAGCGAGCGAGTTCAACCACGAAGAGAGAAACTTTAAGCTTTTTCCTCTCTTTTCTTTCTCTCTCTCTTCGCCATTGCATCGTGCCATCTCGTATGGCTCTTCTTCCTACTGCAATAACGCATTCGAGACGACGACGAAGACGAAGACCCTGGGCAAAAAGCCTACGGTGAATAAGCGAGAGAGAGAGAGAGAGAGAGAGAGAGAGAGATGGAAGTCCACGCAAATTCCTCTGGCAAACGCCTTCGACCTATAAGAGTAACTATGCTGCACCAGACAGTGCAGACACGCTGCATTTATATATATGTCTCTGTAATATGTAATATACCCGCGTTTATAGACACACAAATCACTCGCCATGTCCCAATACCATTTTCAATCAAATATATCGAGTCGTAAATTAATCAAACTATCGAATCAATTCTTTAATAAATTTACTCGCTGAAAAAATAATTTTATTTATATATCCATGGAATTTATTTATCCATATGGAAATGGATAAGAAAATAGAGTTTTATCGATCTATCGTTTCAAAAATGTAATGTTTTATTACGCGATTGAATAAATTTGGGAATTAATTCATTCGACGATTATAAAATTTATTTATTTATAAATTTATATTTTTTTTTATTCTTATTTTTATATTTTTTTTTATTTGCTTTATATTTATGTTTTTATATTTTTTTTAATCAATTTATATTTTTTTTATATATCAAAATTATTTATATATAAAGAATTTAATTTTTTTTATTTCTAAGTCACTTTAAAGCCGCATTGACATCGAGAGTAACGGCGACAACTTGAAACCGTCGCGAATCCGTAGAGACAAGGTGAACGTTAAATTTAAATATACAGGGTGAGTTTCGAAAGGTGTGTCAAACTTTATTTTAAGGTAGATTGGATCATTACAAACAAAAGTTGCAAATATACATTAATGATATTTTTGATAGTTTACGAGATATACATTTTTAAAGTTGATCCAATCAGAGCGTACCGAGAAGCGTTGAACACGCCCACTCCGAAATAAAAATGACTAATAATATAACCAATAAAATTGACTGTTCTGAATTTTGCAATCCCAAATGCAACGCCCTACATTGCACTATCTCTATGGCTAGGGCGGGGAGTGGGCGGCTCTCATGTTTCTCCGCGCGCTCCGATTGGACCATCTTAAAAAATTAATATCTCGTAAACTATTAAAAATAACCCCAATCTATATTTGCAACTTTTGTTTGTAACGATCTCATCTACCTTATAATAAAGTTTAAGACACCTTATGAACCCCACCCTGTATATGTATAGCCAGGAGTAGAACGTTTTGCCGTAGACGAGAGGGTAAGGAGATAATCCCACGGAGGTCATCGGGTTTTCGTTCAACTCGCATTGGCCTGTTGTACAGCAGCTAGCTGCTCTCCTGGACCATAAGATCTCCCTTGCATATATGCTCGATATTTTTTTTTAAATTCTTTTTTTTTTTTTTTTAATTTTTTTCGTACGCGTTTCTCCCATTCCTTCTCTCCCGGTTATGCGTTTATAGCCCGTTCGCATTATAAGAGCTTCTGCGGACTCTCGGAGAAGTTACAAAAGGCTCTATCCATCTTTCTCGCTCTCATTCTCGTCCCGGATTTGTACCGCGCGATCCGTTCCCTACAGTTGCAAAGTGCAGTGTCACTTTCTCTCTTTCTCTTTCTCTGTCTTTTGCCATTTCTCTCGTTATTCTATTTTCTATTCACATCTAATTCCGGCAGGCCGGGAAAATGTGAGATGGCTCTCTATATCTCCCGTCGTAGAAAGGAGGCTGCGCCGAAAATTGCGACCGTACGATGTCACAAAATCATTCGTGAATCTCTCGATCGCATCGCGTTCAATTATCGCCAAAAATTGAATATCGAATTATTCATTTTTATTAAGTACATATATATTTTGTTCAAACTAATCTTATTAATTATCATTTCGTTGATTAATAATAATTTCTAATTATTTCATGGGACATTTATTATATGCGTGTGTGTATGTGTTTTTTTTATATTAAAATTATGATTTTTTATAAATTATGAATTTTTCTTATTTTGATAAAATTAATCTTATTAATTATCAATTCGTTGATTAATAATTATTTTTAATTATTTCATGGGAGATTTATTTTCTATGCGTGTGACTTTTTATTGAAGTTATGAATATTGAAATTATTAATTTTCATAAAATATATATTTTGATAAAATTAATCTTATTAATTATCATTTCGTTGATTAATAATAATTTCTAATTATTTCATGGGACATTTATTATATGCGTGTGTGTATGTGTTTTTTTGATATAAAAATTATGATTTTTTATAAATTATGAATTTTTCTTATTTTGATAAAATTAATCTTATTAATTATCAATTCGTCGATTAATAATCATTTTTAATTATTTCATGGGAGATTTATTTTCTATGCGTGTGACTTTTTATTGAAGTTATGAATATTGAAATTATTAATTTTCATAAAATATATATTTTGATAAAATTAATCTTATTAATTATCAATTCATTGATTAATAATCATTTGTAATTATTTCATGGGAGATTTATTTTCTATGTGTGTGACTTTTTATTAAAGCTATGAATATTTAAATTATTAATGTTCATAAAATATATATTTTGATCAAATTAATCTTATTAATTATCAATTCACTAATTAACAATGATTTCTAATTATTTTATAGGAAATCTATTTGGTACGTGTGTGTTGTTTTATGGAAATTATGAATCATCTAAATTTTCATGGTTGAAAAAATTTCATCTTTCTCTCTCGTGCAAAGTGCAGCATGCATTCATACTGCACTTTCGTACGTGTGCATTTCTATACGTGTGTATGTACTTGTGCTCGCCCCGGTCAGAAACCAGACGAACGCCTTCTCTCAGGGTATCTATACATAGATCTATGCTTCTTATTCTCTATTTATGTCGGTTCCTCGGACTCTCGTCGTCTATATATTTCACTCTCTCCTTCTCTTTCTCTCTCTCCCTCCCTCTCACTCTCTCTCTCTCTTTCGTCGTTTTATTCTCTCGTCGAGCCATTGCCATCTCGAGGTATCCAAGAGCGATACTATCGCACTCTCTCGTGGTAACTCCAGCAGCAGAGATGACTGTCGAGAGATCGATCTCTTTCATTTTCTCTCTCGTAAATGGGTGAATTCTTTACTACAATGTCCAGGCTCTTTCCTCTCTAACGTTGGCCATTCATTCATTCGTATTACCACCCAGAATCTCGGTCGGCAGAAATTGCCTCGTTTTTCATAAAATTAAAATTCTTCATTCGTGTGAAATTTATTTTTATGTAATGAAATTTTTCTTTTTGTTGATAGTGAGGAACATTCTTAAGTGTGAGAATTGAAAACATTTAGAGAGAGAGAGAGAGAGAGAGAGAGCAAGCGAGATTTTTATTTTTGTATAAAAATAAAAAAATTCTTCGCTGTTATCGTTATCATTGGCGATCTAACAAAGATGTTTATATAATTCCGAGATCTTTCCGTCAATAATCGCGACTTGCGTGACAAATCAATACACTTCTCGACAACGTTGGACGCTTGGAAAAAGAAAGATTGATAACGATACAAAACAACCGTTATCATTTTCATCAATCTTATCGTTCTATCCTAACGTCAAATGATAAAGTAACGGTTAAAAGGAAATATTCGAAATTTATCACAGTCTTGGTTAACAATAAAAAATATACAATAATGTCTAATTAAAAAATAATATTAATATTCCTCAATATCAATATTTATAATTAAATATCTTTCATTAAAAATAACTTCTTTTTTTTTTTCATCGTCCAATCAAAATGTACAAAAACATTAGAAATTATTCCCTTATCTGTAAATTTAAAGAACCTTCGTTAACAATAAAAAATATTCAATTCAAAAAATTATATTAATATTCCGCAATATCAATATTGATTTTTAATCGAATATTTGTCCTTAAAAATAATTTCTTTCTATTCTTCGTCGATAAAAACGTCAGCCAAAAATTACAAAATATTCCTTTATACAGAAATAACAAATTTAATGAACCTTCGTTAACAATAAAAAATATCTAATTAAAAAATAACATTACCAATCCTCAACACCAACATACAATTTACAATTAAACATTGTTAATTAAAAATAATTTCCTTTTTCTTCATCGTCAATAAAACCATCACCCAAAAATTACAAAATATTCCATAACACAGGTAGAGACATCAAATTTAAAGAACCGTTGGTTTCACCCAAGGAGTCTCCGAAACGCCTTAAAAGTCGCCGATACATCGCCAATCGCGATAATCCGAGATTGCGTGATTCTCTCTCTCTCTCTCTCTCACTCCAGCAGTAACACCGCTATATTTTCCTCGTTAAATGATCGTTGGAGTGGTGGATCTCTGGCTATACACAAGTTTGCAACGATTGGACGAGAAACACGATTTCCATGGGGAGGGCGAGGGGCGGGAGGGAGGGAGGGAGGGGGGGGGGAGGACACCCACACTCACGAACGTTCGCCGATTACCATATGCGGGATCTCCGATCTCGAACGAAACGACTTCCACCCCCCCCCCCCTCCCCCTCCCCCCTCCCTCTTTCTCGTGAATGTCTCATTCGGCTGTATCGTTCCGGTGTGTGTCGTTCTCCTCTCGTTGGCTACTCAGCGTCACATCTCACGCGGTATCCCTCAGTCTCGTGTCCACGCGGCTTAACGTCAGACACGTCAGGTCCGCAGCTCTCTAATCGAGCTAGTCCGTCAGCCGGTCGTCCGCGTTATCGACCGCTCGCTTCCCTTTCCGTACGTTTCTTACTTGTTGAAGAAAATAATTTTTTTTTCCCCCAATCGATCGTTTAATTTCCATTTTTTTTTAAATTTTCTTCGAAACACTTCTTTCTCTTTTCCCCCAAATTATTCCACGTTAATAATTAATTAATACTTCGATATATCGATTAATCGTTCATGCTAATTAGGCTTGTTTAAAACGCTTTTTTTGTTGTTGTTTCGTTACGAAAGTAAACAAATGGAAAAGACAGGAAGGATTCTCGTGGTAACCGAAACGTCGAAACGTGCGCACACACTTTTACACACACGATCATCGAAGTGATAATTAATTTGTTTTTTTTTTTTTTGGTTTGAATTTTTTACGAGAAATTTGATCGTTTCGTTGATTAATTTTTTTGTACAGTGTTGTTACCGCGTATCGTGATACGAAGGAGGGGGTGAAAGAGAGAGGGAGAGAGCGGACCGATGGATTAATTTTGGAGTCGAGGAAGTACAAAGCCGTTCGAGAATTTAAAGTGTGCCATAAGTTATTTTAAAAAGAGAGAAACGCGAGAAACGAAAAAAAAAAAGAAGACAAAAATTGTATCGATATCTTAATTACACATGTGTGTATCTATGTAAATCCAGCGAGACGATAAGAATGAAAAACGAGAGGGATGTCGTCAGAAACAAAAGACTCGAGCGATCGTGAAACGGATAATCTCTCGAATACGCAAACGCCATAATAAATAATACGCACACACATACATATACATATACATAAATCGTCTAACGACCGGTTCGTTGAAGGAACTAATCGCCTGAAAATCTCGATTAAAAACAATGTACGGAGCAATCCGCGAAAAAAAAATAATAATAATTGAAACATTTTCGTTTTCCCTTCGTTTTACACAAATCGAATAACGCTACAATTTATTTCTCCCTTAAAAGACTAATTACGATTAAATGTGCAACGTAATATAAAAATAATAACACGAATTAACGCCGAAAGAGAAGAGAAAGAAGCCGAGCGATTTATTAAAAAAAAAACGTTTTTTTTTTAAAATAAAAATCACAAAAAACCACTGAACACGGATACATATCGACGAAATATTGAAAAAAAAACCCAAATTTCGTTTGCAGATACGAACAAAAAGAAAAACGAAAGAAAAGTGCAGAGGAATTTAAAACGAACGAACTTTTTACGTAAATAGAGAAAAAGACAAAAAGAAAAGAGAGAGAGAGAGAATTCGAACGACGTTTTTTTTCTTTCGCAGCGTCGTGCCAAGACGCGGTGCGAGAGAAAAAGAAGCAAAACGGCGTCGATCCGACGCCGAAGGATTCGAACTTCCGGTTTTCACGAGCTTTAGCCTCGAGCTTCGAAGATTCAGTGACGCGAAAGTGTTGTTACACGGTTTTTTTTTTTTTTTTTGGTGAGAGAAAAGGTCATGAATCGTGACTAGAGTGACCGATAAACGAGGCGCAGAGGTCGCGCAGAGGTCACGCCGGAAATCGTGCACCGCGCGGAGACCGGAAGTGCTCGCGGATTTTCGCGAGAGTCGAGATAAACGAGACGAAGGAAGATCCTTAAAAATACAAACAAAAAAAAAGGAAACGAAGAAAAAATGTCGACCCAAGCTTATTACAAGGAGAGATTGGGCTTCGATCCTGCCGACACGGTCGCCGAACATCATCGCGAGCAGAGATCCCAGCATGGCTACGAGGAATCGCTCTCCAAGTTCAAAGGTCAGAAAAACGAGAATGGAATATTGAAAAATAGAGCGAGTATCCTCGGCGACGTCTCGGCCGAGGATTTTGACGATGGTACGACGAGTGGTGGCGCTAGTGGCGTGGACGAGGACGAACGAGAGACGGAAACGAAAGCGGGAATTAGGAACGGCGGCTCGCAAGCTTTTTGGGGCTGCTGGGCCAAATTCATCGAGGCACACGGTATGTCACGCTGATGCTAATTTGCAAAAAAAATTTTGTTTACACGCTGGCGCTGTGACGGAGCTCGTTTAATTTATAGTTTTTTTTTTTCTTCGTTTGTAACTAAAAAAACAACGGAAAATCAACGAATTTTGTAGAACGTTGATCGTTGTTTTGTTTTGTTTTTTTTTTGGATAGTGATTCTGCTTTCGATTCGAGTGGCGAGAGATTTGTTACGGTTTGGCCCTGTATTTTAATATCATTTGGAGTTGAATTTGATTTTTGTTTTAATTAAAATTGAAGAAAATTTAGGTGCGATGCTTCGTTAGATTTTCTTTTTTTTTTTCTAGTTTTGTGGATTATGAGATTTTGAGAGGATTTGTTGCTCGTAGAGATTATAAGTAGATAAATAGAGTCTGCGTTTTATAGATTTTCAAAAATTAGAATTTTAAGAGCAGTTTTTAAAAAGTAAGCTTGAGTAGAAATTCATTTTTTTGACATTTTTCATTTCTTTTATGATTTTCTTTTTTTTTTTTTAGTATTTTACGATAAATTTAACGAAGCAGGACATTTAAAAATGTTCAGACGAGCTCAGCTCGATCGCTGCTCTCCTAATTTTCATTTTTTTGTCATTTGGTGTTTTCTTTATTATTATTATTTTTTTTAAATTATTTTTGTTGATTTCTTTATTATTATTATTTTTATCATTTCTTTATTACTTGTTGACTATTTCACGATAAATTTAACGAAGCAGGACATTTAAAAATCTCCAAACGAGGTCAGCTCGATCGCTGATCGCCAAACCTTAATTTTCTTTTTTTTTAAGATTTTGATTTTTTGGTCCCCTTTTCATCCTCGTAATTACGATATTTCTGCCCTGGCATGGTGTTACGTGATGGTTTTTTTTTTCAATAACAATGAAAATAATTAAAAAAATGACAAACGACACGGTGAAACAAAAGATAAAACATTCCGAGTTAATTTTCATAACGGGGAAATTTGGTTGTATCGCTCACAATTTCTTTTTTTTTTGATCCAGTAGTTTGTGCGAGAGGGGGAATTAAAAAGGCGATTAAACTTCTCGCATTGGTCGTAAGAATTCGTTCGGTTGCGTTGGTTCGAGTTAATTTCCCTGGCTTTTAAAAAGGGCCGCTAATTGAGCTGACGATTCGCGGCTTTTATTTTTTCGGCTCGTACAATCTCGCAAGACTAACCTCGTTTTTTCGTACCAATATTCGACTCCCTCCCTTCTTTCAATTCTCGCTCGTTACACGTGATCGTCATCATTCGTTACGACGAATCGTGACGATCGCGAGAAATAAGTATCCTCGAGCCCTTAAGGAACTTTCGACCTTGTCATCCATCGTTTAAAAAAAAAAAACAACAACAGAAAAAAAAACAGACATTCCAACGAATTTGTACCGCGTCCAATTGCCAATTAGTAAATTCCGTCGTAAAATTTGTCGTCCTATCGAAAAATCGACACTCGTCGAAATTTCGTAAAATTTTTCATTCAAAAATCAATTTCTCTTCTCGATGAAAAAAAAAAAAAAAAAAGAAAATAAAAAAATTAAATTCTCACTCGTATCGCGTTGGAGTCAAAGTGCATTTCGTCCTTTCTTTCGTCGGTATTCTCTTCGAGAACTTCGTGAGAAGTCATCTCGTTCGGAGCCTCGTAATATTCTTTTTTCTTTTTGCTCCTCTCTCCCCCCTGCCTCGTTTCTTCCGCCGAGTGACGCAATCATGGACGACCTCGCGACTGTCTCGAGTAAAGATTAAACTCGAAATTGATCAATTGCATCGGAACGTGACCCATATTTATTTCTTATAACTCGAACCTCGTATTTCCAGCTAATTGATTACTCGATTTATCACCGGTGTCATTATTATTATTATTATTATTATTATTATTATTTGAATTGTTATCAATTAGACTCCATAGCGATAAAGCAAAAGAAAGAATGAAAAGAAAAAGAATTCTCTTATCAGCGATCACGATAAGACCTTAGCCAGTGCCAAAATAATATCAAATGACGAGAAACAAAACGCGTCTCGCATCTCGAAAGACGAAAGTGAATCTCGCGTACACAGAGATATCTTTTACGAGCTCTTGGTGCATAGCATGCCTGCGGTGCATCAGTGTGACACATCGCTCGAGAAATTCCATCTCACGTGTGTAATAAATACGTGCAGAATGTGGTATTTGTACACATACATAAACACACACACACACACACACACACATATATTCACATGTAAATACGTATGGAAGCTGGAGTCTCTTGTTCTCAAGTTCATCGTTCACGCGCACTTGCAGACGCAAACAGTCGTATCCAACAAAATTATTAACATCTTTTTTTTTTTTTTTACCCCGAGTAATCAACTAACCATTGTGTTACAAAGACGTAATTGTACTGTGCAAAGCAATTCAATTCGAAAAACGAAAAATACACACACACATATAATATATAATATATTATATTAATTATAATATTATATAATATATATTATATTATATTGATTATAATATTTTATATTAATATAATATTATCTGTTATTATAATATTATATATTAATATAATATTATATTATAATTAATATATTATATATTAATATGATATTATATATTATTATTATATTATTATATATTTATATTATAATTAATATATTATATATTAATATGATATTATATATTAGTATTATTATATTATATGTTATTATAATATTCTATATTATTATAATATTTAACATTAATATATATTATATTATATATTATATTATATATTATATAATATTAACCTATATTATATTATATATTATATAATATTACTTATAATATTTTATATTGATATAATATTATATAATATATATTTATTATTGCGTTGGTATAAAGTGGTATGTATAAATATATATATATATATGTATAAAGGTATATTTATAAACTTATTGTTAGTTCGTACATGACTTTTGTTTCTATTATTAGATCGCTCCGTAAGCTCGCGTCCCTTCCGATTCGTTATCTGGCGTTGTAGAGCCGCGCGTCTCTACGCGTATACCATACGCGAGAATGTCCAATTATCTCCAAGATATTAATGGGACAGGGACGGGGCACCTGACGCACGTCATTGAGACGGCTCGTGGCGTCTTCTAACTCGCGGTACTAACTCAACTGCACAGCCACGAAGTGGACGAGTGCGTTATACGTTTGTGGTTTGACTCAAATAATTGATTTGCTTTTTTGTGGGATTTGGAAAATTGATCGACGAAAATTGTGAAAGGTTTTGGAGGAATAATCAACGAATTTGTTTTAATTAACAATTAATAAAATTATTCATTACTCGATTATCAATCAAAATTACTCATCAACGATTTTCTGAATTATTAAAGGAATTAAATAAATTATATTAAATAATAATTTTTTCAATAATACGAAATGAAAATTTTGTTCTAGAAAATACTTTCTCCCACTCGTAGTGCACGTTAGAAGTAAACAAATTATTTATGCGCATTAAATAAATTAAATTAAATAATAATTTTTTCAATAATACGAAATAAAAATTTTGTTCTAGAAAATAGTTTCTCCCACTCGTTAGAAGTAAACAAATTATTTATGCGCATTAAATAAATTAAATTAAATAATAATTTTTTCAATAATACAAAATCAAATTTTTCTAGCAAATACTTTTTTCACTCGATAATCCACGTTAGAGGTACAAAATTGTTTGTGCGCATGACGTTATTATTCCAGCGCAGTTCGAACTTGCTCGTGGGTGTAGGACACGTGCGTATCAATTAATCGAGACGCTTTATAACGAGACTATACATATATAATCCAAATATATTCACGAGCTATAATGAATATCTATATACACGTATAGGTACAGTAATTGATCACGCGACGAGTCAATGGAGCGTCAAACTCACGGATCGTCCGATTGCCTGCCTTCGATCGTTTAATTCGATAATTAATTGCCAGTAATTAACGTTTAGTCTCCACCTTCTGTTTCTTTTTTTCTTTTGTTTCTTTTTTTTTTTAATCAGGATATAATATTAGCTGGTAGCAAGGATTTTAACAACGGTGGCAGTTGTAAAGCCGAGTGTTGAACAAATAATGAGACGTCGGCTCTTGCAGCACACGATGAGTTTTGTATGACGAGAGAGATCGACCGAGCTACCTATCGTCGTATTTTCTCACTTTTTTTCTTTCTCTCTCTCTCTCTCTTTTTTCTTTCAAGCTGTGCGCTCTGTGTGCCGCTCACTGGTGCAAATAGAAACGAGAGTTTATACACGACACGAGTACGCGTGGCCAGTCCAAGTTCGACGGGGATCCGTTGCATCATCGACGCCGCGACGTCATTTCAAATTTACAATGTAACTTTAGAATAAGCAGTTTTATCGTTTCTGAGAAAATGTGGAAGAGAATGTATGTGGTAAGGTAGGTAGCGAGCTGGGAGTACCTGAACTAGAATTTTTCAGGATTTAATGGAAAAAGTCAATTTTCAGGTTTTTTGCGTTTTAATACGTGAATTGCAAGAAACGGTAACTTAAATTGGGATGTTTGTGTTGTACGGGAAATTTATGATTCCGCAATAACGCGGTAAAGTGTTTTTGGAAAAATTACAAATTCGGGCTTTGTTATGTGTCAATAATTGAGATTTGTGGTTTAATTTCGAGAGGGACAAAATTTCATTTCGTCCTAAAAGATTTCGATGGGAGCGTTGCAAAGTCGGAAATTTCCCGTACAACACGAAGTCATATTTTTAAACTCCTTGCGGTAGGTCGAGAGGGACAAAATTTTGTTTTGACCTAAAAGATTTCATGGGAGCGTTGCAAAGTCAGAAATTTCCCGTACAATACAAAATCACATTTTTAAACTCCTTGGGGTAAGTCGAGAGGGATAAAATTTTATTTTGTCGTAAAAGTCTTCATGGGAGCGTTGGAAAATCAGAAATTTCCCGTATAACACGAATATCACATTTTTAACGTCCTTGCGGTAGATCGAGAGGGACAAAATTTTGTTTTGACCTAAAAGATTTCATGGAAGCGTTGGAAAATCGAAAATTTCCCGTATAACACGAAATCACATTTTTAAACTCCTTGCGGTAGGTCGAGAAGGACAACATTTTGCTTCGATCTAAAAGGAGCTTCGACCTAATGAGAGCTTTGCAAAGTCAGAAATTTCCCGTACAAGACGAAGTCACTTTTCTAAACTCCTTGCGGTAGGTCGACAGGAACAAAATTTTGTTTCATCCTAAAAGATTTCATGGGAACGTTGCAAAGTCGGAAATTTCCCGTACAACACGAATATCACATTTTATTATTGTCCTTGTGGTAGGTCGAGAGGGACAAAATTTTGTTTCTTCCTAAAAGATTTCATGGGAGCGTTGCAAAGTCGGAAATTTCCCGTACAACACGAATATCACATTTTATTATTGTCCTTATGGTAGGTCGAGAGGGACAAAATTTTGTTTCGTCCAAAAAGACTTCATGAGAGCGTTGCAAAGTCAGAAATTTCCCATACAACACGAATATCACATTTTTAATCTCGTTTCGTTTCAATTCGTCGGTCAATTCGTGAAAAAAAAAGCGGTTTTTTCACAGTTGTTCTTCTTTCGATGGATAACTTGGCCACAAACCCAGAATAAGGAAGTCACGTATAAGAATATATTCAACTCAATAGTTTCTCTTTATAACGCGAAATTCGCAACGTTGCGAAAACATTTTCACTCCAACTTCTCGAGACGTACAATCGTAAAATCCATCTCGCGTTTGATATTGCCGACAATCACGTCTTACAGATAATAGTACGAAAATGTTATTGGCGGGAGATCAGAGGCTAATTGGCGAATGATTGGAGCGATTGGCGCGAGAAAGAGGAAACGTTTGGCTCCACACCTCGATCGTTTTCACGTGTCTCAATCTTCTTTCTCACTCTCCCTCTCTCTCTCTCTCTTCCTCGAAACATTTTGCCATCTACACGAGCAAACGAGGTAATATCCACGTTTCAGCGTGACGTGAGGGCATCCGATAACGGAGGTATGGTATAGGAAGGAGCGCGAGAAAATATCGCGTGGCAATTTTAAACAAGCGAATCATCCACGTAGCACACGTTCGGATCGATGAAATCTGGGCACACGCTCGTCTGAATCCTCAATGAAAATGACGAGAATCTGGTATCAACCACACGGTATTATAATTACATCGTACTCGTCATATTAAATAATTAACGATTTCACTTGACTTGAAAAAAACAATTATTTTAATTATCGATATATTATTTCCCTCGAACATTATTTTATTTGAACCATATTGAAGATAGATTTATCCATCAGGATTGAAACGAATTAATTTAACTTCATTTATATGAATATAAAATATGAATATCCAATGAATATAAAATATAAATATAACATATAAATATAAAATGTGAATATAAAATATGAATATAAAATATAAATATAAAATATGAATATAAAATATGAATATAAAATATGAATATAAAATATGAATATAAAATATGAATATAAAATATGAATATAAAATATAAATATAAAATATAAATATAAAATATGAATATAAAATATGAATATAAAGTATAAATATAAAATGTGAATATAAAATATAAATATAAAATGTGAATATAAAATATGAATATAAAGTATGAATATAAAATGTGAATATAAAATACGAATATAAAATATAAATATAAAATATGAATATAAAATATAAATATAAAATATGAATATAAAATATAAATATTAAATATGAATATAAAATATGAATATAAAATATGAATATAAAATATAAATATAAAATATAAATATAAAATGTGAATATAAAATATAAATATAAAATGTGAATATAAAATATAAATGTAAAATATAAATATAAAATATAAATATGAAATATAAATATGAAATATAAATATGAAATATGAATATAAAATATACAATATAAAATAATTAACGCTTTCATTCGACTGCAAAACACGAACATTATTTCAATTATCGATAAATTTTGTCCCTCGGACATTATTTTATTGCAATCCTATCAAAGATACTTTCATCCATCAAAACGAATGAATTCAATTTATTTCCATTAATTAATCAAAACGAATATGGTTCGATCCAAATGAATTAATTCATTTATCATTTCTCGTTTCCTTGCGACATTAGCAAATCGTTCAATCGCGAATCTAGTTGACAAAATAAATTCTAAGAATTGTATTACCGGTATATAAAATATCTTATATATATCTGTGTATGTATACGATTACGACAAAATACGATATACGATACAAATAACGATAATTCACAATGGAGAGTCCGAGACTCGTATAATATAACGAAATCAAGCGGGGCCACTCTCTTGGCCGTTGGGTGCCACAGGACTCTCGTCTTACGTAATGCGATACGCGATATCCTTACCTTATATATGTAAAATTGCTACAATGATAATAATAAAAATAACATTCGTGATAATAATAAAAATACAGAAAGGTGAAGTATACTTCACGAGCGACGTTCGTTTATAAAATCGAGGAGGAGAGTCTCGTCGATCGTCTCGTTTTACCAGGCTGTCCACGTGCGAGTCGGCCCCTCCGCTCGAAGAATCTTCTTTCATTAGGTGCCTCCAGTCTTCGACTATCGTAAAATCTCTCTCGACAACATTTTAACGTTTCTTTCCCTTCTCGTTTCTCTCTCTATCTCTCTTCCTCGTGTTTGTCTTCCACTCGTACCTGATTTCTCCTTCTCCCGATCCTCGAGAGATTCAGGACTCTCGGGACCTTGAACGAAGAGTCCTTGAGACAAAACTTTTCGTTTCGCGAGAGAATGAAAGAATAAAGAAACGAGAGTTGAAAAAAAAAGAAAACAAAATTGAAGCACAACGCGAAAAGGGAAGGGAGAGAATTAATCTACGACCACCAGGTGCCCGGTTCGCAGGGTCAGGATTCGTAATTACCGGGTATGTGCTTCATGCGTTCTGAACACAAATATACACAAACCCATACACACATATACATAGCAATATTTATATCGAAGTTAGTAAATCGCACATATTTGATACAAACTCATATTTATATTTACATGCAAACTAACTATGCTGATAAAAAGAAATTATCCCTACTTTTACTCCAGTTTGCCACAATGTTTTTTTGTCTTGCTAATTTAAAAAAAAAATTTATTTCATCTCAAACTTGGTTAGATGACAATCTCGACCGCGAGAACTTGTGGCGATTCTACAGGGTGAATTTCATAAGGTGTCTCAAACTTTATTATAAGGTAGATGGGATCGTTACAAACAAAAGTTGCAAATATACATTAGGGATATTTTTAATAGTTTACGAGATATGAGTTTTTAAAGTTGGTCCAATCAGAGCGTGCTGAGAAGCGTTGGAGCCGCCCACTCCTGCCCTAGCTGTAGAGATAGGACAGTGTAGGGCGTTACATTTGGGGTTGAAAATTCAGAGCAGTAAATTGTATTTATTATATTATTACGCAGTCATTTTTATTTCTTGGGCATTGGCTGTTAGGACGGGGAGTGGGCGGCTCCGATTGGACCAACTTTAACAATTCATATCTCGTAAACTATTAAAAATATCCCCAATGTATATTTGCAACTTTTGTTTGTAATAATCAAATCTACCTGAAAATAAATCCTGTTACACCTTATGAAATTCACCCTGTATATGAACAATAATTTTGAACGTATTTCGCATGAAGCAGTAGTTTACGATCCAACGAGGTCGAAGGGAGTGTTCGAAATCGGGAGCAATTACGAAAAATCTGGGCGTGAACATAATTCGTCCGTGATTAATATGATTTATCGAGATTTTAGTGGCAGGAATTAAGCTCGTATTGGCCCATGCTCCTCTTGGCTATTACGATAAAAGGTCGGTCTAGATGTAAGAATGAAGAACGTCGCTCGGGTATTGGTATAGAAAGGGAGTAGAAAATACACGTGATGGGACAAAGGAGATGATGCGAAGGGGACAAGCGGGGGTGTGGTGACGGGTTGATGATACGCTGTATTCTTTATTAGTTAATGGCATGTACGACCGCTTTATTCGTTCACTGTCTGTTCAAAACAGCTTGGGACAATCTCTTTGCTCTTTATCGTACTTTAATTCGAATAAATTCACTTCGTCGAAAAACATTTTATAGAGTTCTTGCCTATCTTTTAATTATTTTCGTTTTTGTCAGTTGTAGAAAGAAATTAGACAAATTGTTTATTTTTATTTACAATAAATTATTACAATACATCGAAATATTTCAATTCTTAATTCATTAATTTACTCTTCATTTCAATTTTCAATTAAAATTTGTTTCTTTCCAGTTTTATTTAATTTTTTAATTTTTTATATTCACGATTGTCAATGGTAAACAATATTAAACAAATTAATTGTTTCAATTTACAATAAATTGTCACCATCAATCGAAACATTTAAACAATTAATTAATTAATTTACTCTTCATTTCAATTTTTCATTTTTAATTCAAATTATTCAATCCTAGTATTATTTTTTTTTGTTTTTAAATATAATAAACGTCCTACACGAGGTGCCAGCTAGCTAGACCAAACCCCGTCTGAACCATGGGAATTTCAAGCTCGCTCGACGACTGCCTTAATCACCCGCATACGTTTTACTCCACCCCCTTGATTTTGATTCGAGACGCTTACGAGTTCTCTCTCGTATCACTTAAAATATTTCTCCACGTGTGTCTCGTCGGTCTCGTACTTTATACAACCTCCGCGTTGTCTCACGGATAGAAAACCGTGGGTAATAAAACTCAAAACCGTGAACGTAAGTTCCATACTCACGCGTCTATATGTCGATAACGTATTATTAAACTAGCCAGGCATAAACCGATACGTAAAAGTCTCGAAGTCTTTCTTGAGCGTTAAAACCCGGTCAAGCGGAAGTTTTTGCCACGTGGTCTTAAATTATATTTCGTATCGTTTGAATTTATTTGAACGCGAGAAAACAAATTGTTCGAATAAAAATTAAACGCGAAAATGGTGACACGCTGGATAAACGTGCGACTTTCGTTGGTCACGTGTGCGTTCGAAACTTGAGAGATAAAACGACCAGGGAGAGTGACAGAGAGAAAGAGAGAGAGAGAGAGAGAAAGAAAGAGAGAGAGAGAGAGAGAGAGAGAGAGTCGCGCGAGTCACCACACGAGAGATAAGAGCGTGTCCCGGGGGTCTTGTTCGATCGACGTTGAACCGCGGGATACTCGTGTACGTATATCGATATGGAGGAAAAAAGGCGAAGGTACGAGAAACGATAGGAAAGAACTGTATCGAGATTGCATACGCGACGCGTGTTATGCGAACGCCTGACGTTAATGCCTCGCGACACTTTGCGATTCCTTCATCAATTTTATTCCACCGTTCTATTGAGAGAAATCAACGAAAATCAAAAAATTATTGACATTTTTCATTGATTCGACCAAATTTCAAATTGATTCGAAGAATTTGGTGAATTTTGATATCGATGGTTCGTGATAAATATTTATTTCACTCGAATCATTGAGTGACGGTGTTTTTTTTGTTTTTTGTTTTTTTTGAAAATCAAAAAATTATTGAGATTTTTCTTTGATTCGACCAAATTTCGAATTGATTCGAAGAATTTGGTGAATTTTGATATCGATGGTACGTGATCAATATTTATTTTACTTGGATCGTTGAATGAGAATGTTTTTTTTTTTTTTTGGAAAATCAAAAAATTTTTAACATTTTTCATTGATTCGACCAAATTTCGAATTGATTCGAAGAATTTGGTGAATTTTTATATCGATGGTACGTAATAAATATTTATTTTACTCGAATCATTGAGTGACAGCGTTTTTTTTTGTTTTTTTTTTTTTTTGTAAAATCAAAAAATTATTGATATTTTTCTTTGATTCGACCAAATTTCGAATTGATTCGAAGAATTTGGTGAATTTTTATATCGATGGTACGTGATCAATATTTATTTGACTCGAATCATTGAGTGACAGTGTTTTTTTTTGTTTGTTTTTTTTTTTGTAAAATCAAAAAATTATTGATATTTTTCTTTGATTCGACCAAATTTCGAATTGATTCGAAGAATTTGGTGAATTTTTATATCGATGGTACGTGATCAATATTTGCTTGGATCGTTGAGTGAGTGTTCTTTTTTTTGTTTTTTTTTTGTTTTTGTTAAGAGGATCGATTAACCGAATGAATTTTAAACGCTTCCAAAAATGGTCCTCTGGCTGTTAATGGGTTTTTGTCAATGCCAAAAGGTACATTAGTGATCGTGAATCGGGGAGAGAAGAACGAGATGCTCGATCGGTTCGAGAACCTCCCGGCGTCATAATACCAGAGAAAGAGTGAGAAAGCAAGAGAGAGAGAGAGAGAGAGAGAGAGAGAGAGAGAGGAGGGAGAGCATTGGTACGTACGTGTGAGAGCCCACTTGAATTCCCAGAGGCGTAGGCGGACAGAAACCGAGTGAGCGATTGATTTTTGCCCCCCTACCCCGTTTTTTTTGTAATTTTTTTTTGTTCAACCCACTCAAGTTACTCGAGAAAATCAAGTGCACCGACGGTCTGAGAATGCACTCGAGCTCGTCGTATTGCCCGAGTACCGTGAACTTTTTCCCAAAAAAATTGGCGCCGTTGAAATTAATAATGAACAAAAAAAAATATCACCAATCCCGCGAGAATTTCATAGAATCGACTTTGTCAAAAAAGTAAACGAATCAAAAATTTACAAAATTGCTTTCTTATCGTTATTATTGATAATTTAGATTTTTGTTTTGTTAGAATTCGTCTTTACTTTTTTTAATTAGTCGATCAGAAAACTAATAGGTGGCTTGTCGTATCCAAAATCATTTTTAAACGAATCTTCGCAAAACTGTCCTCAATTGCGGGAGAATACGCGGATGGCGCATGCGCGCAGGCAACTTGCGCGCCAGTCGTTAAACGGATCGAAAATTTACGAAATTACTTTCTTATCGTTATTAATCGCAATTTTGATTTTTGTTTTCGTTAGAATTTGTCTTTTTTTTGTTTAATGATTCGACCAATGGCTTATCGTGTCCAAAATCATTTTTAAAAGAATCTTGGCGAAATTGTCCGCGATTGCTGGAGAATACGCCAAACCACAGATGGCGCATGCGCGCAAGCAACTTGCGCGCCAGTCGTTAAACGGATCGAAAATTTACGAAATTACTTTCTTATCGTTATTAATCGCAATTTTGATTTTTTGTTTTCGTTAGAATTTATCTTTTTTTTGGTTTAGTGATTCGACCAATGGCTTATCGTGTCCAAAATCATTTTTAAAAGAATCTTCGCGAAACTGTCCGCGATTGCTGGAGAATACGCGCGGAACCACAGATGGCGCATGCGCGCAAGCAACGTGCGCGCGAGTCGTTAAACGTAAGCTCGCGGGCCCTGAGTAATCAACAGATAAGATTTACGGTTATAGAAGACCGCGGTTATTACTTAACGCCGTGAGCGCATTAGTCAACGTAGAAGAGGGTACGGTCGGCGCAAAACCATCTCGCGTGCCTTCCACATTATAATACTACGCGCGTTTTTTTCTCTCTCACACTCTAGCCATGATCTTTCGCCGCATAGTTCTCTCAATCCTCTCCTTTTGCCTCTTAAACACCGCTAATATGGTCATTCGCGAGCCTCGCTTCTGTTACTCGTGTCATTAAAATTTAATAGGGCAATTAGTCGATCTGTATTCAGATCGTGCGGATTTCCTCCTGGAAAATATTTTTCGAAATTTACATTTTTCATACCGTATCTGGTTAAGCCAAGTGCTGTCGTAAATACCAAGATTGTGAATCTGAACCTATTTAATTTTGAGCCGTGAAGGAAATATCGTTTAGTAAATTATTTTTTCTCGATTTTTAAAATTATTTATATTAATTATTTTTTTATACGTAGATATAAATGTTTATTAAGCATGGTTAAGCCAAGTAGCGTAGTAAATATCAAGATTCTGAATCTGAATTAACTTAATTTCGAGCTGTGAAGGAAATATCGTTTTTTAAATTATTTATATCAATTATTTTTTTATACGTAGGTATAAATGTTTATTAATTATTTTTTTGCATCAATTTTTATCGTATTTTATTAAAGTTGATTTAAAGGTTAATCAACAATATCAAACTTCATATTTTCACAAAAATTGAATTGGCCAATTAGTCGATCTGTATTCAGATCGCGCGGATTTCCTCCTGGAAAATATTTTTCGAAATTTACATTTTTCATACCGTATACTGATTAAGCTACGTAACGTAGTAAATACCAAGATTCTGAATCTGAATTGACTTAATTTTGAGCTGTGAAGGAAATATCGTTTTTTAAATTATGTATTTATATCAATTATTTTTTTATAGGTAGATATAAATGTTTATTAATTATCTTTCTGCATCAATTTCTATCGTATTTTATTAAAGTTAATTTAAAGGTTAATCAACAATATCAAACCTCATATTTTCACAAAAATTGAATAGGGCAATTAGTCGATTTGTATGTATTCAGATCGCGCGGATTTCTTCCTGGAAAATATTTTTCTAAATTTACATTTTTCATACCGTATCTGTTTAAGCCAAGTGGTATCGTAAATACCAAGATTCTGAATCTGAATTAAATTAATTTTGAGCTGTGATCGAAATATCGTTTGTTAAATTATTTCTTCTCAATTTTTTAAAATGATTTTTTTTATCGGCAGGTATGAATGTTTATTACTTATTGTCTCGGATCAATTTTCACCATATTTTATTAAAATTGATGTGAAAGTTAGTCAACAACATCAAACTTAATCTTTTCACAAAAAAAAAAAAAAAAAAAATTGTTATTTTTTTTGGTCAGATCGTAAAATTGAATTTACTTTTTTAATTGTCTCTCCCGAGTACGCAATTTATCCCGCCGTCTGGACATTTTACGACGATATTTTATTCAAATTTCTGCCGTATCGCGATGCCTCCATTATCGTCGACCTGAAAAAAGTCGTTGAGCGAAGCTCGGAGTACGAAAAAAAAAGGTAAAAAACAGAACGAAACAAAAAAAAACCAAGCGAGTGATATGGAAATCGAGCCTGGTGTACAGGCAAAGTGCGTTTTCGAGTAGCCCGAAAGAACCTGGAACCTTCCGTCTCCCCGTCGAAACTCTTAAATCACCGGGTTGAGCTAAAAACTTCGTCGACGCGATGTGAAAAAGTAGTAAAACTTTTTCGAGGAATCCAAACGAGGAAGTCGTCGCCATAGAAAAATGATCCAGGACAACGATTTTGCACACTTTTTTGCATTACTCCCTGACAAGAAACGATCTTTTTCCTTTCCCACGACCAAGTCCGACTGGACGTTACTAATATTTACTTACAAAAAAAAAAAAAAAAAAAAAAAGACGGAAAGAGGAAAAAACCAAAAGTCAAGAGAGAAGAAAAAAGCGTGGGCAGAACGAACTGACCATGTTTGCCATCGAGTGTCATCCGAGAAACTCTCGTCGGTTCGACGGAGGGAACGAGAGATTCCCGAGCCAAGTTCGTACTATTTGCCATTCCGTTTGGCTTCTCGATGGCCGAAGAAGGTGATGGGCGTATGTAAAAAGGTAGAAGGAAAAGGTAAAACGTGGCAAGAGAGAGAGAGAGAGAGAGAGATCGAGAGAGCGACCGACAGGCGCCACCGTTCCTTCTCCTCGCACTGATGTCATTCGCTATTTTCGGAAGGATCGATGATCCCTGTTTCCTTTTGTCACAAAAAAAAAACAAGATTGACAAATCGAGAGGAACAAACAGTCGTTCGAAAGCTGTGAAATTCTGGGACAATGACCTTCGACCCTTTGACCCCTTGGGTCCTTTTTTCCTTTTCATTTCGTCGACGAGTTAATTGGAATCGAATGAAAGGATCGTCCAATTCGGGAACTCCGAAAAGATCCGTTTCTATTCTCCGCCGATTCGCGATCCTTCTCGGTAGTCCGTTTATAGAAACGGCGAATATTCCAAATGGATCAAAATGAATTCTGCCTTAACACATGTTTATTGCACCAGAGAGAATCTGCCTCGGCGGAGCATTAAATCTCGTCCGACGAAACCATTATTTCGTCAAGTAGATTAATATCAGGTCGTTAAAGATTCAGTGAAGGGAACGTAGAGAGGAAGTGCGTGATCACGGCGTCAACGCAGCTAACTGGGTTTTCGTGAAACCAGTCGACGAATTACACGCGAGTTGACTCTGGTTTGTCCGACGTACTTCGTGTTCATAAATATCTTCGCGCATGCGTATTTATCGTATTGGCCAAAAAGTTATTGCGTTTTTTTTTTAATACGTGGAGTCGTGTGGTCATTAGGGGGAAAAAACGCAATTACTTTTTGGCCAGCTTAGTGTGTTGTGTATTTAGATATAATTGTGGCCAAAAAGTAATTGCGTTTTTGGTGCACGCTCTTATATGGATGTCTATCGGAAGAATGAACGCAATTATTTGTTGGCTAGGCTTATATATATATATTGTTGATTGGTTTTAATAGTTATTAAAAAAAAATTCTAAATTTTCAAAAATCGGAATAAAATAGTAATTATGAAAAGCTCACGATCTACCCAGGCTGAAAAGTTGTTAAATTGATAGAAGTTTAAAGTAGAAGATTTTGAAAATAAAATAGAAAAATACACTCACTTTAAAAAAAAAAAGATTTTAAGTTTAAAACTTGAAAATCACATTCAAAATCAACGCAAATAATTTTTTTATATATTTTTTTTAAAGTACATGCAAAAATGAAAATTTGCGAAAAAAGGTTAAATTTGGATTATTGTTAAATAAGTTATCAGCAAACAGTAAAAAAAGAGCGATTTTTTTTAATTCGATAACTTTTGCACGGATAATAAAAAAAATCTCAATTTACCATGAAAAGTTTTTCGATAGGAAAAAAAAAAAATCTAAATTTTCAAAAATCGAAATAAAATAGTAATTATGAAAAGTCCACGATCTACCCAGGCTGAAAAGTTGTTAAATTGATAGAAGTTTAAAATAGAAGATTTTGAAAAGAAAAAAGAAAAAAACACTCACTTTAAAAAATAAGATTTTAAGTTTAAAACTTAAAAATCACATTCAAAATCACCGCAAATAATTTTTCTATATATATTTTTTTAAAGTACATTCAAAAATGAAAATTTGCAAAAAAAGGTTAACTTTGAATTATTGTTAAATAAATTATCAGCAAACGGTAAAAAAATAGCGATTTTTTTTTGAAAATTCGAAAACTTTTGCACGGATAATAAAAAAAATCTCAATTTACCACGAAGAATTATTCGATGGGTACTAAACAAAATTAAGAAAATAAAAAGAAAATTTTCAAACTGTCCGATTTGGCATGGAATATCCCATATATAAGCCTGGCCAATAAGTAATTGCGTTTTTAATACACGGACGCGTACGTCCATCTGTCAGTAAACAAAAAAAAACGCAATAACTTTTTGGCCAGCCAAATATACCGTACGTCGATGTATAAACACGAAGAAGTTATGGGGCGTATTCCCGAGAGTTGGCTGTGTTTACACGTTGTGTCCTCGTCTCGCAAGCTTTCGCTTCCGAAAACTCGAGCCTGTACCAACGACGTAACACGACGACGACGACGGGTCGTTGAATGAAATTTCTCCGAGTCCAGACCGCGTGCTGGCAAAAACGAGACGAGGGAGAGAGGAGGGAGCTTAAGCGTATCCGAAGAACTTTTGGCCAGACCATAGCGCCACTTTTCGTTTGAAGCTACGACCGGAGGATGGGCTAATAAAATACGCGAAAGAGGAAGCTCGGGAAGGATAGAGAGAGAGAGAGAGAGAGTTTACAGAACTTTGACTCGGGTAGACGAGGACGCGAAGAAAAGCTCGGACTTAAAGCCCCATGATGACGGTAATGGGCGGTTTGCGACGAGTCTCTCGAGAATTATGGCTTTTCCGTCGTTCCTCTTTCTCTCGTTGGTCACAGCTCACTATTTTCGGTACGCTTCGAGGGCTTTCTCAGCTGTATCAGCACGAACGATGTACGATCCTCGTGAAGTTTCTACGGACGATTCGAGGGTTGTTCCGAACCGTTTTATGGAGTTTCTGACATGTTTAGGAAGGATTTTGAAAAATGACAAATTGAAGATAATGATTTCTCGAGAAAAGAGAGTTAATGCTTGATTATCATCTTTATAAACATTATTTTTCTCCCAATCAGAATACAAATTGTTTATCCATGAATTAAACATAATAAATAAATATTTGATCATTTCTTTGTAATAATTAAAGAAATTTATCACAAAATATTGAATTATTTTTACGTTTGAAATATTTGTATTAATACAAATATTATAATTTTTATAATATTGTTATTCCCCGTGTAATTTTCCGTGTGAGAATTAACATAAAAAGTACTACAATCTCGTGCCATGTATCTTCGTGCCAAGCGTGAATAAATTTCCTCTCATTGCCTCGTTCCTTTTCTTCCAACTCGTCTCTCGCACCAACCGAGCCATATGATTCGAAACGGCGGTAGTTACAAGTACAGGCAGAGCTACCGGTGTTACGTTCTACCACGAGGGAACTCGTGTCGAGATCTCACCCAGAACTGTTATGTACCAACCCCCTACGAACTTTGACCCCGAAAGCTCATTTACGTTCTTTTTCCAGCAGAACCCATTACCACCAACTGTTTTTATGGCACTCCAACCACTAAACTTTTTTTTTTAACTCTTTATCTCACTTTTTTTTCTTCTATTTTTACACTTTTTTTGGAGAATTTGTTTCCACCCCTTGAACGTGCGAACAAGAACAGTTCGTTTTTAACGTCCCGTTTCTTTTTTTGCTTACAGACGAGAGAGACGCGATCCAGAAAAAGACGTTTACAAAATGGGTGAACAAGCATTTGAAAAAGGTAAGGAAAATATATTGTTATTTATTATCTTCCTTAAGTAGTGGCCTTTTTTTCGATTTTTTTTTTTGGCCAAATGATAAAATAATTGATAACAAAAGTTCTTCCGTATAAAAGATATATATTTAGTGTAAACATTATAATTTTTTGAAAGAAATATATTTAAACATAAGCCGTTATATATCAACGGCCGAAGACGCTGCAAAAAAAAAACAGATTTTGCTCCCGCGCTGCAACGGATTATCTGAAACTAACAAAACATGGGGGGGGGGGGGGGGATCTTTAGTTAATGATATAATGCTCCGGTTGAACGAAGGGTTTTGAAAAGTTTCCATTTTTCACAAAATAGCGGACGTTGAAAGTCAACAATGTTGTTTTGACCAAAATTTCACTTACATTTTTTACTATAAAAAAAAATAATTGTCCAAAAAAAAAATCCTTCGGTCATCCGGAGGACACCTATATATAGAAGAAGTGATATAAATTTCAACCCGATCGGTAAAGCCGTTCTCGAGTTACAGTGATCATCGACTTCGAAAATGTGGTTTCGAGAAAAACGAGTTTAAAATTGTACCTACTTACTTTGTATAGATCTAACACGGCTTTCTTAAAGTTATGTATTTCGGCTAATAATGGTCCGATTTAAATGCGATTAGTCGGAAAATACTCGTAAGGTATTGTACTTTTAGAAAATGAAAACAAAAATCGATTTTTTTGAAAATTTCAATTAGCCCTCCCCCGTTAAAGTTTTAGCCACTTACCTTGTATGGCTCTAACACGGATTCGTTCAAATTTATGTATTTCGGCTAATAATGGTCCGATTTAAATGCGATTAGTCGGAAAATACTCGTAAGGTATTGTACTTTTAGAAAATGAAAACAAAAATCGATTTTTTTGAAAATTTCAATTAGCCCTCCCCCGTTAAAGTTTTAGCCACTTACCTTGTATGGATCTAACACGGATTCGTTCAAATTTATGTATTTCGGCTAATAATGGTCCGATTTAAATGCAATTAGTCGGAAAATACTCGTAAGGTATTGTACTTTTAGAAAATGGAAATAAAAACCGATATTTTTGAAAATTTCAACTAGACCTCCCCCGTTAAAGTTTTACCCACTTACCTTGTATGGCTCTAACACGGCTTCTTTTAAAGTTATGTATTTCGGTGAATAATGGTTCGATTTAAATGCAATTAGTCGGAAAATACTCGTAAGGTATTGTACTTTTAGAAAATGAGAACAAAAATCGATTTTTTTGAAAACTTCAACTAGACCTCCCCGTTAAAGTTTTACCCACTTACTTTGTATGACTCTAACACGGCTTCCTTCAAAGTTATGTATTTCGGCTAATAATGGTCCGATTTGAATGCGATTAGTCGGAAAATACTCGTAAGATATTGTACTTTTAGAAAATGAAAACAAAAATCGATTTTTTTGAAAATTTCAATTAGCCCTCCCCCGTTAAAGTTTTAGCCACTTACTTTGTATGGCTCTAACACGGCTTCCTTCAAAGTTATGTATTTCGGCTAATAATGGTCCGATTTAAATGCAATTAGTCGGAAAATACTCGTAAGATATTGTACTTTTAGAAAATGAAAACAAAAATCGATTTTTTTGGAAATTTCAATTAGCCCTCCCCCGTTAAAGTTTTACCCACTTACTTTGTATGGCTCTAACACGGTTTCCTTTAAAGTTATGTATTTCGGTGAATAATGGTCCGATTTAAATGCAATTAGTCGGAAAATACTCGTAAGATATTGTACTTTTAGAAAATGAAAACAAAAATCGATTTTTTTGAAAATTGTATCTAGACCTCCCCCATTAAAGTTTTACCTACTTTGTATGGCTCTAACACGGCTTCCTTTAAAGTTATGTATTTCGGTGAATAATGGTCCGATTTAAATGCATTTAGTCGGAAAATACTCGTAAGATATTGTACTTTTAGAAAATGAAAACAAAAATCGATTTTTTTGAAAATTTCAACTAGACCTCCTCCGTTAATTTTCTAAAAAAAATACATTTTTTTCTCCCTTGCTTATAACGATGAAATTGGGCATGAAACGAGATCGTGGCAATCGAAGAATGATCATAGCGTCTCGAAAAAATAATAATCTATCCAGGAATAATTATAACCCTCGGGCCCCTTTGACGAGAGAGTCGGTAGGAAAACGAGAGTCTGAGCTCGTTGCGAATACGATAATTTCCATATTCATTGACTCGACGCCTTTTTTGGCGAACCGCAACCCTCCCCCCTCACTCTCGATTATGCGAAACGATGCATATGGATATTAACTACGTATCGATCATGTCGGATCGAGTATTGCGATGCTAATTATCCAGTCAACGAGTCAACGTTACGTTGCGAGGAATATTTATATATATTTTTTTTATTTCTTTTACTTTTGTTTTGCTCGTTGATGGCAAAATGGAGTTCGCAACAAGTTGGCAGTAGGTCGTAAAAATCGGTAACGAGACGTGGGTCGATTCTAAGGTCACACTACTTTTGTCGAGAAGAATGACATCTTCTTTTTTTCTTCTTCTGCTTTTCTTTCTTTCTTTCAAAATGTATCGTCGAGGACAAAGGGAGATGGGAACCGAGTTGGAGATTCTCGTGGCTCATGACTTATTTATCAGCACACACACACACACACACACACACATGAGACTACGACGTAACCATCGTTATTTACTCCGTTTCCTGTATCGTTAGGAGAAATCCTCTTTGTTCCTCGCCACGGTGAAATCGTTTTCAGAGTTCAAGGGAAAGAAGAACAGAAGAGAAAAAAACGCGCCAAAGACCCAAAATGCAAAATCTGACACCGATCACCGCGCGTAGTTTGTCTTCTTTTTTAAGATTTTGTTTTCTTCGTTCGCGAGTAAAATTGTTCGAACGAGTGAAGCTTCTCTTTTTTTTTCTTACTCGCGCGCCAGAAGCCGGGAGAAATCGGCGCGAAATCGCGATTTGATGAATCGCGATCGTGCTTGAGAAGTTGGGATCATGAGAAATTTTCGATCGAAGAAAAAAGAGTTGGAAAAAAAAAAGAATCGAATCGCTCGCTGTGCCGTGTTACGGTTTGACCTTTGGGGTGAATAATTGAGAAAGGGAGATATAGATGTCTGGATGGATGTTCGAATCTGTTGGTATCGTGGCGGGTGATCGAATCTCCCAGACGATTTATTAAATTAACTTTGCACTATGTTCGAATAGGTTAAAAGTATGGGCCAATCGTGTGATCGCCTCTTGGCAGATCGCAAATACGATCGATCATCCTTCGTTGGTTAATTAAGTCAGCTTGCTATCGTTTTAACGAGATCTCGAAGTGAAAGCGACGCTGCGAATTATTTCATTTTTTGTTTTTCTTTTTTTTTTTGCAAATAATAAATTACTTGGAAAAGAAAATTGGAATTAATAATTAATCGTTATCGATTATTCCTTTCGATATTTTTCGTTTTATTTTTTGAGACTAATTACACGAATAACGTTTGATCTTTTAATTACAATTTACAATCTGGGAAATGTAATTTGATGCAATTTTTTTATTTCTCAAAGAAATTTAGGTTGAATGTGTTTTAAATATTAAAAATGCTGTAAAATGTAAATAAAAAAGGAAAAAAGGATCTTAAAAGGCAAATCGACTCGAGGCAAATAATAAATTATTTGGAAACTAAAATCAGAATTAATAATTAATCTTTATCGAATATTCCTTTCGATATTTTTCGTTTTATTTTTTGAGACTAATTACACGAATAACGTTTGATCGTTTAATCACAATTTACGATCTGGGAAATGTAATTTGATGCAATTTTTTTATTTTGCAAACAAATTTAGGTTGAATGTGTTTTAAATATTAAAAAATACTGTAAAATGTGAATAAAAAAGGAAAAAAGGGTCTTAAAAGTCAAATCAACTCGAGGCAAATAATAAATTACTTTTCGTTACAAACTCAAAGTTAATAATTAATCGTTATCGAATATTCCTTTCGATATTTTTATTTTCTTTTTTCTAGAATAATTACACGAATAAGATTCGACCGTTTAATCGCAATTTACAACCCGGGAAATGTAAGTCGATGCAATTTTTTAATCGCACAAACTCGAATCGAATAAATTTCGCTCGAACGTGTTTTGAACATAAAAAAAATACTGTAAAATACGAATAAAAATGAAAAAAAAAAGAATCTTAAAAGTCAAATCGACTCGAGGCTCGATATTAAACTCTCACGGGGCTCTCCGCGTCGACTATGGCGTTTAAAAGGTGAAACGTAAATAAGATTCGAGAGAGGGCGTCAAAATCTCGTCACAAATGTCTCTGTGTCCCACCGCTAGAGTTATAAATAAATATGATCTGGGCGTTGCGTACTGGATTATTTATTCGATTAAATTCGAGCGATATATTACTGCTGACTGGTTTTCCATACGTTATTCGTATCGATAGATCGAGAGAGAGAGAGAGAGTGGGGGGGGGGGGGGGGGGAATGACGCCGGTGAACGCTCGCCCCGTTCTTTGGGACAAAAGTCGATCGAGAATCGTGCGTGTGTGCGTGTGGGTCGTTTGTTGGTTTCCCATTGCACAAGTTGGCGCACGTTTCGCTCGGGAGGAGGAAAAGAAAACGTGAAATAAATATAAGACGGATATAGAAACTTATGCAGTAATAATAAAAAAAAAAAGAAAATTAAAAAAAAAACAAAAAATGTTGAACGAGTCTTAAGGCAATACCGACGCGAGGCGTGTGGCACGTATGTAGGTTGCAAGTTTTTGTTGTTTGTTCGCGTGGTGTTCTAAACACATAGGACTATAGAAGGCAGTTGTCCGGATCGACTTTACCTTTCGTTGGGGGATAAAAGGTGCGTGGGCGAAAAAAAAAAAAGACACGCCGGTGTCCCAACAATGATACACGTGCGTTACGACTAATCGACGCTAATCTCGAGCCAATTGCGTTTCGATTTGATCTCGTTAAGAATAAAATAAAATAAATAGATGTATTAAAAATAATAATAATAATAATAAATATGAAAAATATCAATTTTTTTATCGTCTTTATTTCTTTATCGTTGAGTTGATTTTTATTTTATCATTTTTGGGTTTTAGTTTCGCAATTTATTTTCTTTTAATTTCATCGCTTTTTTTTTTTTGTTTTATTACAATTTATTTGATTTTATCGAGAATGAATGGAAATTTAGCAAATTTACTTCCTCGTGATTTTCGCGAATTCTAAATCACAAGCGTTTCCATTTGATGTCCACAAAAATAAAATAAATTGAAATAAACTGATATATTAAAAGAAGAATAATAAAAAAATATGAAAAATATAAATTTTTCATTATTTTTATCGTTAAGCTGATTTTTATTTGATCGATTCTGGATTTTATTTTCTCAATTAATTTTCATTTAATTGCATTGTTTTATTTTATTTATTTTGGTTTATTGCAATTTATTTGATTTTATCGAAACGAAACAGAAATTTATCAAATTGCATCCTCACAATTTTCACCAATCCCAAATCCCAAGTGGATGATTCCCACTTACGATTTAATCGATTTTCTATATCGGCTCGGACTCTTTGATCCCAGGAGTTCACGTGTTGCCAGCGCTTCAATTCCTTTTTCTTTTTTTTTTGTTTCATTATTATTTTCTCTCTTCTCTCCCTCTTTCTTTCTCCCACTCTCTCTCTCTCTCTCTATCTCATACTCTGCCCCTCGTTATCGCCCCAGCCCAGGAAGCAATATTGCAATCGGCAATAAACCTCCGTAACGCTACGTGTAACAATATTTTTTTTTTCTTGGCGCCATTTCTGACACGAGAGCGTGAGCGTGATCGCCCCAGCCTGGTTGAAATTCACGTCTGGCAAACTTACATCATCCTGAGACATACCTTGCAATATTGTATATTTTATTGTAAACTATATATATATATACACATACATATATAATATATTATACACATCGAGCCAGGAAATAATCGCCCACCTATTTCAGGAACGCCCACGTATCGAATTTTCTTGACCTCACCAAACACACACGCCAGACCCTAGCGTTCTCTTCGAATTCATTCATCACGAAATCCCTCACGATATAGACATATATATATGTACAAAACATTCCAAGACTTACAATTTTTATCAATGAAATTTTTCGGAATTCGAAATTGAGCAATTACGAAATTCTTTCCTGCCTCTCTCTCTCTCTCTCTCTCTCTCTGTCTCTCTCTCTTTCTCTTGCTATATATGTATATATGCTTTTTTTTTATTGACAAAAATACGTGTTTTCACGATGACTCACTTCAATCTCCATAATTGCTCGAGGTACACACGTTCGTGGGAATTCAAACCGAGAATCGCTCGATTCGTCTCGATGACTCAAATTCGTCGTGGCTTGTGAGAATTATATCCCGGTAGTCGTTTATGGTCAATAAGAATCCTCCTCGGTGAGCACAATGAAGTCAGAATCGATAAACAACGTCGATTTAAACGAAGCTGAGAAAACAAATCGTAAAATTGAAAAATCGTTAAATCTTTTTTTTAAATTTATTTTCTCTTCTTTTTTTTTTGTTTTCTTTTTTTCTTTTTACTTTAGGAAATCTGATTTTTATTTCTTTTCTGTTATTTTGTTTTCATATTTTCTCTTTTCCTAAATATTTGGGTGTGTTTAAAGAATAAATTACAATGAAAGGATGACGATCGAAGGAGGAGGAAGAGGGGGCGAGGGAGGGGGAGGGGCGAACAGTGAGCAAAGTCTGGCGGACGAATCGCTTCCAGAAATGGGTCGAATCCGCGGATTCAAGGCGAACGGCAAATGTACGACCTAAAGGTACTTAAACACAGGCGGGGATAAAAATAACCAGATTTCGTTGCATCGAAGACCAAAAGCATTTCGAGAGGTTTCATTTTTTCGTTCAAACACCCGTTTCTTGTTTTCACCCTGGACACTTTTTCGATGTTTGTGTTCCCCCCTCCCCATTTATAGTTTATTTTATTGATATTATTATTATTATTATTTTATTATTATCTCATTATTTATTATTTTATTTTATTATTATCTTATTATTTATTATTTTATTTTATTATTATATTATTATTTATTATTTTATTTTATTATTATATTATTATTTATTATTATTTATTATTTTGTTTTATTATTATATTATTATTTATTATTTTATTTTATTATTATATTATTATTTATTATTTTGTTATTATTATTAGTATTTTCATATTATTATTTTTTTATTTATTATTTATTATTTTGTATCTTTATTCTTGTGTTGAGTTTTATTTTCTAAATTTTCTTGTGAACTTTTGTTGAAATGGAACGGAATTATTACTCTATTTCGGAAAATTGCTACAGTTTGCCCCTAAGTATTTTAGTGCATAATAAAGTAATTATGACATATCATATCTCTCTCTCTCTCTCTCTCTCTCTCTCTCGTTGTACTTCTGTATCGCGAAATATTTTTTTTTTACTTTAAACAAATTTTTTTTTATTCAATTTAATTTATTTTTTTCACGAAGAATCCGCGATGAGTCACGCTCTCTTGTACTCCTTTCGACACGTGACCCTCGCGAGTCCAAAAATGCACATTATCCATGCACAATAAAACATGCGTCGACGTATCTTCGTTTCGAACGCCAGATAAACTTTTTTTTTTACTCTCGACGAATGACAAAACGGGCTTTCAAGAATTGAAAATAAAAGTGTATTGTTGTTTTTACCTTTTTATTCCGTTTTCTTTTTGTATTTATTTATTTATTTATTTTCTTTTTTAAAGACGTTTCTTCGCGATTTGAATATCAATGAAGAGTGCAACGAGGTCAGAATTATCTAGAAAATAAATTATCTTCCCGATATTCAAATGTTTCACGTCCAACGACAAAGTCCATTGTAAAATCACGCTTTAGCCTCCATGCACGGAAAAGAGCAGAATTCATTTTTTGCTTAGAATAAACGACTGTTCGTCAAGTTTCAAATTTCAAAATTCTCAACCAAATCATAATTTTATTTATTAAACTCTCATCCCTTTCTCTCGATCAAAAATTCAATCAAAATTTGATCATCTCAACGATACCAAAAATAAATTTCACGACTTACAATTGTCAAAAGTAAAAAGAATTTTTTTTAATTAAAAAAAAATCGTTATTTTTGTTTCCGGGATGGAAAATACGATGAAAAATCGTCATTCGTTCGTCATCGCGTCGTGCCTTTCATTTCGCTATGTAATGGTCTGACAGAAAAAAAAAGAAATATATCCGCCTCGAGTAAACACCTGTTCGTCAAGTTCCAAATTTCAAAATTCCCAACCTAACCAAACTTTCATTTAATAATCTCCCCTTCTTCTCTCGATCAAAAATTCAATCAAAATTCGATCATTTCAAGAATACAAAAAATAAATCTCGCGCCTTACACTCGTCAAAAATTAAAACAAAAAAATTCCAAAAATAAAACAAAAACCGTTATTTTTGTTTCCGGGTTGGAAAATACGATGAAAAATCGTCATTCGCGTTCGTCATCGCATCGTGCCTTTCGTTATATGACGAATCGATTGCCTAGCGATTTGACGGATGCGATTGTCGCGTTGGTCGATCTTTCACTCTCCTCGAGCGAACCGGAGTCGCGCGACACGCCAACCGATCTTGGACAATGCTCGGAGAAACGGTGTACGAGCTCGTCGACTAAATTATACGCGTATATCTATATATATATATCTTCACCTGGAATACCCGATACGTCAGCCTTGACGTTTTCTCGTCGTCGTCGACGACGACGACACGGCCCGTTCGTTTGTGTCGGTAAGTCGCGTGTCCCCTTCCTCCTCGGCAAGGTGCGCAAACGATGTGCTTACCTATATCGAGATCAACGCGCCTCTGGTTTTATAAGCACCGACTGTCCGGTCTCGTGCGGTCCGCATGAGGCAAGGTCGTGGTATCCGGTACTCTCGGAACTGGTCATCTATATAGACCACTCTCAGGTGTCACTACTACCTTTTTATCATTCTTTTTTTTTTATTCTCTTTTTTATCTCTCTCCCTCCCTCTTTCCACGTCTCGTGTACGCGTTGTACGGAAATAACGGTTATTTTATTTATTTTTTTGATGACTGGGAGAAACACGATTTTTTTGCCGATTTTTGATCCGATCGAACGATTTTTAATCGTCGAAAATTCAAAATATGGAGAAATTTTTATTTTTTTATTGTTGAAAATTTTGTTATCATTACTTTGTAATTATTTTTGTATTTTTGTTATTGAGAATTAGAAATTGATAAATATTGTTTTATTTAGAGGCTTTTATTTTTATTTTTTTAGATTGGAGATAATTTGAATTATGAAATTTGTTGTGACAAGGACGTTTATTTTACTTTCGTTTTTATGAATTGTTGCTCTTATTCTTATGAATTGGCTGAGGGCGTAACGCGATTTTTTATTGTTTTTTGATCCGATCGAACGATTTTAATCGCCGAAAGTCGAAAATATGGGAAAAACATTTTTTTTAATTTCTTCAAAATTTTTTTATCATTATTCAAAATTGAAAAATATTATTTTATTTAGGGGAATGTTTTTTTAATTTTTTTAAGATTGGAAATAACTCGAAATATGATTTTTTTTTTATAACAAGGACGTCGAGAATGTTTATTTTACTTACATTTTTATTAATAGTTTTGATTACAATTTTCGTTTGTAAATATTGTGTAACGATTACTTGACCGAGAAATCGTCGGATACGTTTTTAATCGAAATTTGTTCTCGTGTCTGTTGATCCGCGTCGCGACTTCCGGGAGCGGGGAAGCCAAGTAAGGTATAAAACAAAGGTAGAAGCGATACGTGTCGATGACGCAGAAACGATACGTCTTCGGTCTTCGTTCAGGCTGGCATATTACATTTTTAGCTCGTTTGCCAGCTTAGCTCGACTCAAGTGCGAGTTATACTTTCCAAACGGCTATTTCCTCAAGGGTGCGGACGTACGATATTAAACATGGCAGGAACGAGAGAGAGAGAGAAAGAGAAAAATCGTTGATGATGGGTGGCGTTTTTAATGCGATTAGAAACGAGAGAGAGAGAAAAAGAAAAAGTGAGAGAGAGAGAGAGAGAGAGAGAGAGGATTCTTCCTTCCTTCTTCCTCGGTCTCCTTCGATCCTCCTCTCGGCTCTTTCGTACTAATACATTTTGTCGTTGTCATGGCATAGGCGTGTCCCCGACGTTAATCTCTGGCATCGATTTACAAATTACAACGAGGAAGACAGAGAGAGAGAGAGAGAGAGAGAGAGAGAAACAGCCGACTCGCGACATCCGACGCGAGAAGCTTCACCGAGCGTGAAATTGGCCGAGCATTGGCGGCAGGTTCCCCCTTCCCTCTCTCTCATGTTCAACTTTCAAATTACACCTGATTATGCATTTTCACTCATTCCATTTATTTCCCAGGAGATAATAATTTCTTGCCAAAAAAAGATTTAATTTTACGCCCGATAAAGATTTTGTATTATTACTGTTAATTATTGTCAAAATTTTGTAGATTTTAGTCTTGATCTTATTATATTAATTATTATTATTAATAATAATTATAATTAATTATATTATAATGATATAATAATTATAATCATAATGATATAATAATTATAATCATAATTATAATATAATTATTATATAATATAATTATTGTAATAATAAGAGAGGCAGTGGCACAGGGGTTAGCGTTCTCGGCTCTCAACTCGGGGGTCCCGGGTTCGATTCCCCGCCGGCACCAATGGAATTTTTCTATGTGTTTATTCTGTGCTCTCGGTGGTTCGGAACCCACCTAACCAAAAAACTGTAGGTCCACCGAAGTGGTTGATGGTTCGAAATGAGGATCGCGGTGATTGTAAGAGAGGAGGAATGTAAAAATCCGCAAGGGTATACATTGGAAAAAAAAGACACTATAACTAACTAACTAACTATTGTAATAATATAACAATTATAATATAATTATTATAATGAATACTAATTATTATTATTAATAATAATTAGAATTAATTATATTATAATAATATAATAATTATAATATAATTATTATACCTATAATATAATTAATAATATAATTATTATAATCAATATAATAATTGTAATATAATTATTATAGTAATTATTATATTACATAATAGAATGATTATATTATAATTAATAATTCCATTAATTATTATTAAACTCTGTGCGAATTTAATATTAATTGTATTTTATCAATTAAGAATTTTGTTACGATTAACACATTATTTAAAATTTCACTCGTCGACGAGAAGATCAGAATTCCAAAAAACAAACTTCTCCTCGACCCAATAAAACCAAGAAATTCCACGAAAATTTCTTAATTACCGCAACTCCGCACCGGAGCACGAATTTTCGGTTTGTCGCATCGTTTATCTTGAATAATTCATGCCGATACGTCAATTATCGCAACGACGACGACAGCGCGTAAATCCAGCTCGAATTAATCGTGCAACTTCCCCCGTACGATTCGCCCGTTCGTACATTGCGCATGCGCGCGCGCGCGTTATACACCGCGCATTTTAAAATTCTCGCTCCTCACCGACGAATGAACACAAGAACTCACCGAGAAACAGCCACCACGATCTCGATAAAAATCCTCACCGATCTCCCGATATCCTCGAAAAATTGCGCAACATTCCTTGAAAAAAATTCATCGTCGAAAATCGAATTTCATCCTTTTCCTTTTTTTTTTCAAAAATCTAACTTTCTTGCATTTCCGCTTAATTACTTCACGAGCGTTTTTTCCAGATCGCTCCTACGAAAAAAGCCTCGATGATTAACGACGCAACGAACGACGATCCAAACGAGAAAGAACGAGTCCGACGTTAATCACCGATCGTAATTAAGCGATCGCTAATTGGTTAATTACTACGAAACACAATTGACAAATCCTTCGCTTCTTTTTCTTCTCATTGTTCTCCCTCTCTCTCTCTCTCTCTCTCTCTCTCTCTCTCTCTCTCTCTCTCTCTCTCTCTCTCTCCCTCTCTCTCTCTCACTCTCTCTCTCTCTCTCTCCTCATTTTATTTCTTTCCCGTTCACCTGCGCAAGATCGTTGGAAACGCGAGTTTTACGAGGATTCCCGAGACTTTTCTTCGTGAAAAAAAAACAAAGATCGAGTCACGACATAGGTATGCGTTTTACGGAGATTCGAGCGTACAATTTTCCGTTTGTCTTCTCACCGCCGCGTGGCTAAGCACTTACTTACTTTCGGTTCTCTCAGTTTCATTTTTTTCTTCATTTTTTGTCTCCCAGCGAATATTTCTTTCATTCGTAATTCTCGTTCCCAGATTTTTATCTTCGTCTCGCTATCTCGATACTTATGGTGCAAGGTGTACTTTGGGCCTTAGAAGAAGCCCTTAGGCCCCGCAATATCGATGATGTACGACCGGCTCTTGTATATATTCTCGCACGCGTTTTTAACATTACGTTACGGTTCTTATCGACCAACGCAAACGTAATTTAACGATCGTTCTCACGTGACGACGAAGAGGAAGAGAAAAAAAAATTCCGCAGACCGAGTCGTCGATATGCGATGGCAATTGATAATTCGCCAACGTTCTTACGAGCCCATCCTTGATTTTCTCGGCTGATTTACGTCGCGACGAGGAAATCGATCATTATCCGTTTCGTAACGAGCGACGAGACAATTGCGACTTTTGTAATTTGTGAATTGTACGATTTCTGTTTCTGACGATCGAGAAATTCTCGAGCAAAGTACGGTCACTCCTCGACTCGGTTTTGACGTTTTTCGGATTTTTAGTTAGTTTTTGATTAATTGATTTATCGAGGCGAATTAATTTTGACGTTTGTCGAAATTCGAGTCTGTCAACGAGTCGTTTGGTAAGAAGTTTTTTTTTTCTTTTTTTTTAATGCTGGCGACACGAAACGACGAGTGGGCGTTCGTCGCACGCGATATTGTATTATTCCAGTCTGTTTGCCAGCGAGGCCGACCAGAGACCGTTCTAAAAGTTTCATTCATAGAAGTTCTAGCGACGAGGTTTATATTGCAATTTCTCGTTTATTTATAAGGTTTGTTGTTTTTTTGTTTTGTTTTGCATGTAGAACGTTCGTCGTTCTCCCGTGGCAGGCAAATGTCGCGGTATGGAAGTGCTGCGAATTTAAAGAGCGTGTGTGTAGCGTTCGTTGGCCTCTGGCGAATTCGCGAAATTAGATCTGGATTATTTTTCTTATTATTGCTCAAATTTTTCGATCAATCGTGAGCTTTAGGCCCATTGAAATATTTTAAAATTATTGATATTATAAATAAAAGTAGAAATCAATTTAAAATTGTAAATATAATAATATTGTTTATAATATTTATTACGTAATTGAATAATATTGGTATTTGTTATATAATAAATAAAAAATAAAATTGAAAGATTAATCAAAATATTTACAAAAAAGTAGATTTCGATGAAGTTTTAATCCCATTGAAATATTTAAAAATTATTGAAGTTATAAATAAAAATAAAAATCAATTATAAATTGTAAATATAAAAATATTATTTATAATATTGATTACGTAATTGAATAATATTGATATTTATTATATAATTGTATATATAATAAATAGAAAATAAAAATGAAAGATTAATCGAATTATAAAACAAAGTAGATTTCCACGAATTGTGAGTTTTAATTCCATTGAAATATTTAAAAATTATTAAAATTAAAAATAACACAAAAATCAAGTTAAAATTGTAAATATAATACTATTATTTATAATATTTATCACATAATTAAATAATATTGATATTTACTACATAATTCCATATGTAATAGGTAAATAAAAAATAATATTGGAAGATTAATCAAAATATTTACAAAAAAGTCGATTTCCACGAATCGTGAGTTTTAATCCCATTGAAATATTTAAAAATTATTGAAATTAAAAATAACACAAAAAACAAGTTAAAATTGTAAATATGATAATATTATTTATAATATTTATCACATAATTAAACAATATTGATATTTATTATATAATTGCATACATAATAAATAAAAAATAAAATTGAAAGATTAATCGAAATATTTACACAAACGTAAATTTCACGTGTGATAAAAACCTTGATGCTTTTTTTCTTCCTCGAGTCATTAATTCGTTTTCTTAAATTTCGTCGATTAAAAATACGTCTTGCCTGAATTAATCGCAAAACAATCGTCATATAAAATTGATCAATTTTTCAAAATCATGATTCGTCTCGTTTCGCACAATGTTGTTTTTTTTTTCTTTCTTTTATAACACACGCCATGTTTATTGTCCGAATTCGTTGCATCCGGGTTTTATTTACTGGCCGACTGGTGGTACGAATCCAAATTACCCCATTTGCTAGCCTCTCGTCGTGTCCCGGATCGTTTCTCTTATATCTCCTTTTATTTTTTATTTGTTTATTTTTGTTGTTTTTTTTTTTTCATTTTCATTTTTCTTTTTTATTTTCGTCCATGCCGACGGATGTTGTTCCACGCGTTGAATCTCTGTTGCGAAACCGAGGGATCTTCGGCATACGTGCCGCACAGTACATAAACGGTTATTCCTTTTTTTCGTTCGACGAGGCCGACGGGTTCGGGATTTGGCTCGGGTGGGGAAAACTGTGAGAGATGCGCGAGAGGCTGTGCAAATATATTGTTCGCGCTAAAAACGGGACTTTTATCGGCCTATTTTTGTTTTCTCTTTTTGGTCGAGGCGTGGATCAGTTATTGGCAGACTTACGGTGAATAAAATTAAAGAATTCGATCAAAATATATAAAAATTTCCGATAATTTATGAAAATAATTTATCGTTGATTAAAATTAATTTTTTCCTTGATTACAATTTTAATTAAGATTTTTTAATCTCACGGTGCATTAAATTAAAGAATTCGATCAAAATATATAAAAATTTACGATAATTTATTGAAATAACTTATCGTTGATAAAAATCGAATTTTTAATTTTTTCTTTCCTTGATTACAATTTTAATTAAATTTTGTTAATCTTACGGTGAATAAAATTAAGGAACTCGATCAAAATACATTAAAAAAATTCGATAATTTATTGGAATAACTTGTTGATAAAAATCAATTTTTTAATTTTGTCCTTGATTACAATTTTAATTAAGTTTTTTTTAATCTCACGGTGAATAAAATTAAAGAATTCGATCAAAATATATACACAATTTGTATAATTTATGCAAATAACTTATTTTTAATTCGAATCGATTTTTAAATTTTTTCCTTGATTACAATTTTAATCATTTTTTCTTAATTTTCTAATAAAAATTTTTGAAAATACGTTTAATCATAATTCCAGTAACATCTTAATCCAAAAATTGATCCATCTAAATTAATTTTTTTATTTACTCGCACAAAATTTCGATCCATCGATTCAACCTATTTTTGAAAAAATTGATCCCCAAAAAATCGAAGATTTCCCCAAATGGGCCAATGACTGTCCCAATTCGATTCGAGCGATATCCTCGTATATACACAAAGCATATCGCATATGTTTCCATCCTGTTTGGTTTAACACCGACAAAAGAGGCGAACCATCAAGGGGCAAAGCTCGTCCGTCATTCCGACGCCCTGTATGCACCCTCCCCCCACCCCTCCTCTCTCTCTCTCTTTTAAGACGCTGCGACTTCTTGCTCTTCGTATTTTACTTTTCTTTCCATGTTTTTTTTTTATCTTTTTTATTTTTCTTTTTTTCTCAAAGATACGAGCAAGCCGCGCACGGCTGGTACGCGAGAGGAAGAGAGAGTTCTTCCTCTCGTCGAGTGCGCGAGAGAATGAAAAGAGGCGCAGAAACTCGTGTTTGCTTATTCTGCTGATATCACAGACCGCCGGCTTCTCGGAAGAACTTCTTCCTTCGCGCCCTTCTAACATCCTTCTATCTATTTTTCTCCATCCCTCTCTCTCCCTCCCTCTCTCCATCTCCCCCCCCCCCCTCCCTCCCCTTCTCGCCATCAGAACTTCCTCCGACTCTCTGTTTCGTCTTCCCTCGTCACTCTCGATCTCTGTGTGTGTGCACGTGTATTACTCGACTCGATGCGGATTTCTGTTATTCCTGGATCAAGCTGAAGGAGAGACCCTTCCATTTTCGTATATCAGGACGTTATCAAAGATTACCCTCCCTTCTTTCTTTTTTTTTTTTTACTTTTTTCCAAGAGAGAATAACGGTGAATATTGTGGAGTGTGCAGCTGCAACGATATTCCTTTATCGTACACACCGGCAGGAGGAACAGGGACGAGACAGCTGGAAAATTGCGAAGTATAATACTCACTCTGGGTTCGAGCTTGTAAATACTCGTGAACATTTCCTGGTCGAGAAACAGATAAACTTATTACGGCCTTCCTGTTTATTGCAATGACGAATCGTATTTGTACCGTGACGTGTCTTAGCGTGTTTAAAAAAAGTGATTTAGATAATAAAATAATGAATTAATTTGAAAAAAAAAAAAAAAAAAAAAAAAAAAAAAAAAAAAAAAAAAAGAATTCTTTCCTTTCTTTTTTTTGGATGAAAACCTTCCCCATTTTCCTGTTGAATCGTTTTGCTCCCTTAAATGAAAATCTATTCGTAGGTTGGTCAGCTCCAGAGTCGACATGAATTTTTTGTTCGGTCTGTCTTTTCCCAAGACGAAAAGGAACGGGGAGAGAGACCATGAGAGAGTGTAGACGAGCGGTAATGGTCCCACTCAGCTGCCGGAAGCCTTGATATAAAACGACATCACCCAGGACTCTGATTCCGAGTCGGCATTGCCATGCTCCTTTTCTACTTTGTCTCTCTCACTCTCTCTCTATCTCCATTCTCGTTGACGATTCTCCGAATGGAATCGAGACACAACCTCAATGTATCGCGAGGATAGTTTGACTCTCCGCTAGGCGAACGCACACATTCTCACAAGGACACTTATCTTTCTTCTCTTTCACTCACTCGGCATTCGTAACGCCGACGAGAGGAGAGTAAAATCCATTTAAGACAACGTGAGTCACCGTTTCGAGCACTGCCGTGCGAAACGAGCAACGAGCGCAAGTTGCTACTGAAGCAGAGCGTAGAGAAACGTACATGGATGTATTATCGATACACACGGGCACCATCGATGCAACCTGAACGAGAGAGTCTCTCTCTCCCTCTATCGCTGAAACCTCATAAGGTCGAAACTATCTCGTTAACGAATTATCTCGAGCTCGAATCTGTCATCCCGTGTTTCTCATCTCTGTCATCCTTCCGAACGGTGGACTCGCCTTCATCTCGATTGTCGGTATTCTCGTGGCGACGAGTAAAATCCCATAGACTTTCGAGATAACGAGTGAAAAGGAAAGACACGGAGATACATTGCGCGAGACGTCTTGGTGTGTCTCACGGCCTTGAAGATTCAAACGCTTCGCGCCAGTTGACAGGTGGCGTCGCGAGCGGCTAGTTCTGGAACTACTTAGCGCTACGAATTAGCTCCCACCTCGGCGATTCCGTATTTTTTATAAAATCGCGGATGAACGCTGGCGAGCTGTGGATTTTTTGACAAGTAGTCGAGCCGTGAGAGAATGCGAGGAAAAATTTTCAGCGCGTAATAACGATTCTCTGATTTTATAAAAAATATTTTATATCGCCTCGCTCGATCCAACGACGGAATTTGTTGCTGAACTCGCCACCGGACGTCGTTGACTCCTACTTCCTGGCAAAAAAAAAACGTAGGAGCTATTCAGGGAGGTTCTCGGATTCATGACCGGTGTCTCTGGTCGTCGGCGAGATGAAACTATAGCCTATAAGTACACCGCGAATGGTAGGTTGTATCTAAATCCGTGATGCATCGTGGATAAGACTCTCTCGGTTCCCTCCATTCGGTAAGCAAACTACTACACGATATCCCAAGTTGAAGGCGCGCATCGATTAGTATCTCTTCTCGCTTCAAAACCGTTTTAAAAGCAAAACAAAAAACAGAACAAAAAAGAAAAAAAAATCCTCGTCGGGTGGAACCAAAGAGATGTTTAAGACTCACGAGAGGAACTACTACCGTGGCTGTTATTCTACCACGGCTGTTGCTGCACTTTACGTGTGAGTGTTTTTGTCCATTCGTGTGTAACTAACCGCGGTGGTTTATCCAATGCCGTAGGGATAAGTTGTGCCTTCTGGTGAGCAAGACTCTAAGCCGGTGCTCATTAATTTGCGAAAACGGATCTTCGGCCGACTACAGGGGAGATCTCGCGAACAAGGCCATGGGAACGAGCCGGTTTCGTACCTTTTCTCATCCCTCGCCCCTTCACCCTTCTTCCCTCTCTCTCTCTCTCTCTCTTTCTCTCTCTCTCGTTACTCTTCCACCGTTGTCCTCTACCTCAAACTACGTGCATGCCACGAGAAAGCCTGCCGGTTATCCGTTATAACGTTTCATTGTACTCCTGTACAACACTCCTTGCACGTGGTCTTCCTGATGCAACGAAAATGCTCCATCAGATGCAAAAATGAGCAACCAGGAAGATCGGCAAATTCGACTTCCGGAATAATCTTTTATCTATAATTTAAAAAATCGAATTCTCATCAAGGTCTCTAGAAAACTTGACAGGAACGTTATTTTGAAAAAAAGTACGAAGATCAATTAACTAAATTAATTTTAAGCGAACTAATTAATTACAATTTTTTTTATTATTATTTCGTATCAACGTTGATCGACGAAATATCGATAAATCGGATAAGCTAAATATCTACGGGAATAGCAGCGGGAGCTCGTAGGACTCTTTTCCCACGTACGAAACAAAGTGGGAAACTGCACGCGCCCGATGCAATAACTCACGTTGGCCACTGCTGTGGTTGCCTCGTGTATTCCAGCTTCTTTGCTACACATCGTCCACGTAGATTCTTTCTCGTTATACATACTCGACATGTTCTCCATATGTACATGTACATATAGCTCCCTCGGTCGTTGCCGTTTTACCATGCGTAGGAGCTGAAAAAGACGTCGCGAGATTAATGCATCTTTCCACGCAGCACGCTGTACCCTTCTCTCCAATGTGGAATAGAGAATCGTGGAATTTCATTCGAGATTTGCAAATCTCACGGTGCAATTTTATTTGCAATAAATATATCGATTTATCGAAATTTGTTTTCAAGCTATTCGTCGATTTATTTATTTATCTTTCGTGAATTTGTGAGATTTACAAATCTTACGGTGCAATTTTATTTGTCGCAAATATATCGATTTATCGAAATTTATTTTCAAACTATTCACCGATTTATTTATTCGTTCAATATTTATTTTTGTGAATTTATTTGTGAATTTGTGAGATTTGTAAATTTCACGGTGCAATTTTATTTGCAATAAAAATATCGATTTATCGAAATTTATTTTCAAGCTATTCATAGATTTATTTATTCGGTCAATATTTTTTTTGTGAAATTGTGAGATTTGTGAATTTCACGATGCAATTTTATTTGCAATAAAAATATCGATTTATCGAAATTTATTTTCAAACTATTTACAGATTTATTTATTCGTTCAATATTTATTTTTTGTGAATTTGTTTGTAAATTTGCGAGATTTGTACATTTTACAATGAAATTTTATTTCTAATAAAAATATCGATTTATCGAAATTTATTTTCAAGCTATTCATCGATTTGTTTATTCTTTCGATTTTTTTTCTTTGATTTGTGAAAATATTTTTTATATTATTTTATTTCCCTGGTAAAAAATAAATAAATGTGGAGGTTGAACAAGGCGAGAGAGTTTCAGTTCGCCAGCACGTTCCAACCGCAACGGGGCAAACTCGGAATCGTGATCTGATTAGACGACATTAGCATCGGCAACGTCCGTTTAATCCCTCCCTAGTCGTTAAGTCACGTTACCCATATCGGGACTTCTCGACTAAGCATGGTTTCTCTCTTTCTCTTTCTTCCAACCGCGAGTTGTCGCGGCGATAAGCCCGCGAGAGGCGAACCACTCCCAATTTTAGTAACAGTGAAATTCACAACACGAACCTTCGTTCCGGCCTCGTAAATAAAATCCTAAATTAATAATAATTAAATGAACCCAAATTTAATTAAACCGAAAAAATTATGATAATGAATAAAAAAAAAATTAATTATATTAAAAATCAGAATTACCCCGAAAATTAGTAAAATTCACAACACGAAACTTTCTCCGGCCTCGTAAATAAAACTCTAAATTGATAACAATTAAATGAACCCAAATTTAAGTAAACCGAAAAAATTACGATAATTAATATTTAATATTAATAAAATTATAATATTATATTAATATTATATTAACATTATATTAATATTATATTGATAAAATTATAATATTATTTTAATATTATATTAATATTATATTAATATTATATTAATATTAGGTATATTAATATTATATTAATATTATATTAATATTTTATTAATATTATATTAATATTATATTAATAAAATTATACCTATTTTAATATTATACCTATTAATAAAATGATAACATTATATAAATATGATAGTATAAAGATATAAATATTATAGTAATACAAAAATTAATTATATTTAAAATTATAATATTGTATTAATATTATATTAATAAAATTATAATATTATATAAATATTATAGTATAAAGATATAAATATTAGATAAATATGATAGTATAAAGATATAAATATTATATAAATATTATAGTATAAAGATATATATATTATAGTAATACAAAAAATTAATTATATTTAAAATTCTAATTACCCCGAAAATGACTAAACCCATAGGAAAATTCCATAATGATGCGAAGAAGAAGAAAAAAAACTCGAGAGTCAACGTTGTGTCAACCGTAGAGAGCAGGAAGTTTACAAAAGAATAGACGAAGAGAGGAGCGGGCATTAGAAAGGAAATTCCACGCACGCCACGTACGCAATGGAGCTTCGCGTTGTACACCCGGGTGTACGTAGTCATCGCGCGATTTCTCTGCGGTAATTCCAGCTATAGCGATGAGCGAGCCTGGCGCGTGTGTCATAAGGTCGTCATTACGGAATTAAAATGAGAGCAACGTCGAGACTTTCGTCGATCGTGAATTTCGAATTATTCGTCCTTGCGCCTCGTCCTCGATCGCGTCTGGTCGGATCACCAACGAATCAGGCTGACTTCCGCCTAGAAACAAAAAATACAACATCTCGCCAGATATTTGTTTAATCTCCTAAAAAAAAAAATATCCGACTAATTTTGTTCTCGTTACATCGACGATCCTTCGACGTAAACGTCAATTTTTCATCTATTTCTGGCTCGCATTATTCACCCGTAGTCACATTCGTACGAAGGATATTGTGGTCGATCTCGAGAAATGTAACGACACGACTTTTTTTTTTTTTCATTTTTCTTTACTCACGCGTTTATTTTCGTCCTGTGACCTTAATATTCGTTATCGTCTCCCGTTTTGCAATTCAAAGATTGCGTCATTCTCCAAAACATCCTTCGTATTTTTTCTTCAAAGGAATATTAAAAAAAAAAAAAAAAAAAAAAATGTCGGAAAAAAAGAATTTCAAGATCATGCGTTATTTTAATATTTATTTCGTACCTGGAAGTCGCGTCGTTTACAATTTCTGAAGAAAGATAATAAAAACCCGTTATACAATTTTCCCAAAAGCGAGATAAACATTTATTTCGTATCGCATAACGACGGTAATAAAATGGAAAACATCGTTTAAAAATCTTCTCGCGCGTTCCATCGCGTTCGAAACTGTGTCGTTGTTGAGTTTTCTACCCAGCGTTAAGAATATTTCGGAGGTAAAGAAAAGAGCGATGATAATGATAAAATGTTTGCGCGTAATGTCCGATAGTAGTGCGTATGGGGATCGGCGAAGATGGAGGGCAAAAGTATAGCGGAGACACATCAAGAGAGGCGATCCGGTCGAGCAGGCTTCTCGCTCGTTTCACAAGGTGTCTCAATTTCAGAATCGAGACCCGTGCCGGCTCGACGTATACTTTTTTTTCTTTTCCTTCTTTTTTTCTTCTCGGCCCTCGCTTGTGCGCGCGTTTATGGTGGACACATGTTCATATCAATAGCTTTCCTTCCTCCGTCAGTGTCTGCGAGTTTCTACTCTCTTATAGATAGATATAATATCATATATAATATATGAAATATATAATATATTATGCTATATTATTATATTATAATATATTATCATATCAACCGTCAGTGCCTGCGAGTTTCTGCTCTCTTATAGATAGATATAATATAATATATAATATATGAAATATATAATATATTATGTTATAATATAAATATATTATATATTATATTACATGAAATATATAATATATTATGCTATATTACAATATAATAATATGTCATAATATATTATATATATTATATATCAGAATATATATTATATTATATATATTAATATTATATTATATTTATATTAATATAATTAATTATATGATATAATGTGAATAATAATATTAATAATATGATAATATATTAATATAATATAACATAATATATAATATGATACCTATAATAATATATTATAATATAATGTAATAATATATTATATAACAATAATATAATAATATATTATTATATTATATATTATATTATTATATTACATATTATGTTATATTATATTATAAATATGGAGCGGAGAGAGAGGGAGAGAAATATATAGCGCGACGTTATCGTTACATGGGCGCGAACTCGGTCCTTTGGCCGACGGTACATATGGTAGTTGATCGTCTTACTCGTGGTCGTTACGCGTTTCGACGGCCCACCAGGTCGAATCCCGTTGCGCCCACGTGTACATCTCGCCTTCCGAAGTCTGACCTTATTCGGACACCTTCCACTTCTCGCCCACCGACAGATACACCGGCTCTTGCCACTTACAGTCACCTTCCCTTCTGTCTTATATCCCTCCTCCAACCCCTTCGTCGACGTAAGCAATGGACCATCGAGAATTTCGCAAAACCCTCGACAAGTGGGCGCCACCAATTTTTTTTTTTCTTTCTAGTTTGTTTTTTCTTTCTCTCGTGCTCTCTCTCTCTCTCGTTTTTTTTATATTTATAATTAAAATTTATATTCTTTTTTATTCGCTCATGAATTTCTGGGGTTAATGTTTTAATATATTGATTTCTTTTTTTAATACCGCATCAAATTTGATGAGAAATCGGATTTTGGATTTAAATAAATTAAAAAAATGAAAACTTTATTGTTTTATTGGCATTTGTTACGATATTTTTATTTACCTTTTTATTGACATAAATCAACTTTGTTTACACTCACGTTATTCATTTTTTTAGTCATAAAATTAAGCAAAACGAGTAAATAATGTAAGATTCAATATTTACTAATCGTCAAACGATATTAACGACTTAACGTATCGTCGAGTGTGCTCGAAAAATTAAAGAAAGGAACCAAAATAAAAAAAAAAACGAATTTCGTCACTAGGACGAGTTGCACTCGAACGAGAGATTTGATATTGCGCTCGGTTATTGCGCAATATCATCTCGAGAGGATTCTCATGCCGGAACGAGTTCGTTCAAAGACGTTGAGAGAGCTCTCGTCGTTCCTTACCATATATAAGCCGTCATTTAACGCGAGAAAGTGAGAGAAGATATGATAAAGAAAATATTGTGATTGTTCTCGATTTCTCTCCCTCTCTCTCTCTCTCTCGATGCCACGATCTCTTTTTTTTGCCTCTTTGCAGCGTCCATTTAGTAATACGAGTACTCGATACTCCACATAGCTCATCGTAATGTCACCTATATTTATTAATGTAACTGGTACTTCGCTCGCTAAGTCGAGGATTGAATAATAATGAGATATATAGGTATAAATATATCCGGGAGAATGACGATACGAAATTTATGATTCGTACTCCGTCGATACTCTCGCGTGTCCGTAATCGACCATGAATTTTATTTTGTTTATTCTCGACTATATAATCACGTGTCTTTTATTTATTCAGATCGTTATTTTGTTGGCGAGAGGACTCGCTCTTGCATCGAAATTTTTGTATGTTTAAGTCGCGATGTGTCTCGCGCGGATCTAAAATTACAAAATTCATCGATCTTGGTTTTAATTAATAAATAAAATGAAAATAATTCAAGGAAATTGACGTGGGTATTTTTTTTCTTTCGATTTTAGAATTTTATAAAACGTTAAATTGATTTATTTGTATCTATTTTGAGATTGTGAATTCGCGACGATTTTATTCCTGGTTTATAAAAATTGGTTGAAAATTTTGAAAAATTTAGTAAAATAAATTTTGCGACGCAGCAATATAATTGTGATATTCGTGTTGTGCGGGAAATTTCCGATTCTGCAATCTCCAATTAAAACCTTTTTGGAGGAAAAAAAAATTTGACCCTCGGCAAGGTCGAGAGTCGACATTCGTATTTTAGTATTGTGTCTTTGGGAGGTCCGGGAAGGTCAAAATTCTGTTTCATCCAAAAAGACTTTGTTGGGTCATTTCGGAATCGGAAATTTCCCGCGTAACACGAATATGACAAAATAAAAAAGTTTTGGGACAAAAAAAAATTTGGATCCATCGCCCAGGCGTTTTTTTGCAGGTATCCTTCCTGAAAATCCTGAAAATCGCGATTTTCAAAGCGTCGCCACGGCCACAAAAATTAAGCTACCCGGATGATACTCGACTCGTTGTCAAGTACTCGACAAGCCCTTCAAAAAGTAATTCGTTAAATTTTCTGTCGGACGAACGAAAACCAAGATACACCATCGCGAAAAGTCGATTTTTCAAGTTTTCACGAAAACCATCGAAATCGTCAATATTGAACTCCGGTGAATTTGAATCCTTTCCCAACCTCTAAGATCCTATATCCATCACAAATTTACCACTAACAACGAATCACTTTTTCCTACTACTCGAATTACTAGATCGAAAGATCAAAAAACTGAATATTTCCAGAAATCGTAATTTATCAAAATTCGATGTATTTCTACAATTCCCATCCGCCTTTTCGAAAAAATCACGATCTTTTCTACGATACGCGCCATTGCAAACAACACAATCCAAGAATCCGCCGATTCGCAGAATTTCGTTGCCGATTTTTTTACTAAATTCCCGTTTTATCACGTCGATCATCAATCTCCATTTTTATCTCATCGACCGCGATAAAACCGAGATTGTCCGTTAACGTGATCCATTTTGTTTTCGCTTCGAGTACGACGATCGAATACATTGCGACATAGAAATGGCAACGGGCACTGTTTTATACGCCGTATGGACATACGTCAAATTCTCGGAATAAAACTTTTCACCCATTGACGTTTACGTATAAACGTTTCGCGCCCGTCGAGTAGACCTTACGGGATTTTCACTTTCAACGAAAAGCCCGCCGGTTACGTCCGACAAGTCGCGTGGACGATGACGAGAACCGCTGTGTTGCTCGTTGTTGCTGTAGCAGTCCATAAAGAAAAGCGTGTTACTTACTCGCATTACTTATTTACTTTTACCTCGTGGACTCGACAACGCTTTCCGAGAGACTCACCGTTAAATAGCTGAATCGAAAGTACGTTTTGCAACGAGAAAACGGATACTTCGGTGGCCCGTAAAATGTATACGTATATATTGTTTGTGAATGGATATGGGGTTGAAAGAGAAAAATTAACCATCTGATTTTTATTTTTGATTTTTGAGAAAATAATTTTTTTTTTTGGTTTTTTTTTTTTAATTTTTGGTTCAAAATATTTTCGGATTTCCTCGTTTATGTGTTTCTAGACAGTTTTAAGTGGCAGTATTGAAACTAAAAATAATTAAATTTTCAGTAATTTTATTTAAAAAATTGATAAATCATTGAATTTTTTCAATTTTCGTTTCAAAATCGTATTTACGTTTTCGAATTTATTTTTCTATATTTTTCCCATCATGGTAATTATATATTGAATTCGAAAATCGTTTAAACGAGAAAAATGAACGAATTAATCTTTTTTCTTGATTTTTGAGAAAAAAAAATTTATTTTTTATTTTTTTAGTTCAAAATATTTCCGGATTCCCTCGTCCATATATTTTCAGACACTTTTCAGTCGCATTATTGAAACCAAAAATAATTAAATTTTCACTAATTTAATTTAAAAAAATTGATAAATCTTTGAATTTTTAAAATTTTTGTTTCAAAATCGTACTCAAATCTTCCAATTCATTTTTCTATATTTTTCCCATCATGATAATTATACAATTAATTCTTAAATCGTTTAAATACCGAAAAAAACAAAAACATTTTTTCATTACTAATTCAATTTTTCGAAAGTTTTCAAATTTCAGGAAATACAACGACCGAAACTTCCAACATATTTTCTTTTTAACTCCGAATAATCGTGTACAAATAAATACCGTTTTTTATCACGCACGTGCTCCGTTCACCGAGGAATTTCCTTTTTCCGCGCGTGTAACGCCGCAATCTCATCCCACGAATCTCACGTTACACACATAATTTAATTTAAGTTAATGTAAGAAAAACGTGGCGTTAATATTATGCTTTTTAATATCTCCATTAGCCATTTCCTTATCTCTCGTACACAATGAAAACAAAACCAAAAAAAAAAAACTTTTTTTCTACGTTTCACGCTTACCCTCGGCAGCACTGGAAATACGTCAAGGTACGCAAAAAACACACACAAAAACACAAAAACAAAATAACAATGCAATATTACATTCGTTTTTCACGAGACAAACGCACTTATCGTCCAATCAAATTTTACTGCACTCTCGCTAATTTATCGACCGTTCTCATCGACGATTTTAATGACCTTGACGATAAAAACGAGACGACCTTTGACCTCCATTTTGTAAAACGTCTCAATACTCGTTTAAAATAACACGCGTGTCGCGCACTCCTCTGGAACATGAAAGAAATTCCGAAGGATCTGCGCAAATGGCGACGTCGACGTCTGTTACGAGCTAAATGTCCCGTTATCTTTATACTCTTCGGTCTAATGACAATTTCCGACGAGGTTCGTAGTACTTGGTCGTCTTCTCGATAATCTGACGAGTTTAGTCTTTCTGTCTGTACGTCTGTCCGTGTTTTCTCTCTCTCTCTCTCTCTCTCTCTCTCTCTTTCTCGCTTTCTCGAGTCGATGCGAGTAATTAACCAGTCTCGAGTACGGAAGACGAGGAGAGAGGTGTCCATCTTGTACTTCACTCTTGTCGGACTATTAACCCTGACTTGTCGTAGCTCGATGAACATATCGACGTCGCCATTCTCGTTACCTCGTAATTGCTAATCTCATTTTAAACCCGAACATATGTATGTCTTTATTTATTCAAAATTCAAAATCAATATTTAGTTACGTTAGTTTATGTATTTACTAAAAAAAAAAAAAATATAGAAATATTATTGAGAATGATTGATTAAAACGATTGATTAAAAAATCAATTAAATTTATGCGTTTTTGAGACAATTTATTTTATTTTTATTTAATAACAAAATTTGTATTCATGAAATTGAATTTGATTGAAAAACGTTTGAAGAGTTCGTGGTATTTGTAAAAATTAAAAATTTATTCTTTAGGACATTGCACAAAAACAAATTACACGTTGCAATTTTTTTTTTCACGACACAAAGAAATCTCAACCTCGTAATTGCTAATTTCATTTTAAACCCGAACATGTGTCTTTATTTCTTCAAAATTCAAAATCAATATTTAGTTACGTTAGTTTATGTATTTACTAAGAAAAAAATATAGAAATATTATTGAGATGATTAATTAAAAAATCAATTAAATTTATGCGTTTTTAGGAAATTTATTTAATTTTTATTTAATGAAACGATTTTTAGCCATTAAATGGTTGAATTTGATTGAAAAAGTTTCCAAAGTTCGTGGAATTTGTAGAAATTAAAGATTTATTCTTTGGGACATTGCACAAAAACAAATTACATATCGCAATTTTTCTTTTTCACGACACAAAGAAATCTCAGGCTCGTAATCGCTAATCCCATTTTTAATGCGAACATACGTCTTTATTTCTTCAAAATTCAAAATCAATATTTACTTAGTTTATCCATTTGCTAAAAATGATAAAAATATTGTTAAGAATAATTAATTAAAACGATTGATTAAAAAAATCAATTAAATTTATGCGTTTTTTAGACAATTAATTTTATTTTAATTTAATAAAAAAATTTGTATTCATGAAATTGAATTTGATTGAAAAACGTTTGAAGAGTTCGTGGAATTTATAGAAATAAAAAATTTATTCTTTAGGACATTGCACAAAAACAAATTACACATTGCAATTTTTCTTTTTCGCGACACAAAGAAATGTCAGCGTCGTAATCGCTAATCTCATTTTTAATGCGAACATACGTCTTTATTTCTTCAAAATTCAAAATCAATATTTATTTAGTTTATCCATTTGCTAAAAAATGATAAAAATATTATTAAGAATAATTAATTAAAACGATTGATTAAAAAAATCAATTAAATGTATGTGTTTTTGGGCAATTTATTTTATTTTTATTTAATGAAACGTTTTTTATTCATTAAATGGTTGATTTTTATTGAAAAACGTTTCAAAAGTTTGTTTGGAATTTGTGGAAATTAAAGATCTATTCTTAGGACATTGCACAAAAACAAATTACATATCGCAATTTTTCTTTTTCACGACACAAAGAAATCTCAGCGCTTCCATAATTCGACGTCCGCTCGTTTTCCATTTACTTTTTACAGACCTACACGTGTCTCCACGTGTGCGTGGTCGTCAACAACCAGCCGTGCTGTTCTCCCACCGTAAGTTCTGACTAAGCATGCGTCTCGACGAAAAAAGGAAGTCAGTGTTTCGATGTGCAACGATACCGCGGTCTTTCGTCGCATGAGAATTTCGTTTTCTTTTTCTAGCTTCTTAGATCTTTGGCTTTCGTCTACGTATACTTTTTATCAAGATTATCAAAAATTGCTAATTATAAAGAATATTCTAATTATTTTTATAATTGTTATTGTTATTGCATTTTCTTCTAATTTACACAAATCTAATTTTCATCATTAGAATATTCCTAAATTCTATCTAAAGAATGACGGTTTAGTAAATATTATTTTTTTAATCAAACGCCATTAATTTTTTTAATAGGAGAGTCAATTTGCATGTGTCGTCCTCGTTTTTTTGTTATCAAGAATTGCAAAAATGGCTAATTACAAAAATCATTCCAATTAGTTTCATAATAATAATTATTATTCCATTTTCTTCCAATTTATATAAACTAAATTTTCATTATTAGAATATTCCCAAATTTTCTCTAAGAAATAGTTTTACGATCTATTATTTTTGTACCCAAAAATCATTAATTTTTTTTTATTAACGAGCCAATTTGCATCTTCCCTCATCTTTATTTTTATCAAAATTAAAAAAATAATTAATTACAAAAATCATTCCAACTATTTTCATAATTATTATCATTCCCTTTTCTTCCAATTTACATAAATTAAACTTTTACTATTACAATATTCCCAAATTCTCTCTAAAAAATAGAGCTTTACGATCTATTATTTTTGCACTCAAAAATCATTAATTTTTTTTATTAACGAGCCAATTTGCATCTGCCCTCATCTTAATTTGTATCAAGATTTAAAAAATGGCTAATTACAAAAATCATTCCACTTATTTTCATAATTAATGTCATTATTCCATTTTCTTCCAATCTCCCCAAATTAAATTCTCATCATAAAAATTTTCCAAATTTTCCCCAAAAAAAAAACAAAACGGTGATTTATCGTTATTTTTTCCATCAAATACGATTAATTTCTTTAATCACTATTGCCAATTTGCATATATCGTCATCGTTTGCTATTCCAACCGATCGCCGGACTCTCCGCGTCTCTCTCGAGACGTTCTCTCGCACGCCCTTCAACTCCGCGACGCATTCCTTCTTCTTCCTCCTCTTCCTCCCGTATCCTTTCTCCCCTATGGGACCGGTCACCCTCTCGACTCTATACGCCGAGAGTTTCTCGTCGTGCGCGCCGCACACGACCGCATTCCCTCTGCTATCTCGCTCTCAACCTCGTTCTATCCCATACACGACTGTCCTTTTCCATCCTCTTCAGCGATCGGTGTACACAAGTACGAAATTCCTTCGTTCTTTCGCGTAACGCACGTACGCGCGATCCTCATCACGTTTTCGCGTCACGCTCCCCCTCCCCCTCCCCCCCCCCTCCGCTCCTTTTTATCTTTTTCTCTTTATCCTTCTTCATCCTCTTCTTCCAATTCCTCATCTTCTTCGTCTTCATCATCTTCTTCATTTTCGACTTTGTCTTTTTCCTCAGCTTCTTCTCGAATATTTTTTTTTATACTTAGAAGTTTGCACGTGTTTGACTAGTTGCTTTGTTCATAATGGAAAAAAGACGAAGAAGGAAAAGAAATTTTTTTAAACATTTTCTTCCAATTCCTCATCTTCTTCGTCTTCGTCATCTTCTTCATTTTCGACTTTGTCTTTTTCCTCAGCTTCTTCTCGAGTATTTTTTTTTATACTTAGAAGTTTGCATGTGTTTGACTAGTTGCTTTGTTCATAATGGAAAAAAGACGAAGAAGGAAAAGAAAAAATTTTAAACATTTTCCTCCAATTCCTCATATTCTTCGTCTTCATCATCTTCTTCATTTTCGACTTTGTCTTTTTCCTCAGCTTCTTCTCGAATATTTTTTTTTATACTTAGAAGTTTGCACGTGTTTGACTAGTTGCTTTCTTCATAATGAAAAAAAGACGAAGAAGGAAAAGAAAATTGTTTAAACATTTTCTTTCCTCGCTCAATTTTGTAATCGTTTAAGCATCGATTTAGATAATATTTGAAGCGAGGTAGATTGTATCGTAAAGTTTAAGTCGTTGTGTTATTTTTAATTAATTTAGAACGTTTTATGATTTAGGAGTGATTAATTAATGCGTGAGTAATTCGAACCGCTAATTATCGTGAGAAGCTGCATTTTACATCGCTATTTCGTTTCGTTGTTTTTATTTCTTATCTTTTATCGCTCGACCAGTCGGTACGTCGTCATCAAGTGGCTTGTGAAGAACGCACTTCAACGCATTCCTCAGGCTGGTCAGCTGTTATTGAAGTTGACATCACATATTTTTTTGTTTTATGTATATGCGTTATTATTAATTTAATAAGCGTTTTCGTTGTCTTCGTAGAACATTGATAAAGTCGATGCTTGATTTTAGATTGTTTTTTTTTGGTCTTTTTATCATTTTATTTGGGAATTTATTTATTTAGTTTGAATTTATTCGTGTTACAGGCAAGCAGACATGTTGGGGACTTGTTCGAGGACCTGCGGGACGGGCACAATCTCATTTCCCTCCTGGAAGTGCTCTCAGGCGAGCATCTTGTGAGTAAACAAATTTTTATCGATTTTTTCATGCGATTACAAAATCAAGTAAATTCAAAAATTAACTTAAACAAAAATATTAATCCAAATTTACTATAATTCAATTTATTTTGAACAAGATCGTTCAAACAATCAATCCACGAATTATTTAATCGATAAATTCGTATAAAATTGACAAATCTCAATGATTTTTCGAAAAAACGTTTAATCAAAATCGCGAATTGATTTTCGGCCGAGACATCTCCCTTGTTGCAAATAAACCTCGAGCAGATCTTGAACATTCTCATTCGATTCGGATAAAATCAAGGCGATTTTTCATCCGATTCAAAAATCAATTAAAAAACCAAAAATGAATTTAAACAAAAATATTACAACAAATTCACTATAATTCAATTTATTTTGAACAAGATCATTCAAATCATCAATCCACAAATTATTTAATCGATAAATTCGTATAAACTTGACAAATTTCAATGATTTTTCGAAAAATCGCGAATTGATTATCGGGCGAGACATTTTCCTCGTTGCAATCAAACCTCGAGCAGATCTTGGATATTCTCATTCGATTAGAACAAAATCAAGTCGATTTTTCATCCGATTCAAAAACCAAAAATAAATTTAAACAAATTCACTATAATTCAATTTATTTTGAACAACATCATTCAAACAATCAATCGATAAATTCGTATAAAATTGACAAATTTAAATGATTTTTCGAAAAATCGCGAATTGATTGTCGGGCGAGACATTTTCCTCATTGAATCAAACCTCGAGCAGATCTTGGATATTCTCATTCGATTAGGACAAAGTCAAGCCGAAAGGATCAGGTGATACGACGGAATCGCGGATAATGCTAGAGGCCGAGATAAAGAGGAGAGGGGGTAAGGAGGATCGAGAATCACGAAACGCAGAGTCATTCGACGTGATGTTCTTCATCCTCGTTCTGTCCACGAGATCACGTCGGAACGGCCAGTCGTGTGCTCGTGGACTAACGATCCCTCTTAGAGACAGAGACTCTTGGCTTCATTTATATAGATATAGATATACAGCTATCCCTTTCTCCTCATCGTGATGCAAGCCAGAACTTTTTTTATTATCATGTTTTTCTTTTTTTTTATTCCTCAACGTGATCGGCGAACGATCGGCTCGGCTCTCTTTGACCTGGACTTTGACTGATGATTTTCACGATCGGGTGCCGGTGCTTCACTCCGCTTGCTCCGCATTGACGCCGAAGCCTCCTCGTCGTATAAAATATATTATTACGTACCCGGAACGATCCCGAGACTCTCGCGATATAAATTCACTCTAAGTTTTCGCCAACGAAATTTCTTGGAAAAAATCGATCTCTCGTGCGATTTATTATTTCATTAAGAGTTTTTGTACTCGTGAATGTAATTCGTGATAAATTTGATTAAACTCCTTTTCGTCAATTGTACGAGAAAATCAAATTTTTTTAAAATTAATTTTCTTTTTTTTGTTATTGGTTAATTAGTCGCGATCAAAAGTAATTACAATGAAAATTGAAAGAAATTTGGATTTAAATTGAGATGCAGAGTCGTAAGCTTTAATCGAGAAATCCAATTGATCGTCGAAGCACAATTTTATCTTCGGCGAAGCTTGATTCCCTCGCTGTCTATCTCTCTCTCTCTCTCTCTCTCTCTCTCTCTCTCTCTCTCTCTCTCTCTCTCTCTCTCTCTCTCTCTCTGTCTCTCTTTCTAGCATCGTGTTTCATCGTTTCGAAGGATGAAACGTGAGTTGTACACCGGATAACACCAAGTTCTGACGTGCAATCACTGCGATCTGGATATCCGCGTGGCTGACTAACTTCTAATGACGAAACTACGTTTCGAGCAAAATCGATACACACCCCATTTCCACACGATCCTTATACATACATGCATATATTTATCGTCTCGTCAATCCAATCGAGCTGTTTTCTATCCGCTTCGTCGACTTGTACACGATAACCACGCAACGTTCTACTTGCGAACAAATATTTTCTGTTCGATGATACGTCTATCAATCTTTTAGACGAAAGGAAATCAAATTTTGAAATGAAAATAAATTTATTAATAAAAAGTTGCAATTATTTATAGAGAAATGTAGGAAATTTCTAAAATATACGTTCTATTTGCGAACAAATATTTTCTGTTCGATGAGACGTCTATCAATATTTTAGACGAGAGGAAAGCAAATTTTGAAATGAAAATAAATTCATTAATTAAAAGTTGCAATTATTTATAGAGAAACGTAGGAAATTTCTAAAATATACGTTCTATTTGCGAACAAATATTTTCTGTTAGATGATACGTCTATCAATATTTTGGACGAGAGGAAAGCAAATTTTGAAATGAAAATAAATTTATTAATAAAAAGTTTCAATTATTTATAGAGAAACGTAGGAAACTTCTAAAATATACGTTCTATTTGCGAATAAATATTTTCTGTTCGATGATACGTCTATCAATCTTTTAGACGAAAGGAAATCAAATTTTGAAATGAAAATAAATTTATTAATAAAAAGTTGCAATTATTTATAGAGAAATGTAGGAAATTTCTAAAATATACGTTCTATTTGCGAACAAATATTTTCTGTTAGATGATGCGTCTATCAATTTTTTAGACGAAAGGAAATCAAATTTTGAAATGAAAATAAGTTTATTAATAAAAAGTTGCAATTATTTATAGAGAAACGTAGGAAACTTCTAAAATATACGTTCTATTTGCGAACAAATATTTTCTGTTCGATGATGCGTTTATCAATATTTTAGACGAGAAGAAAGCAAATTTTGAAATGATAATAAATTCATTAATAAAAATTTGCAATTATTTATAGAGAAACGTAGGAAATTTCTAAAATATACGTTCTATTTGCGAACAAATATTTTCTGTTAGACGATACGTCTATCAATATTTTAGACGAGAAGAAAGCAAATTTTTAAATGAAAATAAATTCATTAATAAAAAGTTGCAATTATTTATAGAGAAATGTAGGAAATTTCTAAAATATACGTTCTATTTGCGAACAAATATTTTCTGTTAGACGATACGTCTATCAATATTTTAGACGAGAGGAAAGCAAATTTTGAGATGAAAATAAATTCATTAATTAAAAGTTGCAATTATTTATAGGGAAACGTAGGACTCGTAGAGAAACGTAGGGAACTTCTAAAATATACGTTCTATTTGCGAAAAAACATTTTCTGTTCGATGATTCGTTTATCAATCTTTTAGACGAGTGGAAAGCAAATTTTGAAATAAAAATAAATTCATTAATAAAAGGTTGCAATTATTTACAGAGAAACGTAAAAAATTTAAAAAATAGACAAAAATTTGAAAAATACATTGTCATTTCTATTTTTTTCAATTTGTTTATTCGTAATATTTCTTTAAATATAAATCATCTCTCGCAATAATTAATAATCGTTTATTATCGACTTCCAGCCCCGGGAAAGAGGTCGAATGCGTTTTCACATGCTGCAAAATGTTCAGATGGCACTGGACTTTCTTCGTTACAAGAAAATCAAACTCGTCAACATACGAGCCGAAGACATAGTCGACGGTAATCCCAAGCTCACACTCGGCCTCATATGGACCATCATTCTTCACTTCCAAGTAAGTCACGACCGATTTATCGCTGCCATTATAATTTACCGATGCCAATTATCCTCGCTGTTTTATTCGTTATCGATCTATGTCGTTCGGCTTTCGATCAAATTTAATTACCTACAATTATAATCTCCAAAAAAATTAAAATCATTTTAAAAACAATGTTTTCTTCCCCCAAACAAAATGCCAAAATTTTCTCAACATCAATTTATCACTCGCCTGAATTTTTTTCTTAATTAAAACAAAATCACAAACCTGATCAAATCTGACCCAAGAAAATAAACAGGCCACTCGTAAGTCCACGCAATAATTTAATTTTACACCGATTATAAAAACAAATTTTCACTCGCCTGAATTTTTTTCTTAATTAAAACAAAATCTCAAACTTGATCAAATTTGACCCAAGAAAATAAACAGTCCACTCGTAAGTCCACGCAATAATTTAATTTTACACCGATTGTAAAAACAAATTTTCACTCGCCTGAATTTTTTTCTCAATTAAAACAAAATCACAAATCTGATCAAATTTTACCCAAGAAAATAAACAGTCCACTCGTTCGTCCACGCAATAATTTAATTTTACACCGATTGTAAAAACAAATTTTCACTCGCCTGAATTTTTTTCTCAATTAAAACAAAATCACAAATCTGATCAAATTTGACCCAAGAAAATAAACAGTCCACTCGTTCGTCCACGCAACAATTAAATTTTACACCGATTGTAAAAACAAATTTGACAATTGGGAACGAGTACAAGAAAGTTGCTTAATCACCGCGTATCGTCTTCGTTCCTGATACGAGATCGCCAAAACCGATTTGGCGCATCCCCTCCCCCTCGTTCAAATAACAAGAACGTAAGACCACGATCTAACGAGGAAAGCTCTTCTAGACCAATCTCCCTCTTGGGAGAAAGAGCGAACGAGAGAAAACGAAAAAAAAAAAAAAAAAAAAAAAAAAAAACACAAAATTCACGTGCCGAGTTGGCGCGAATCCAACTGGCTTCGGGTCTCGAAAAATTCGTCGTCGTGAATACAAATTGGGTACACGCGGAACTTTGAAACGTTTTCTCTCCCTCTCTCGTATCGAATTCTCCGCGAGACTTGCCCCTCGCGAATATTGCGTTATCTTACCGTTCGTACGTCTTTGGAAGTCGAATCGTTGTCTGGAGAACCGATTCTCCTGCTTTTTTGCTCCTTGCTCTGCCAAAAGGAATCGGAAATTGAAAAAAAAAAAAAAAAAAAATTAAACAGTAACATTCGAGTTTGGCTGGAACATAAATCTTGCTATCTTTTTTTTTTTACTTTCTTTACTCGGAGGTTCGTAACCTTTTTTTCTTGTTCGCGAATTCTTTTTCTTCTCGCACATTTAGCTCGCTACGAGAAGACTTTTCACGGTCTGGTGGAACCAACGCCCGAAATCATTTCCGCAACTCGTTTATACTTTTTTTTTTTGTCATTTTTTTCTTTCTTTCTTTCTTTCTTTCTCTCGCGTATATGTCCCTCGTAATCCTCGACCGGATTGTCATATACCCGTCAAAACTGTCACTTTTTTCTCGAACTAATAAGTTTTGGGACTTGGCGAGAGGAAACGAAAAATTGTAAACGTTTCAAAGAAAGAAACTTCCGGAGGAAGAAATTCTGCGAGTCGAGCACCACATGTGCGATTAAATTCACGTTTTTTTACTGGAATTTGTTTAATTCGCGAGACGATTTATCACGGTTTCATTCGCTAGAGAGAAAAAAAACAATTTATAATTTTTAATAATTTTTGCTCGTATTAGAAAAAAGAATTGCTTTTTTACAATTTTTCAATTTTGATTTAAAATTTTATTTTAGAAATATTAAATTCTTACTTTTGGTTTGATTTGACGAAAATTGGTGAGATACGGGCGAGTATTATTTTAATCGTAAACGTCCATCAGAAAATTACTAATCGTGGTCGTATATATCGAGGAACGGTAAACTCGTAGAAGCAACGAATATAAGCGAGCGCGTGTTGCCCGACGGCGCCTCCCTGGACTTTGCGGCGAACATATTTCCTTATATCTCATTGCCCGTGTCGAGTTTGCATTGCGAAGCTCGCGAGTGGATTTTCCCTCGTCGGTTTATATGCCGTTGCTAGGTACGGCGAGGCGTCTATCTGGTAATATCCAAAGTGTCATGCTGTAAAGTCCTCCTTGGCAGATATCTCGTCGAGACGTCCCATAGAGATCGTTCGCCACTTTTCTTCTTGCATTTTGCCCACAAGTGTCGACCGACCGAGGGCTTTGCTCGGGTCATCTCTCCTCCGATGTAAATGTGTACGCTGACTGCATATTCATACACGTATAGGGGCTAAAAGTCGGGAAATATGGTATATGCAGCTAAGACGGACCACCTGTTTTCTTTTTCACAGAGGCGAACAAAAATAAAAATCAGACAACGATTTATTTATTTTAATTTAATAAAGTGTATGTTCGAATTATAAAAAAAAAATTGTTAGTAATTATTGGTAATTATAAAATTTAATTAATGACACATGCTGAACAATGTTTCCATAACTTTGTAGCAATATGGACCAGATTTAGATAACAAATTTCGATAATAGCTTCGTTTTTACACCTGAAATGATAAATTTTTAATTCATGGCTATCGTATTATATTATTAATTTTAGTAAGAATTTCGATTACTAAGTTGTTCTTTTTCTGATCTTGCAACAATGTCTTTTTTTCGAGACGAAATTCATTTCCAAACTTCATAAACACACAGTTTAAAAATACTCCATACTTACAAGAATCGATTAGAATTACTGATGATTTTTTTTTCTTTTTTTTTTTTTTTAGCGCGAGTAAAAAATTATCATCTCTTATTTTAAATAACAATAAATAATTGTGCAGTTCCTCGTTTCTATATAAATCAAAGTAGCCGATCCAACGATACCTTATTCTTTGGTTTATCCTGATGTTTATATGCAAAAATCTTTAGGTGGTCCATATTGCCCCACATTACTCTATATACAGAAGATAGAAGGAAAATGCGAGTTCTCTCATGCCTCGTCACAAATCCTAATATATAGAACGAGGAATTACGCTCTTAGAAGCGTACTTTGAAATGATGCAAAAACTTAACCGACTAACCGAGTTACGCTTGTATATTGCACTCGTGGCGGTGGGGGAATAACGAACAGTACTCGTCAGTGTTCAAACTCGTACCACCGTGTAATAATGGAACGTTCGTCTTGACGCCCATCGTACATTCTCTTTGGTTCAATTAATTTTTTTAAATTCCATTAATTTTTCTCATTCAGAGACCAATTAATATTCGATTATCGAATAATTCGATCGCGTAACGCAGGAAGCATCGAGTCTTGTGTCTTCACGGTACATTTGAAAATTGTGCGCCGGTCTTGCTCGATTTCCATAAGCGCTTTTCATCAATCTTCGCTTCTCGATAGTCGATTTCTCGCAGCCTGTGTTACATAAATTTCCGGTTTTTGTTTTGCTAACGAACACTTTTCGACGAAAAAAAAAAAAAAAAAAAAAAAGAAAAAACTATACTTTCCGATCGTCGAGATTGTCGGGTAATTAAAGAATTGCCGTTAAATTATTCCTCGTAACACGATGACTCCGCGTAAATACAAAAAATCGGTCGCGTTAATAAATCTAAACTGTAAAAATTAATTTTGTCTTTTATACAAAATAAAAATTATTTTTTTTCTTTGTTCATTTTAATTGCCATCTAGGTCCAGCAATGGCTTCGAATAATCGAGAGTGAAGTAAGAATTATTGTAATCAGGCGGTTTCTCGTCAACGACATTTTCTCGACTTCGTGGAAAACTCGTTTCTTTTTTTTTCCATTCATTACGTCCTTTTTTTATTCAATGAACGTTCGACACAAAAAAAAAGAAACGTATCATTAGAGAGGATGAAAATGGACTTATAAATTGCGTCTTAAACGAGTTCGAGATTTTTTAATTTATGAAGTCTCGGTACGTATAGAAAGAAAAATAATTCGATCGTAAAAGAAATAGGAAGTAATCGACCCATCGAGACATTCTCAAAGCAATTTTTTTTCTAATACCTTCTTCTTCTTCGATTTAAATATTTCTTCATTCAAATATTATTTCTCAATATGCACTCATCTAATTTCGCAATCTTTTTTTTCTGCGCCGCAGAAGTGGCGTCGCAAGGTAAGTTCGCAGAGATTACCTTAAAAAAAAAAAAATCCCTGTAGAACTTTGATGAGTCGAGAGGAAAGAAGTAAACGAGAAGCTTGTCGACGAAACGGAATAATTTTAATTAAAAATGCAAAAAAATTAATTCCCATTGAATTTAATTAATTAAAAATTCAACTCGAATCGATTCAAATTTTTATCGTTGACTCGATTCGAGTCTATGTTTTGAATATAATTAATATTTCTCAGTGTTTAAAAAAGAAAAGTTTGCTTTGACCGATTGTTGGTTGAGCGTTGATAATTCAGTTCGCTGCTTCGACTGGCCACCGATATTGCTTTTTCCTGTTGCTCCGCCGCTCGCTGTTGCTCCGTTATCGACCAAGCCTCGACGTTATTCTCTACTTTTCTCTCTGCTCTGCCTTGCCGATGCTCTTGTCTGCTTCACAATTCGTAACGTAGCTGTCTCTACTTGTTTCCCTGGACAGATTTTTCATTCATAAATATTCTCTTCCCTTTATATATCTACAATATATACGGTAAGATTATTATATACGAGTGTATAAAAACGTAGGCGGACTCTCGTGTTGCCTTGATTAAAATGTATGCTTCCTTGTAAATACGACGTAGGAATATTTTTTTTCTCCACGAAAAAAAAAAAAAAAAAAAAAAAAAAAAAATACAAATTTGTAAATATTCTTGTCTCAAAAATTTTTGTTTAGTACTGTTTCTCTCCCAAGTAGAACAATTGAGGTGTAGGTTTGCTCTTGTACGTATAAATAAATTATCCTAATCGAGATTTCTTTTTTTTATTAATTGGAAAGTAATTGGAATTAATTGGAAATTAATTGGAATTAATTGGAAATTAATTGGAAGTTAATTGGAATTAATTGAAAGTTAATTGGAATTAATTGGAATTAATTGGAAATTAATTGGAATTAATTGGAAATTAATTGGAATTAATTGGAAATTAATTGGAATTAATTGGAAATTAATTGGAATTAATTGGAAGTTAATTGGAATTAATTGGAAATTAATTGGAATTAATTGGAATTAATTGAAAATTAATTGGAATTAATTGAAAATTAATTGGAAATTAATTGGAAATGAATTGGAAATGAATTGGAATTAATTGGAATTGCCGAATTTGGAACTCGTCATTGATGAAATTTTGGGGGTTAGGCAAATTTAATGACGAATTTTACTATTCCGAGCATAGCACAGGTGACATCGAAAATAATTTCTTCGCGTTTGCCGAATGTGAATCAGACGACAAACTCGTTTTCTTCGGATTCTTTTTATCGGTCAAGGTAACCGTAGGCACGTAGCAAGGCAATCGACAAGGTAACGAACATTTCGAGCAACCTGCTTTCGTGTACGATACGCGATGTTTTTTTCATTTGTCCCGACTCTTCGCTTCTCATTTTCTCTCACGCTCGTTCACGAGACCACTTAAAACGAATTAAACATACCGACGTATCGTATAAAATCTTGCCTTATTTGACGAAATCACTTTTCGAATTTGGCAAGCTAAAATGAGTTGAATCGAACTAAAATACAAAAAAATTTATCTACGATAAAAAAAGCAATAATAACAAATCGTAAACATTATTATTTAATATTATTTATCGATTAGAATATTTGTATCTTTTATAAATTTTTGTCTAGAATTTATGAAACGAATTAGACGTTTTTTATTTGTTTCAATCTTTGTTTTCTCCAAATGAAATTTTTCCTCTTTGCGACGTTGAATAAAATCGTCAATAAAAAGAAATAAAAAATTTGATAATAGCAAATTGTAAAAATGGCCATTTAAAATTATTTATCAATAGAATATTCGTATCCCTTATAAATTTTTGTCTACAATTTATGAAACAAATTCGATGTTTTTTTTTATTAATTTCAATCGTTTTTTTTCTCCAAATGAAATTTTCCCAACTCGTGACGTTGGATAAAATCGTCGATAAAAAGAAATAAAAAAATCGATAATAACAAATTGTATAAAGGACCATTTAATATCATTTATTGATAGAACATTTGTATCTCTTATAAATTTTTGTCTACAATTTATGAAACAAATTCGACGTTTTTTTATTTATTTCAATCTTTGTTTTCCCTAAATAAAATTTTTCCAACTTATGACGTTGGATAAAGTCGTCAATAAAATGAAATAAAAAAATGAATGCTTCGCGAGACAAAACGTAGAAAGATCTCTTGGAAAAAAAAATTCCCTTGAACCGATTTCGCGGTGAATCTCCTTTTATGGGCTTTCACGCGGAAAAACGTAATCGTTGCGAGGCAACAGGCGTGGTGCCAAGTGTGTGTCTGTGTATTAACGATAAGTGGGCGCGTCGATATTCCTCCGCGACGCGCTGGTAGCAGTGGGCGATCATCGATGTAGAGACGATGCGAGAATCGCAACAACTCGCGTTTCGACATAATTACCGATCATGCTAATCGGCAACGGGTGCGCTATCTGGCGGGCGTGATTAACACTCGGGACCTCGCGTACGTACCCTACGTCATTATATTGTCATCGAGAGAAGCGCTTCCGGCGAGGCGGTTTTACGAGTGCGCACGTGCGCGCTCTCCGGAAAAATCTCGAAGTTACATCGCTTTCATTTATTTATACGCGTGTCTTTCTTTGTTCACGCCGCGATTCTACTTCCTGTTAATTTTATTACATTTAAAAAAAAATCGTTTCGAAATCAAATTTTTGTTTAATTAAAAAATTCGTTTTATTTATAAAATTGTTCCTTAATACAAATTTTTGGTTTGAAATAAAGGCAGGTTTTTATTGAAATATAAATTTTAATTAAAACTTGGAAGATGTATTTATCGAATTTTTATTATTATTAAATTTTGATTTTACTTTAAAGGTTTTTATTACATTTAAAAAAAAATCGTTTGGAAATCAAATTTTTTTTTAATTAGAAAATTCGTTATGATTAATAAAATTGTGTCTTAATACAAATTCTTGGTTCGAAATAAAACCAGGTTTTTATTGAAATATAAATTTCAATTAAAACTTGGAAGATGTATTTATCGAATTTTTATTATTATTAAATTTCGATTTTACTTTAAAGGTTTTTATTACATTTAAAAAAAATCGTTTCGAAATCAAATTTTTTTTTAATTAAAAAATTCGTTTTGATTTATAAAATTGTTTCTTAATACAAATTCTTGGTTTGAAATAAAACCAGGTTTTTATTGAAATATAAATTTCAATTAAAACTTGGAAGATGTATTTATCGAATTTTTATTATCGTTAAATTTCGATTTTACTTTAAAGGTTTTTATTACATTTAAAAAAAATCGTTTCGAAATCAAATTTTTTTTTAATTAAAAAATTCGTTTTGATTTATAAAATTGTTTCTTAATACAAATTTTTGGTTTGAAATAAAACCAGGTTTTTATTGAAATATAAATTTTAATTAAAGCTTGAAATTAAACGAAAGATTTATTAATCGAATTTTAATTATTATTAAACTTTGTTTTAGTTTAAGGGAAGAATTTAATAAAAAAAATGAATCATTTTGTTCGAAGAGCGATTGTCATTCTCGGTACAACGTAGACGCGTGGCACTCGCATTTCACCAGCAATATCAAGTTTCACGCGTCGAATAGAATTTTCTCTAATCCCGCGTAACTGGCGCTAACTTCGTTAAAGAAGTCGTTCGATTAATCGATTTCTCATGCGGTAGCAACACGAGAGGGTTGAACGTCCCCGCTGCAAACTCGACCACACTTTTCACATTCTTATCATTTTTCTCCAAGCCCTGCGCAAACTTCCAATTCACTGACCGAAAAAAAATTTTGTTTTTTTAATGAATAAAAAATTCTATTTCCATAAATTAAGTCATGCCAAAAAATCGACTGTAACATTGTCCCAACCAAAAAAAAAACACCGCGATCGAATTAATTCAAAACAAAACAAAAAAAAACAAATCAATAATTCAACGAGAAAAAAAAAGTCCTTCGCGTAGGAAGACAAATTTATCGTCAGTTCTTGTGTAGATCGCGTGTGTTCAGTCACAGCAAAGAAGAAAAGTAATAGTTTACCGATTCTCTTCGGTTTTTATTTTGTCCGCATTCCTCGCTTTCCGTACGATGACGTTACCCACTCTCGTGACATCATCGTCCAACTTAGCCCCCAGGGGACACATGGCGTGTCTAAGTAAATTATATATATATGTATTTATTCTGTGAAGGATTTCATGCTCGGAGCATGTCCTGTGCAACAGGCGCGAGGATATAAACATGGAGTTCGCGATGAGAGGAAAGGAGTCTCGTTATCCTGACAAGCGTACATAAATATACAAGGACCAGTGCTCCTCGATGTGTGTGTGTGTGTGTGTGTGTGCAAGAGAGAGAGAGAGAGAGGGAGAAGCAGAGAGAGAGAGAGACCAAGAGAGTGAGAGAGAGAGAGAGAGAGAGAGAGAGAGAGAGAGACCAAGAGAGTGAGAGAGAGAGAGGGAGAGGCAGAGGGAGAGTGAGAGAAAGAGAGGGATAGGCAGAGAGAGAGATAGGGAGGGAGGGAGGGGGAGCATCACGCTCGTCGTCGTCTTCGTGTAACGGTACCAACAGCTATATCGGACTCGGCAATTTTTTTTTTGTTCACTTCCTCTTCTTTTTCGAGAATGCCTCGCGCACTTCAATGAACGATCGAAATGATCCTCATCATGCACGTGCAAATAATATTCGGTCGCTGCATGCGAGAGAATATAATCTTCGAATTCGACACCGCGAATAAGTTTTGAATTTATATTCATGAATGGGGCGTTATTCACGAGTGAGATTCAAGGTTCACTCACGAACGCGATTATTTATTCGTTTTGTTCGTTCGTTTTGTAGAAGCTGATTTAATAATATTAGTATTAAAAAATTGATAATAATTTTTATTTTTCTTACACGATACAAATGTAAGGCGTGATGTTTTATTAATTAATTAATTATGATCGCGTCAGGTGTATTTTAATTACGTTAAAGGTCTACGTGATTTTTTACGAATGATTTTCGATTCGAATTTCGCGTTTCCTGGTACGTTTGTGAAATTGTCACGGACGGCTCTTGCGTAATTCCGGTTTCTTTTGTTGAATCGGTGAGTTGAATTCGCAATTTCGATGCTAATCCGAGATGAGAGGAAGGAAATAAAAACAACATTGCGCTTTATTCGCGATACAGATACGAATCGGATTAAGCAATTTGCCACGGTTGTTGGTCGAGTAATTTTTTAATCTCGAAATTCTCATGCCTTCTCGCGGTTGTTGTAAAACCAGTGCGATTTTTTGACTGGTGAAACTAGCTGGGAGAGTGTGAATAACAATACGATAAATATGTGGAGCACAGGAAGTCGCGGTGCGCCGAATCGCCGGGAAAGAAGAAGAAGAAGAAAAACGAACAAAAAGAAAATCAAGAAAAAGAAATACAGAGAGAAAGGGCTCGAGTACGATGACTCCGTTTGAAGGGCGAGGAAGGAGAGACGGCGAGGGCGAAGAGTGCATATCCGCCCTGCGATCTCTTCTCGTCTTCGAGCAAACACATTTCACATGCTCCCGCGACCACCAGCAGCACTTGAGCATAACGCACCGTTGTCCTAGACCGCTGATGCGATATACGCCCCGCGAACATCGAGCTGAGTCACTGAGACGCTTATAGACATTGGCATATTTGACTTTTTGAGAGAAAGTACAGTCATTGGCCACGTTGTGTTGAATATATAAATTTTGTTTTTCGATCGTTCGAGCGCACAGAAAATATAATTATAGTCATATTCGACTTTTTGAGAGAAAGTACAGTCATTGGCCACCTTGTGTTCAATATATAAATTTTGTTTTTCGATCGTTCGAGTGCACAGAAAATATAATTATAGTCATATTCGACTTTTTGAGAGAAAGTACAGTCATTGGCCACCCTGTGCTAAAATATTAAATTTGCTATTCGATCGTTCGAGTGCACAAAAAATATAATTATAGTCATATTCGACTTTTTGAGAGAAAGTACATTGGCCACCTTGTGCTAAATATATAAATTTTTTGTTTGATCTTTCGGATATACAAAAAATATAATTATAATCATATTCGGCATTTTGAGAAAAAGTACAGTCATTGGCCACCCTGTGCTAAAATATTAAATTTGTTATTCGATCGTTCGAGTGCACAAAAAATATAATTATAGTCATATTCGACTTTTTGAAAAAAGTACAGTCATTGGCCACCTTGTGCTAAATATATAAATTTTGTTATTCCATTATTCGCGTATACAAAAAATATAATTACAGTTCGATGTAAAAGGAAGTTCAATATATAATCCCAGACTTATTTGAGTGCCAAAAAAAATAAAATTACTGGCACATTTGAGCGAAGGGAACAAAATGTGTTGGTCCATGGGAAGAGAAAAACAAATTTGTATTCATGAACTGCAATAAATATTCATCAGCTATTTTACATTCTTTAAAAGAAAAACTCGATTTATAACTCCTTTCGGTTAAACAAAAAAGTGGAGTGATTGGCATATTTATCAAACCATAGGAACAGTCATTGGCATATTTCATCAAACCATAGTAACAGTTATTGGCATACTTGCGAGTGTACCTCACTCTCGAGATTTTAAACTCTCATGGGAAATAAAAAATTGCAGATTAACAAAATCAGTTCTGGGTTGGCCAACCACTGTACCAATTTTATCACAAGCCTCTATCTCGTACGAATTTCTCTCTCTCTCTCTCTCTCTGTCATGCGAATCTCGCACGTTCTATGCACGATGTCTTCGTGAATTTATATTTCGCACCGAGTCTTGTGGGCTGGCGTGACCGCAGGATAATTAGCGCTCGGCGGTCTTAATTATGCAGGGAAACACGTAAAGCGAGCTTCACGTACGGGAGAAAAGGTGGTGAAGAGTGTTCTGTCCGTCTCTATACACACACATACGCGTATATATATATATATATATATACGAGTAAAAGCAACCTAACCAACCGAGTAGTGCGTGTGCAATATATATAGACACACACAAATAAACGTGTTCCGCGCCCACGGACCGTTGACTTTTGCTGCGTCCTCGTAGCAATAAGTGCACACCTACACCCCGAAGAATCACGAAGCGCTTTCACGAGAAAGTTTTACCTACAAATCTCGAAACTTCACCGCGAGACGCAAAGATATAATATCAAAATCAAAATATTTTAAAAATTCAAACAAATTTTGTTTCAATGAAATTTTTGATATTTTAGAATAATTTTGATTTTCCTAAAAAATATCTATTGTATCAATAATACATTGGTACAAATTAATGATATATGTCAATTTGTATAATTTAAAAATTGTATACATATATAGTTTTTAATGAAAAATGAATTTTTGTCGACAAAAGTTATTTTATTTGATCAATCAATTAATCAATCAATCAGTCAATGAAATCAATGAAATTTCGATATTTGAAAATAATTTTGATTTCCCTAAAAACGATTCTTCTATCAATAATACATCGATACAAATTAATCCAATATGTAAATTTTTATAATAACAAAACTGTATGATCAAATATTTTTATAATCACAAAATGAATTTTTATCAACAAAAATTATTTTATTTATACAATTTATCAAACTTGAAAATTTTTAGAAAAATATAAATTCTCAACTGTCTGAAAGACTCTATTGTTCTCGAGTATTTCAAACAACTTCACCCTCGTCAGTCGCCTTTGAAACAAAAATTAGAAAATTACGAGCACCGCTTAAAAATTCTAAAGCAAACAATGTTAAAAAAGAAAAAGCAAAGAGGATGAACATAAAGATTGTACAACGGGGAGAAAACGAGCGACGAATTACGGTACTTTACCTGAGTACTTATAATATCTTGTCTAGGTGCCGAAGCGTGAGTAAAAAAAAATAAAGAACATTGCCATTACGTAACAAATCTTTCATTCTTCGACGACAACGACCCAAGAGAGAGAGAGAGAGAGAGCACGATTTAGATAGGAAAATGGAAAAGGCCATGACCGTATCGGCGTTCATCGTCGTATAATTATATTCGTCCTACGTTCTTGAAAAAATAAATGAATTTAAAAAATGAAAAAAAAAAAAATTTTTTTTTAATTGAAAAAATCGAAGAGGACAGAAGGGTCAGTGAGGTCGCCACTTTTATCGCCAAAATAGTTTCCTTATAACATCTTGTCTAGGTGCCGAAGCGTGAGTAAAAAAAAATAAAGAACATTGCCATTACGTAACAAATCTTTCATTCTTCGACGACAATGACCCAAGAGAGAGAGAGAGAGAGAGAGAGAGAGCACGATTTAGATAAGAAAATGGAAAAGCCCATGACCGTATCGGCGTTCATCGTCGTATAATTATATTCGTCCTACGTTCTTGAAAAAATAAATAAATAAAAAAAAAAAATGAAAAAAAAAAAAATTTGTTTAATTGAAAAAATCGAAGAGGTCAGTGAGGTCGCCACTTTTATCGCCAAAATAGTTTCCCATCAAGGATACGACGAGCTCAAACAACCAGAGACGGACTTTTCGCCCGGCGGAAGATTTTTCTTAACGGCCATCGAGTTTCTTCGAAGAGATCGCGTTTCACGATTATCCCTCGAACTCGACTTTGCCTCGGTTCCAACACATCACACTTCTTCGTGTCTCTTCTCACCTCTTCGTGGAGCGCAATCTCGAAACGAGATTCTTCCGCGTGTCTCCTTTTCGACCGGCCTTACCTCCTCTCGTACCTACTTCTCGGCTTCCAGCTGCTTTTCGCGATCGTAATTTCCCCTCGTTTGATACGAGCATCGTGTCCGTATTACCGTTACCGACGCCTCAACGGTTTCTGTATCACGAATCGGTGGAACGCGATGAGATTTTTTTTTTTTTTTTCATTTTTATTTTTTTTTTGTTTTCGAGACGCGGAAATGTTTCGAGCACGGACAAATAATTCTCATCCGCGATTTTATCCGGGATTGTCGATTAAATTTTTTGTTTTTATCTGTAACGGTAGTTGTACGCCATTTTTTTTCGAGTTTGAGGGGAAAATACATTATTTTCTAATTTTTTAATATTTTGTGAATTAAAATCTTTTTTTTTTTTTTTTTTTTTTTTTTTTTGGTGAAATATTCCAGATCGTTATAATTTGAAAAATCAAGGTAAATTTGCACTTCCGGTAGAGCCAATGATATGTGTTTTTGATATTTAAAGTTCGAGACACGATGTTCATTGAGAAATTGACCGGAAACACCTGTCGCGGTGCACAGCTCCGCCATTCCCCTTTCAACAAAAAAAAAAAGCCTCCTACCTCGTCCAACAATCGTAACACATCGCTCGTCACAACGACGACGGCTTGCCCCCGGGAGAACCACGCTACTGGAACGAATGAATGCCCCTTTGCTACGATGGCGACGTGCACGATAGATCAACGAGTAACCATAAGCTTTTTTTTTTTTCATTTTATGGAGACGTTATTGGATCTGAAAATAAAGCAAATTATTCTGAAACATATAAAATAATTAAATTGAAGTTTTATAAAGTCAAATGAATGATGCGATGAAAATTAATATTGATCATTCTAAGATTAAATAAAAAAAAGAATTGTTATTAATAAATTTGAAAATATCGAGAATGAGGGAAAAAAAATAGGGAAATTTTGAAAATTTTTGATTAAGATAATATAGCGTTTTAGATTAAAAAATTGAAGATATGGAAATGTAATTAAATCCGAAAACAAAGCAAATTATTCTGAAAAATATAATTTAATAAAAATTGTATAAAAAGAAATGAATATAACGCGATCAAAATTAATATTAATTATTCTAAGATTAAATTTAAAAAAACATTAATTATTAATAACTTTGAAAATATCGAGCATGAGAGAAAAATAGGGAAATTTTGAAAATTATTGATCAAGAAAATATAGCGTTTTTGATTAAAAAGCAATCAAAAATATAAAAATGTAACTAATTAGATAACTGACTGCGCCTAATCATCAATTTTATTTCACGCCTTGTACATTTATTAAATTGTCACTTCTATTAATCATTCTAAAATCAAATCAAAAAAACATTAATTATTAATAAATTCGAAAATATCGAGCACGCGAGAAAAATAGGGAACTTTTGAAAATTATCGATCAAGAAAATATAGCATTTTCGATTAAAAAAATATCTAAGATACGAAAATGTAGCTAATTAGATAACTGACTGCGTCTAATCATCAATTTTATTTCACGCCTTGTACATTTATTATATTTGTCAATTCTATTAATCATTCTAAAATTAAGTCAAAAAAACATTAATTATTAATAAATTCGAAAATATCGAGCAAGAGAGAAAAATAGGGGGAACTTTTGAAAATTATCGCTCAAGAAAATATAGCATTTTCGATTAAAAAAATATCAAAGATACGAAAATGTAGCTAATTAGATAACTGACTGCGTCTAATCATCAATTTTATTTCACGCCTAGTCCATTTATTATATTTGTCAATTCTAATCATGCCCGAGATAACGAGCTCAATTAGGGTCTCGGATCTATTCGCTGCCTTGTCGGATAATCGTATTCGATAACGTAATTGAACAAACCCGAGAGAGAAAGAAATGCAAGAAGAGGAAGAAAAACAGCGATAAATCTCATAGTCAGACAACCCAAAACACATATTCTTCGCATTGAAAAACGGCTGGTAAATAGTGCGCAGACGCAGCTGTGTCAATTATCATTTTTTTTTTTTTTCGAGACGCGTTTCGTATCGTCAGGCCTCGCTCGTTATATGCGTCGCCGCGATCGCGATACTCGTCGATTGTTGAACAAAATGAAATTCGACTCGCGCGTGGGTTCTCCTCGTTACGCACAAAAATAACAATGAATTCAAGGTAAAAAAATAAAGAAGAAGAAGTGTAAAGGAGATCGGCGAAGATCACGTGATCGCGACGTCTGGTATCGATACGTGCGAGCGCGTATCGACTCTTTAAAAGTAAGTATGTCGAGATTCCCATCTCCGCAAAAGGCTCGGGCAGAGGCGAACAAGGACGCGAGATGCAACACAATCTAAATCGTTAGTTTAAATCGCGTCCTAGACACCCACGTTGTTCCTCGACACTCCCTTCCAACATATTTTCTACTTTATCATTCGTATTTATCTTATCGTTATTCTCTTTTCAATATTCCTATCAGTCGCATAAATATTTTCAAAAATTCATAATGACAATAATTTCAATATTCCTATCATAAAATAACAAATATTTGCATTTATTTATCGAACGATTGAACAAAATGTGTAATTCACCTATCGTCAAATTCCAAATTTCGTTATTTTATAATTATTATTCCAATTAGTTACCGAGTAAAAAGCGTCATAAACGTACAATTTTTTCTTTATCAATCTATTTCCGCTCGGTCGTCCATTGTCCCGTCCTGAAAAGCAAATAACTGCAGAGTTCGAATAACGAAATTTCCATCAGCCTGTCTCTCTTTTCTTCTCTCCGTATTTCGTAGGTCGTGCACGTTCAAACACACACACACACCCACACACATAATTAATACAAAATTAAAAAATATTAATATAATAATAATATTAATAATTAAAAAGATTATTAATTATTATAATAATAATATATATATATATTATATGATTATTATTATTATTATTATTATATTAATATATAATATATAATATTTTTTTAAATAGTTAATTAATTATTATAATAATAATATATATATATTATATAATTATTATTATTATTATTATATTAATATAAAATATATAATATTTTTTTAATAGTTAATTAATTATTATTAATAGTATAATATTATATATTAATATAATAATATATTATGATGATGATTATTATTATTATATTAATATATAATATAATATTATATAATAATAATTAATTAACAATTTAAAAAATATTATATATATATATATATTGATATAATAATAATAATAATAATAACAATAATATATTATTATTATATTAATATATACTATTATATTATTATATTAATATATATAATATTATACAATACTATATATGTGCGTGTGTAGGATCGCTCGTTCTTTTATAGTAGCGATCAACCGCACGCACATATTCAATGTCCACACACACACACATACAGCTACGTGCGCATATATCTATATACGGTATAGAAAAATGTACAAACACGTATAACTATATCGTAAGATGACGAAGATTCAGGTGGGGAAGTGTCTCACCTGCGATGGCATTCGGTTTGCCCTACTCCTCGTCACGTTCACCGCTAGCCCGGCTCTCTCGTTCGCTGGTTACGCAGTGGCGGTGGTTCTTAAGCAGCCAACCTGCCACACCGGCGTTACCACCACCACGCTCGTTGGTATCAACGCCGTGTGAGAGAAAGAGAGAGAGAGAAACACACACTCCGCGTGTACGAGAGAGAAGGATAAAAAGGCTGAAAGCCTCGAAGAGTCGTACGCGCGGGTGGGGAATCCCCGGAGCGACAGTCGCTGGATGCCGCGGGTCTGGCCGCGCGTGTTCTGCCGGACCTCTCCCGAACTCGCGTTTTTTAAATTTATTTTTCATTTTTCTGTTTTTGTTTTCTTCGTTTTCTTCTTTCCTTCGCTCATAAAAACACACACAAAAATAGAATACAAATCGCTCGATGCGAACGTTAAACAGGAATTTGTGACAGGAGAAATAGGAAATTGAAAAGTGCGATCGGTTTATCTCCCTCTCCTCTCTCTCTCTCTCTCTCTCTCAACCGATTTTTATTAATCTCCTCCTCCATTCTTGTTTTCATCATCTTTTCGTCATTTTCCTTAATTTATTTACCCGCGTCTATCCCCTCCTCCTCCTCCTCCCTCCATCTTCTCATCGTTGACTATTTCTTCTTCTACGTAATCGTAAATAAATTATCTCCGGACAAACAAAGTGGGAGCTGCAACGAATCGTGAGATTAAACTGTTTGTGTTCAGCCCTGAAAAACGCCGGTGTGATTATTCATCGTAAAGCGAGAAAGACAGACGGACAAACATACATAAGCGATCTGTGTCGAAACGCGTCTCCCGGAAAAGTCGATTTCGATCGCCGATTTTTCACCCGCTTGCGTCTCGTGAGATCGGTAGGTGCGCGGGCGTGTAAGATCCAACGATCCCCCGATCGTTTCCTCCTTCCCCCACTTTCTCATCATCGACTATTTCCTTTTTTCTTCCTCCACGTAACCGTAAATAAATTATCCCTGGACAAACAAAGTGGGAGCTGCAACGAATCGAGAGACAGACCTGTTTGTATTCAGCCCTGAAAACGCCGGTGCGATTATTTATCGTAAAGAGAGAAAGGGAAATAGACAAACGTACATAACGTGATCTGTGTCGAAACGCGTCTCCCGGAAAAGTCGATTTGGATCGCCGATTTTTCACCCGTTTGCGTCTCGAGAGATCGGTAGGTGCGCGGGCGTGCGTTCTAATAAATCGTGGCTGCATCGCGATCGAGCGTCGAGTGTGCGACTCGCGTTGTCGCGATGTGTGCCAGCAACGTCATAGTTTCGCGTTTGTTATTATCGTTCTCGTTAATAGCGTCGTCTTCGTAGTTTCTCGTTCGTGAATTGAATTGTGTGTGACTATTTTTTTTTTTTTTTTTTTTTTTTTTTTTTTTTACGTAATAGACAACACATCGGGTGTCTCTGTCGTGTGTGACAGGCGTTTGCGGAGGTGCTCGACGCTCTTCGCCGCGCTTTTAACGTTATAGACAGATTGGATTTGTGCAGTAATACAACGTGAGACTTGCGTTATTGCACATGCATCGAGATATTTCGCGTCGGCGTTGGGTGCATTATTGTTGTTATTATTTTATTTTTTTTGCATCGTTGATTATCCGCACGCCGCCTCTCTTGGAGGTTTTGAGCGGTAGAAGAGAGTCGCGGTGAAAGGAATCGAGGAGATCGGACGGGCTTGCGCGGATGTTACAGTCTCGCGGGAGAATCGGGAGAGCGAACTCTCTCTCTCTCTCTCTTACTTGTTCAATGACGAGATCCTCGTAAAACGAAGAAATCGCGAGGAATTACGTCGATTGGGAAATATTATTCGTAAGATTGAGATACGAGAGCGGTTGGAAAAGATCGGTTTGATAATAAATAATTAATAATCGAGAGGGAGAGATCGGAAGAAGCGAGCGTGATATTTTTTGGTATTCGTGAAAATCGACGGAAATCGCATTGAGAAAAATCGAGGATTTTGATTTAATCGAATTTTGAAGGAAAATTGACGAATTAACAGTTATAAAGAAAATCGAGTTCCACGAATCGAATAATTTTAGAATAAAAGAGAAATTAAAAAAAAATTAAAAATTGATATAAATAATAAATATAAATATTCTTGTTATAATTCGATCGAGAAAATCGACGGAAATCTCCATGAAAAACGAATCGAGAAAAATCGAGAATTTTTATTAAATCGAATTTCGAAAGAAAATTAACAAATTAAAAATAACAAACGAAATCGATTTCCATGAATCGAATAATTTACGAATAAAAGAGGAATTTAAAGAAAATTTAAAAATCGATATAAACAATAAATAAATATAAATCTTTTTGTTAAAATTCGATCGACAAAATCTTCACGAAACGAATCGAAAAAAGTCGACGATTTGGATTAAACCGAATTACGAAAGAAAATTGAAAAATTAAAAATAACAAGCAAATTCAATTTCCACGAAACGAACGATTTGCAAATAAAAGAGGAATTTACTAAAAATAAAAAAAAAATCAATCTAAATGCACGAAAAGAGGAAGTAAATAGTTTGAAAATTTGCGGACTAGACACGTGCGTTTTGCACGATCGACGATAATTTTGCTCGTCGCGCGCGGTGAACGAATAAAAAAAGAAACAAACGCTGCTTAATTCAACCGTCGCTGTCAATATTCGCGTTGGCTAACACGTGTTCGTTGGATAAAACGTCTGGACGTAAATTGTTAAAAGCCAAAATATACATTCGCGTACGCACGCCCGTTTCTAAAAGATCGCTTCTTCGTTCACGTTGAAGACTGGAACGTAAGGAGAAACGTTGAAAACGCGAAGTGAAAAAAAAAAATCTCGAGCGCGGATAAAACTTCTCGGGCTTGTTTCGATCGTTATCTCGATTCTCGTCATTCCGCCGAGTGGTTGATAGAGTGCGATAACTTTAATCCTTTCTTCTTTTTTTTATCATAATTGATCTTTTACCTTGGTTTTTTTTTTTATTTTTTTTTTTTAAGTTTTGCTTTGGCTCGCTTTGCAGAGGAGAAAAAAATGTGTTACCGTCGAATCGGATTAATGAGTTGCATCGTGTGAAGTGAATTTACGTGAAATAATAATAAACAAAAAAAGACAGAGAACGAAAAACGAAGAAAAAAAAATATCGATAAAAATGTCGATGTATCGATTCAGCAAAAGTGGACGATTGTTCGTTCAAGGAACGCGCGAGAACGACGATCGAGATAATGTCGCAGGCTCCAGTCCGACCGAGAGCAATCCAGCGGCCGATCTACAAGCGATTTATACGAAACGCAGACTCTCGACCGAACTTCTAGGTACGAAAATCGGTTTCGATTTTTTTTAGGACGAATTTTCGACTCGTCGAAAGGATTCGATTTTTGTCGGTTGAAAATTTCTAATCGGCAGGTACAGAAAATAATTTCAAGCGAAAATTAAAATTAAAACGATATCAAATTTGGTCATTGGTCGAAAAAAAGAAAATTTGATGGAAAAAAAGGGAAATTGGATTTTTTTTTACGAAAATCGTTTTTGATTGGGGGGGGGGGGGGGGGGGGAGTTCGCCTCGTCAAAGGATTCGATTTTTTTTACATAAATACTTCAAATCGGTAGTTCATAAAATTATTTCAAGTGAAAATTAAAAATAAAACGATATCAATTTTGGTCGCCTCGTCAAAGGATTCGATTTTTTTACATAAAAACTTCAAATCGGCAGTTCATAAAATTATTTCAAGTGAAAATAAAAAATAAAACGATATCAATTTTGGTCATTGGTTGAAAAAAAGGGAAATTGGAATTTTTTTTATTTTTACGATAATCGGTTTTGATTTTTGTTTTTTTGGGGGAGGGTGTTCGTTTTGTCGAAAGGTTTCGATTTTTTTACATAAAATCTTCAAATCGACAGCTCATAAAATAATTTCAAGTGAAAATTTAAAATAAAACGATATCAATTTTGGTCATTGGTCGAAGAAAAAGAAAATTTAATGGAAAAAAAAGGAAAATTGGAATTTTTTGTTTTTTTACGAAAATCGGTTTTGATTTTTGTTTTTTTGGGGGAGGGTGTTCGCCTCGTCGAAAGAATTCGATTTTTATACATAAAAACTTCAAATCGACATCTCATAAAATAATTCCAAGTGAAAATTTAGAAGAAAACGATGTAAATTTCGACCAATCGTCGAAAAAAACGAAAATTTTATAAAAAAAAACAAAATGGAAATTGTTTTTTTTGTTTTCTCTTTTCTTTCGCATCGTTCTCGCGAACCCACGCGCATATTTTCTTTACAACCCAGTGGCCTCTATAATTAGCATAAATATGCGCGCGTTTCGTTTCTTTTTCTACGAATGAAAACCGCGAAGGAAAGAAGGGGGAGGGGTGGAGGGAGGGAAGAAAACAGCTGATCATAGCGTGTAAAACGGCGCTCTCGCGACTCGCGTCCTTGATCTTGCCCACGCATCGTTGGCCTTTAAATGGTCAGGCTCCCGCGAGCCTCGTAGCTTCGCGCGAGAGATCGAGATGCTGGGTTGGGATACATCTCGTTGCGTCCTCGACGTTGATCCGGGAAAAACGGTGGGAGTCGTCCGTCGATTCTTCCTGTTTTACGTACCGGAGATCGTTCGTACAATCTCGTTGGCGTTTCGTCCTTCGGAATGCGGGCCGTTACGACCCACCCAACTGCTGCAACTCGGGCCCACCTTCGTTTTGTCATTGAGAAAAAGAAAAAGAAAAAAATATTAAAAAAAAAAAAAATTTGTATATTTAGCTTATTTCACTGACCGTCGTCGTTCTTCATCAAATTTATTAATAAAATACGCCTTTTTTTAGACCAAAAGACCAAACTTCGATTTGTCATTGAGAAAAAGAGAAAAGAAAAAAATCGTCAAAAAAAACAAAATTTGAATATTCAGTTTATTTCACTGATCGTCGTTGTTTTTCATCAAATCTTAGTAAAACGTGCCTTTTTCTAAACCAAAAAACAATAATCTTTGTTGATATGCTGAAAATAAAAATAATGATCGTAAAAAAATTTTTTTTTTATTAGAAAAAAATTTTTTTGATTGAAATTTTTTTTTTTTTAATTACAACAATCAAAAAACAACAATCTTTGTTTATATGCTGAAAATAAAAATAGTGATCGTAAAAAAAAATTTTTTTTATTAGAAAAAAATTTTTTTGATTGAAAAAATTTTTTTTTTAATTACAAAAAATTGTCGCCTAATTAAATTTTGTGTCATCGTGAATAACTAATGACAGAATAGCGAATGAATCCTTTCGACGTTATCGAATAATCGTCGTTGAAAAAACAAAATGGAATCGCGATCGAAAATTCGAGAAAAAGGGATGATTAAAAATCGACAGGCTCGTCGATCGAGTCGACGAAGACTTCGAAACGCGGCGAGAATGGAACGAGAAGAATCGTGACGCGAATTGTGAGGAAGACGACCACTCTGACAAGGGGTGAGGAGAAGAGCGTTGCCGAGGATTTGACAAAGCGGGGAAACGTCAAATCGCTTCAGGATCGCCATCAGTACACGAAGATTACGACTCAGCATGCTTCGCCGAAAGCGAAAACCGTTCGGGTAAGAGATAAATAGAGAGAAAGATCTCACTAGGGGAACGTAACGACGATGATGATAATACTTAATGATAGACCTCCGTCTAAGGATTCATCGTGAATCTCTTTACGATGGAAAGAGGAAGAAGATGAAGAAGATGAAAGAAAAAACGAGAAACGGTAATTCGTTAGGAGAGCGAAAAAAAAAACGTAATACGTCAAGCACGCACGTGACTAATGCGAAACGTAATTACGACCAAGGTCTCTGGACGCCTCTATAGTCGAAAAGAGAATCGTTTTGCGGAGCGACTATATTAGAACGTTAAATAGATTTTTTTTTGCTGACGCAATAATTAAGATCGGACTTGAATTTGAAGTTAATTATTTATTGATTAGTAAATATGGTTGGTAGCTAATTATCGATAAATATTCGATTTAAAAGAAAATTTGAAAGATTATTATTTTAATCTTAATTATCGATAATATTATTCACAAAAAAACACACAAAAATAGCAATATTTGTTTATTTATATTTTTATTTTTCGTTAAGTTTTCATTGATCAAGCCAAAATTAATTGAAATATCAAAATACAACATAAATAGGAAGGATAATTATTGAAATTGTAATATTCAGTTGCTTGAATTTGGAGTTAATTATTTATTGATTAGTGAACATGGTTGATAGCTAATTATCGATGAATATTCGATTTAAAATAAAATTTGAAAGATAATTATTTAAATCCTATTTATTGATAATATTATTCACAAAAATAAACACAAAACAGTAATATTTTACTATTTCTACTTTTATCCTTCATTAAGTTTTCATTAATCAAGCCAAAATTAATCGAAACATGATTCAAAATAAAATTCGAAAAATAATTATTTAAATCCTAATTACCAATAATAACATTAATACAATTAATATATTTACCATTATTAAACATTGTTGATATCTAATTATCGATAAATATTCGATTCAAACTAAAATTCGAAAGATAATTATTAAAACCCAATTACCACAAACATTCTTCCCAAAAGAAAACAAAAAAACATTAACATTTTATTATTTATATTCGTTTCTCATCGACCAAACCGAACAATTCTTCGATGAGTCGAGCGAATAAATATTTAAAACAAAAGGAAAACGATACTTGATAGCTAATTATCAATAAATATTCGATTCAAACTAAAATTCGAAAGATAATTATTAAAACCCAATTACCACAAACATTCTTCCCAAAACCAAACAAAAAAACATTAACATTTTATTATTTATATTCATTTCTCATCGACCAAACCGAACAATCATTCGATGAGTCGAACGAATAAATATTTAAAACAAAAGGAAAACGATACTCGAGTGACTGAAAGGATAATTGGACGGCTGTTAGTCGCGCCGGGACATTGCAATTTTGCTCTCGGTCGTAGTCGAACGATTAAACAGGCGCTGTTGCACCGGCAACGGGAGCGTTAAACTCCTTTCTCCGAGAGTTATCTACCCCCCCCCCCCCCTCCCTCCGCCGTTCTCAAACATTAACACACGGACAGAGACGTATATCGCGCCCGTTCGCCATTCCTATAAACCGATTTAAACACCGATCTGTACGATGCCTATAAGTGTCTCCGTGTGCAACAGCACGTTTTGTGCCCAGCGAGAGAGTTTATGTTCGGTCGTACACCGTGAGCAGAAAGACCGCGAAGCCGGTCAGGGACGGTGAGCCGGTCTCGCATGCCGAACCCGTCTCTCTTGGGCGAAAGCTCAACGGAATCGAGACTCGGTTCACCAACTTGCAAAACCTCACGAGCCACGAGATAACTCTCCTCCGAAGACCCGTCCGAGCAACTCGAAAACCAAACAACAAAAAAAAACGACTGGAACGATCTCACTCTCGAATCGATCGCCGATTTCTGCCGATCGCCGGTGCGAATTCTTCCGTTACTTCTTTTTTCTTCTTCGTTTACGTTTTTTCTTTACTCCACTCGTGACGGAGAAGATAAATTCTTCGCATTTTCTTCATCCTGTTCCGGTCGTTTCTGGACCAGTTTCCTCCTTCTCGATGGATCGGTATGCGTTTTCGCCAAGGTACGAGTTTATCTCGCGTGTAGCGCGGACGTTGCTCGAGCGAGCATGTTTGTCGAACGAGATTTTTGTTCAAACACGACGAAATATTAAAGCTGATTGTTTATAGTTTTATACAAATATTTCTATTGTTTAAGAGTTATAGACAGAATTAATGTTTTAATTCAATTCATTTTTTTATTTTTTTCAATTTATTTTCCATAATAGAAAAATTAATTTTGTTTTTGGTAGAACGTTCATTATAATTATTTTCTTTAATTTGTTTACCTCAAAAATATTCTTTCGACCATACTCCAGTTATCAGCGTTTCGATTAATTTCAAAAACACAAATAAGAATTAAAATAATAAATAAATTAATCGATTAATTAAATAAAAATCTTTTCTACAATAAAGCAACTTTCTTAATACCTAGCAACCTTTAATTTATATCAATTTGTTTTCCTATAATAGAAAAATGAAATTTTTATATAGAACGTTCATCATAATTATTCTCTTTAATTTGTTTCCCTCAAAAATATTCTTTCGCCCATACTCCAGTTATCAGCGTTTTGATTAATTTCAAAAACACAAATAAGAATTAAAATAATAATAAATAAATTAATCGATTAATTAAATAAAAATCTTTTCTATAATAAAGCGACTTTGTTAATACCTAGCAACCTTTAATTTATATCAATTTGTTTTCCTATAATATAAAAATGAAATTTTTATATAGAACGTTCATCATAATTATTCTCTTTAATTTGTTTACCTCAAAAATTCTCCGTCAACAATACTCGAGTTTCCAGCTTTTTCATCAATTTCAAAAACATATAATAAACAAGATCCACAATAATAAATAAATAAATAAAATAACAATTTTTTCCATCATAAATCAGCTTTCTCAATAGCCATGCGACATTCACGCACGCACGTAGCAACTTCCCATAACGAGAGAGAGTCGAGGATCTCTTCGACAGTTCACTCTCGTATTGTATACGATAACTGTCGACGTTGATACGAAATGCCACCACGCGATAGATGTGCGGCGAGGAGAATGCATTTCTTCTCTCTCTCTCTCTCTCTCTCTCTCTCTCTCTCTCTCTCTCTCTCTCTCTCTCTCTCTCTCTCTCTCCTTCTCTCTCTCTCTCTTGCAACAGACTTGTTCGTATTCCATCGAGTTACCTCGCGGTGAACAGAATTATATACACCAGTTAAGATTATCTTGTACGACAAGGTGTTTCCTTGTCACGAGACATCGCTTACACCACAACAAATTCTTCGACGTCTCTTCGTACCATTTCTTCCAATATCTTCATCCGTACGAAGGAGATTTATCGTTTCGTTATGGCTAAGTCATCGGGGTCGGATGAAACTTTAAGATTATTTTTTTCTTTTTTTCTTTTTTTTTTTTAAATTTTTTTTTTATTCTTTCGATAAATCAAATCAGCATCTCACATACGAGGCAAATACGACGTGTAAGCCCAGCAGGCGCTTCATTACCGTATTCGGGACAAGGCTGAGACGTACCGGTGCGTGAAAGATTCTCAAAGCAAAACTCTCGCACACACCGAGACAAATTCCTACGAGACTCTCTTTGTCTTCGTTTCTCAGTCATAGACGCACGCCTTGTAACAGTCGGAATTGCGTCATGTCCCATCAACGCTATGGTTATTATGTTTTTTTTTTCTTTTTTGCAACCATCGCTACTGTGTCAGTCTTTTCTTCTCTCTCTCTCTCTCTTACACACGAAGTTTTATCGACGGTAAAATTAAAAGGAAAATTTAAACATCGAAAAATATGATTCACGTTAATTGACCGAAACGAACGGATGTTTTATAGACATTTGTTATTATTTTATTGAACAGAGTTTCTAATCTTGAAAAATATCCGTACGATAATGTGAAATATTATTTATGACGATTTTTATTATGTTGTTTTTATTTTCTTTCTTTTTTTACATTAATTTTGATTCTGCGAAACTATTTTTGTGATAAAAAAGAACGTTTTATTGACGACAAAATTAAAAAGAATATCAAAATATATAAAAATATTATTCACGTTAATTAACGAAAACGAACGGTTGTTTTATAGACATTTGTTATTATTTTATTGAACGGGGTTTCTGATCTTGAAAAATATCGGTACGATAATGTAAAATATTATTTATGACGATTTTTATTCTGTCATTTTTATTTTCTTTCTTTTTTTTACATAAATTTTGATTATATGAAACAATTTTTGGGAAATATTTGCAAAAAATGACGTTTTATTAACGATAAAATTTTAAAGAAATTGGAACCATGAAAAAATAGGTTTCACGTTAACCCTAACGAACAGTCCTTTAATAGTCATTTATTATTATTTGATTGAACAAACTTTCTAACAACATCTCGAAAAATATCGGTACAATAACGTAAAATATGATTTATAACGATTTTTATTCTGTTTTTTTTTCTTTTCTTTTTTAGCGAAATGTTGATTTTACAAAACAATGTCTGCGAAAAATTTACGAAAAAATGACGTTTTATTGACGACAAAATAAAAAAATAAATAAAAACTTATAAAAATATGTTTCTCGTTAATCGTAACGAACAGTTCTTTTATAGTAATTTATTATTATTCTATTGAACAGACTTTCTAACAACATCTCGAAAAATATCAATACAATAACGTAAAGTATTATTTATAAAGATTTTTATTCTGTTATTTTTCTCTCTTCTTCTTTTACCTAAATCTTCATTTTACCAAAAAATTTATCGATTTCACATTTATTCTGAGAATTTCATTTCCTCGAGATTTTTATAGAGCTGTTAAAGGTAAAAACAATCGGGAATAAACAATCGTAAATTCAAGCCTCGGGTTGTTTATAACGCTACGACCATTTAGGGATTTTCGCGTGGGTCTCGGTACGAGAGCTTCGTTCTTCGAGACTTAAGATTTCACCCACTCGATCCCCCCCTATCTCTTTCTCACTTCCAGTTTTCCATCTCGATCCACACGTACCAAGGAACATGGAAAAAAAAATTTCTTTTTTTTTTTTAAATCTTGTTTTATGGATCGAGATCGATGTCGAACTTTTCTGATCTCGTTATGCATTAATTTTCATATCGTATTCTCGCAAGTATACATCGCCAATGGTACATTCTATTCTCGGAATGTCGCGATCGTATCATAGACACGAAATGGCCTTCGATCAAGATGTCGTTGTCAAGGTCAATAATGAGCGATCGAATTCCTTTGGCGTTTGAATTCATTTTTTTCATTCGACCTTCCACTTCCTTCATACGACAGGAAAAATAATTATTTCTTTTGTCACAAAGTCTCGCGATTTTAATTGAGAATATCGATTGAAAATATTTAATTCGAATCAGCGTTTCGATATAAATTTTTATTATCTTTTGTTTTACGTTTTCTCGATGATTCGAGGACGATCGAGTTGCTGGAAGGGATTATTCAGGTTCTCGTGGAAGCTGCGAGATTATCGAGCTACTGCGAATCTCCTGGAAACGATGCGCACCGTGAATTATCCGAACCCGTCGATTTTCTCGAGCTAAAACGCCGGAAGATCGGTTGCCTCGGAGCCGCGCGCAGGATTTTCCCAGTCTTACGATAATAATACTCTTTGCGCAGGCATTCCTTTTTAGCCCTCTTCGCAATAACGACGAGTATATATTTATATCGTTCTACTCAAAACGACTCTTAGCACACGAAGGAATTTAGTGTACGAAGAAGTTTGAGTACAGTGAAGCATTCCCCGGTGTTTATATGCAGATATCTCGTAAAGTGGGGCAATATGGACCAGGTCGAGAAATCGGGGACGTCAACAAAAATACGTTGGCGGAAATGATTTAGTCGTTTCCTTTTTTAGATGGACAACATCGAGCACGTATTAAAACTTACTACTGTCTTGATAAAAAAAAAAGAATTTTTTTTTTCGCTTTTTTTTCTGAACGAAGGAAAGAAAGAGGTCGCAAATTTAGAAATTTTTTAAATTTCCAAACTTGCTCCATTTTTCTTTAGGAAGTTTAGAAATTTAGAAATAGAGTTTGGAAATAGAAAAGGAAGTTTGGAAATTTCTAGAATTTCTAAACTTGCTCCAATTTTAGAAAATTCAAGATAATGTTTGAACTCTGGGTAAACTGTTATTCCCGATTTGTATCGATTATAATACCAAGTGTTTTATAAAAGTAAATTTAAGATTCTTATGAAACGAAAAGAAAAAGAATTTTTTTAATAAGCAGAAATATTGTAATGTCCCATATTGCCCCACTTTACGCTGCATCGGGTACCAAGATGCATCTGGTACAGCCTCAAGGGCTTCCGGTAGCTCTTCATTCATCACGCGTATCCACTTATGGTTTCTCTCGCGTCCACCCTTCTTATATTTTACGACTCCCTCCTCGCGTATTCCCCGTAACTACGACATACATTATAATCCCATCCGGGAAGCATTAATAATATCTTCGGTATAATTGCTATTCACCGAAACGTATAGTTGAGAGTTTCACGGTGTTTTCCATCGCTAGTTTACATTCATCGATTTATATCCCAACCGTTAATCGCACATCGTGTGATTAAAATACGTGCTCTGTTACGTTAAATTTCGATAAAGAAAAAATTCAATTAATCAAGAACAAGCTTTATTTTTCAGGTAGATGAGATCATTACAAACAAAAGTTGCAAATATACATTAGGCATATTTTTAATAGTTTACGAGATATCAATTGTTAAAGTTGATCCAATCAGAGCGCGCCGAGAAGCGTTGGCGCCGCCCACTCCCGTCCTAGTCGTAGAGATAGCACAGTGTAGGGCGTTATATTTGGCATTGCAACATTCAGAGCAGTCAATTTAATTTATTATATTATTATGCACTCATTTTTATTTCTCGGACGTTGGCTGCTAGGGTGGGCAGTGGGCGGCTCCAACGCTTCTCAGCGCGCTCTGATTGGACCAACTTTAAAAATTGATATCTCGTAAACTATTAAAAATATCCCTAATGTATATTTGCAACTTTTGTTTGTAATGTTCCCATCTACCTCAGAATAAAGCCTTGTAACACTTTATAAAATTCACCCTGTATATATTTTTTTTTTTATTTGATCAAAATACGTAATAAAAAAATAACAGATAAATAGTTTTAACGATGAAGAACAATCTATAATTTTGCGACCTCTAAAATATCCAATTTACTCCTCTTTGATCGAACGCGAAACGACGTTGCCTCACGCGTTCGCAAGAGAGTGACGTCACGGACGTAGCATCGACTCTTATGGCAATGTCGAGACTCGCTTCGCCGTCGTCACTTACCCCATAAGGAAGCCCATCGAAACGCTCATAAAGTCTCGCTCGTCCCTAAGCGCGAATCACCAACGTTTTTTTTTTGTTTTTTTTATTATTAAAAATCAAATTTTAATCATTTCTGCTCGATCGAAGGAAAACTACAAATTAACAATTAAAAAAAAAGTAATAAAAAAAAAACAAAGTGGGGCCATTACGAAACAATTTCCTGTGCAAGAACGGAAATAACCGGCAGAAGCCACTATTTCGCGAAGACGAGAGAGTGAAAGAGAGAAAAATAAAACGAAAACAAAAATCTTAATGAAATCCTCGGTCTCGCCAAGACGTCGCTGAGATCGCCGAGCCTCTGTATCCCGAGATAAGATAGGAACCGTCGCGGCGAGCGTATAATTGACTCCGGGTAAATAGCCGCTGTGTCGAGAGAGAAGCTGCTCTCGGTGCGCGAAGATCAAATAAATTAATCGGTCACGGTTACTTTGCTTGTTAGTTGCAAATATATATGTATATGTATATATGTGTGTATGTGTGTGTGTGTGTGGGTACGTATATCTATATCGACATGTGCAAACCACGTCGTATCGCGATCGCTTTGCTCGATGAAATCCGTTCGAATTGGCACGAGCCATTAGAAGTATTAAAGACCATATCGGAATCGACACGAGCGAACTACGACTATTTAACGCGACTGACTAAAGTAATTAGAATAATCTATCAAAATTATACTTTACGTATATTTTTTTTCAACTTAACGTCTTTTTTTTAAATTGAATAAATAATAATTATCTGAAAGGAATTGGTTGAAAAGAGAATAAAATAAAACAGAAATGGTTAACGAATTTTTGTGATTTGAAAATCAGGTTATAAAAAAAAATAACAATAATTATTGTTGAGAAAAAAGAAATATTTTTTTGGACAATTTTTGTATTTTGAAAATTTAGTTGAGGAGAAGAATTATAAAAATAATTATCGTTGAGAAAAATGGGATGAGATATATGTAAGAATAAATAGGCTCGTGAAATACTTACGTATCCCAATTGTTTCATCTCCGGGGCATCGATTTCCTTCGCGTTGATACAGAAGGAGAATATTTACCAAGAAGGAGTTATGGAATGGATAATAGCGGCTGAGCGCCCCGCAGGCGTTTTTCCGTTGCTCGCTAGCGTAACGACGATTAGAACAATATAATGGATCTCTTTTAGAATACGCCCATTAGTCAAACTCCCCATCAAGAAAGTTCGTTGACTTTCGAGAGAACCGCTAGGAACGTTATTACATTTCACACAGGAACGGTACTGCTTCGAAATTTGTGTCGATTAATTTAATCAATCGTTTGATTCGATAAGAAAATCTAATCAAAACAAAACCATCAATAAAATCAAATGAAATGTTTATTTTGACAAATTGATCGATCTTTCGACATAGTTGATTAGTTTAATCGATCGTTTGATTCGATGAGAAAATCAAATCAAAATAAAAACAGCAATAAAATCAAATTATAACAAAAACATCAATCGTTTGATTGGGCAAAAAATCAAATGAAAACAAAACCATCAATTAAATCAAATGAAATGTTTATTTTGACAAATTGATCGATCTTTCAACGTAGTCGATTAGTTTAATCGGTTGTTTGATTCGATAAAAAAAATCAAATCATTTATTTTGAAAAATTGATCAATCTTTCAAAATAGTTGATTAGTTTAATCAATCGACTCAAAATAATCGACAGGCATATTATAACGCTTTAGCCTTCGAAGCTTCGCACAAAAAAATAAGTAAATAAACAAATTAATCATCCGAACAGAAATCGTAAGAGTCGACTCAATGTCAAATCGTCGATAATAAACTCAATCGCTAAATCTCTCACAGACTTCAAAGATTACGTTGTGAGACTCCCCGAGGCTAATAAGTTGTAAGAATGCAGTTCTTCTCGTTTCCGATAATCTCGCGAATATCGAAAACTCTCGTGTCACGATATGTGTGTGCTAGCACGCGAACACTCGTGCATATACAGGGTGAATTTCATAAAGTCTCACAGGCTTTATTCTAAAGCAGATGCGATCATTACAAACAAAATTTGCAAATATACATTAGGGTTATTTTTAATAGTTTACGAGATACAAATGTTTTAAGTTAGTCCAATCAGAGCGCGCCGAGAAACATTGGAACCGCCCACTCCTCACCCTAGTAGCCAATGCGCGAGAAATAAAACTACTGCTCTGACTTTTGCAACCCCAAATGTAACGCCCTACACTGTACTATCTCTACAGTTAGGACGAGAGTGGGCGGCTCCAACGCTTCTCAGCGCGCTCTGATTGGACCAACTTTAAACATGTATATCTCGTAAAATATTAAAAATATCCCTAATGTATATTTGCAACTTTTGTTTGTAATGATCCCATCTACCTTAGAATAAAGCCTGGGACACCTTATGAAATTCACCCTGTATAATAAATAAATACATACGAGTGAGTAAAGTCGATATCGAGATAATTGGAAGCTTCGACGTAGGAGTAATTCAAGTTCATTATACAGCTATGCCTTTATCGTATTCTCGTCGATACTCGTATGCAAGTTACTGCTTTCACCCCTGAAATACCTGAAATATCTTCGACCGTGCGATCGAACACGCGCGCCAATTAGTTATTAAATTATCGTAATTTCCCAACTCCGAGTATACACCACGCGTTTATATTTCAACCGATCGCCCACGACCTAGACTCGACGACCTGATTTAAACGCTTCCGTTAACATCGCTCTCGACACGATAAAAATGAAATTAAATTTACATAAACAAAAAAGGATTTAATAATCGTAAATTAAAAATTTTATCTCATGGAATTTAAATGTATTCGTTAATAATAATAAATAAAAAAATTAATATATATGAACATAATTGTTAAATAAAAATACAATTTAATAAAAAATAGTAATATTTATATTTATTCAATGTTTCGTGTATCATCGAATCGAACTCGATTATTTACGAGGTCGATCTTCCGAGGCAGACTTTTCAATCATTTCTCCTCGATCCTTTTATTCTCCATCCGACGTTTGCGAGAACCAAGAGCAATGAGAGTACGGTAATGGATAGTCTATGAATTGTAGCAACGTTGGTGGGACTCCTAAGATGCTTAGGGCGATCGGCCAAGACGTCCGGGACCACCGGAGCTTGCATCAATTGCGACAAGCCGTTATCCATAGATTCACGTTATGTATATATATAGAGAAATAAATTTAAATTTATATAAATTATATAAACATTATATCATATAATAATTATATAATCATATAATATTATAAAATTATAAAATTATGAAATTATAAAATAATATTATAAAAATATAAATTTATATAAAAATATAAAATTATATAATTATATAATATTATAAAATTATAAAAATATTAATTACAAAATATTATTTCATAAATTATAAAAATGATAATATTATGGTAATAACATTATTATTATATATTTAATTATTATTATTATTATATATAATTATTGATATATTAATAATAATATATAATTATAATATTATAAAAATATAAATTATCAAATTATTATATTATTAATATAATAATTATAATAACATATAATTATAAAATTATAAAATAATATTATAAAAATAAAAATTTGTATATTAGGTATAATTCATACAAAGTAACTTAAAGTACTAAACCCAGAAGGATGAATACGAAGAGCCGCTGAAAGATTTCCTCGCGGTAATGCGAGTTCGCGAAACGAGGAGAAAGGGAAGAAGGACACGACTCGCGAGTCGTTCGATCGCTCGACGTCGTTCGAACACCGTTGTGCCAGCTCGAGTTCGATGCACCGCTCGCTTTGAATAGTCATGTACTATATATATATTTGTAAATCCGTGTATGTATATATACGTAGATAGAGCCTCCCGTTGCCGATTCCATTATCGACATCAGACACAGCCGTCGGCCAGAAATGCATCGTGATAGGTTGAACTAACCGGAGATTATTCAATTGCATCCTCTCACTTCCGGTCGACTCGCGATCCTGTTCCTCGCCAACTCTTGGGAATGCGATCGCGATTATAATATCGATATCGCTGAATAATCACTCCACTTTGTACGAACGTTTCTTCCCCTTTTTGTTTTTTTACATCAACGATTCTCATGAGAATCTCATCGACCTTATTAACCAAACGATCTCTGTACCCCAGTCAAAGATCGGTAATTCACAGATTCGCGATTATAGAACATTTCAACGTTTCTACGATAAAAAAAATTTCGTTTTATTTTGATATTATAAAATAATATTATAAAAATATAAATTTATATAAAAATATAAAATTATATAATTATATAATATTATAAAATTATAAAAATATTAATTACAAAATATTATTTCATAAATTATAAAAATGATAATATTATGGTAATAACATTATTATTATATATTTAATTATTATTATTATATATTTAATTATTTATATATTAATAATAATATATAATTATAATATTATAAAAATATATTAAATATAGCTTTTAGCTCGTGTATGTGTTTTCTTTCTTAGAAGGTTGAATATTACTTTGCTTTTTTTCTAAAGATTGATCGAAAGTCGAAAGGGCGATGGATTTAATTAATTTTGGTTTCTAATTAGATGAATGAATTTTTTTTTGTTTACTTTTATTTATTTATTTATTTATTTTTTGGGGACGTTTTTGATTTTAACGTTTTTTTTCGTTTTATTCCTAGATATCCGATATCGTCGTTGGACAAGAACCGAACGTGACTGCCCGCGAGGCTCTGCTGAGATGGGCGAGACGTTCGACCGCTCGTTATCCCGGAGTCCGCGTGTCGGACTTCACGGGCTCATGGAGGGATGGATTGGCGTTCAGCGCCCTTCTGCACAGAAATCGTCCCGATCTTGTCGATTGGAGAACGGCGAGGTCTTATCAAGCGCGCGAACGGCTCCATCAGGTATTTTACGTCGCCGAGCGCGAGTACGGCGTTACCAGGCTTCTCGATCCTGAAGGTAAATTTTATTTTTCACATTCGATCTTTGATTTCTTGAGTTTACAACCTTTTGTAGCGGTTGGAAAATAATTGACATCGATCGAGGGATTAATTATAATCGATGTAATTAAATTATATAGATTGCGTCGATGAGAGTTGGACGATTAATTATAAATTTGGTTATACAAAAAGGATGATTTATATTTGTTTTCTTGACGAACAACAATTTTATGTGTCGTTAATAATAATTGAAAATATAAAAATCGGATTTTTGTCGTGATAATGTGGAACATTAACGAGAAATTATACAAAAAATAAAATTTATATTTATTTTCATATTTAAAAAATATTCTATCGTTAAAAATAACTGAAAATATCAAAATCGAATTTTTATCGTGATAATGTGGAAAATTAACGAGAAATTATACAAAAAATACAATTTATATTTATTTTCATATTTAAAAAGAATTCTGTCTATCGTTAAAAATAACTGAAAATATAAAAATCAAATTTTTATCGTGATAAAGTGGAAAGTTAACGAGAAATTATACAAAAAATAAAATTTATATTTATTTTCATATTTAAAAAGAATTCTGTCTATCGTAAAAAATAATTGAAAATATAAAAATCGAATTTTTATCATGATAATGTGTAAAATTATCGAGAAATTATAAAAAAAATAAAATTTATATTTATTTTCATATTTAAAAAGAATTCTGTCTATCGTTAAAAATAACTGAAAATATAAAAATCAAATTTTTATCGTAATAATGTGGAACATTAACGAGAAATTATACAAAAAATAAAATTTATATTTATTTTCATATTTAAAAAGAATTCTGTTTATCGTTAAAAATAACTGAAAAATCAAATTTTTATCGTAATAATGTGAAACATTAACGAGAAACTATACAAAAAATAAAATTTATATTTATTTTCATATTTAAAAAGAATTCTGTCTATCATTAAAAATAACTGAAAATATAAAAATCAAATTTTTATCTATCGTTAAAATAACTGAAAATATAAAAATCGAATTTTTATCGTGATAAAGTGTACAATTAACGAGAAATTGAATAACTTGACAATTATATAGAGAACAGAAATTCACGAAGGAAAATTTCAAATGCTTCTTTAAGAATTTTAATTTTCATATTTTATTTCTTTACGGAGAAGGGAAATTCACTCGAAGCTTTCACTCCCAACTCGAGATGGCGATAGAAATTCTCGTCGTCGTATTAGCTCGCCTCCTTGATTTCGGTACTTCGTCTCGTCACGTCTCGAAAAGAGAAACCTACGGCCGTTTAGTCCTCAAGAGATGCTCGAGAAGAAAAAACCAAAAAAAGAAAAAATCTTGAAAAACGATAGAGAGGGAGAGAGAGAAAATAACATTTTACCCCTTTTACTCGACTCTTGACTCTCGAGACGTCGTTAGACTCTTCCGTGGTCTCGTGTTTCTCTTTCCCGAGATCAGAGGTCCACCAAGCCGAGATACAGAACTAAGAAAGAGAGCCTCGAAGTTCTCAACTGCAAGCCCCCGTTGCAAGGATTCTCCAATCTCCTCGAGGATCTGCATCGTCCTAGAAATCCTAAAGTTCAATAGGCCAGGCGAACTAATACGCGAATCTTGTCTTTCCTTCGAATAAGACTCTCCGCGCTAAATCCTCGAGCTCCCACCGAGAAAGTACAACCTAGAATTATCGATAGATGCCAGAAGGAACTTACGGATTTTTTTTCATCAATGTAATTTCTTCGATCGTGCTTTAAAAAAAATAATAAAAAAGCTACGATGCAAATATCCCATCGCATCTGTCGAGCTAACGTTCCTTACGGTTTTCCATCGCTATGCGGAAATACGAATCGTCATCCTCGACAGATAAATATTCCGTTGCTACACTCAAATCGCAAGAATGTTTAACAAATAATTACATTTTGAAAAAAAAAATTGTAGCGTCAATTTTGTTCTATTATTTTCAATTTTTCTTATTTGATTTTTGTATTTAATCAAAATTTTCTTCTTCAATCAAAGCTTCTTTCCTCGAGAAGAACTTTGGAAAACTAGTCACCTTTCCCATCTCGACTTCAATCATTTTCTCTCCAAAATAAAAAAACGTTGTTAACACAATAAATATGTATTTGTATGATACACAGGCAAAGTACAATGAGAAGGAACAATGGTACGAGGCGATTCTTTTTTCTTCCTCTGGGAAAGTATCGTGGAAGGTGTTCTATTATTTTCAATTTTTGTTATTTGATTAATTTGTATTTAATCAAAACTTTCTTCTTCAATCAAAGCTTCTTTCCTCGAGAAGAACTTTGGAAAATTAGTCACCTTTCCCATCTCGACTTCAATCATTTTCTCTCCAAAATAAAAAAACGTTGTTAACACAATAAATATGTACTTGTATGATACACAGGCGGAGTACAATGAGAACGAACAATGATACGAGGCGATTCTTTTTTCTTCCTCTGGCAAAGTATCGTGGAAGGTGTTCTATTATTTTCAATTTTTGTTATTTGATTAATTTGTATTTAATCAAAATTTTCTTCTTCAATCAAAGCTTCTTTCCTCGAGAAGAACTTTGGAAAACTAGTCACCTTTCCCATCTCGACTTCAATCATTTTCTCTCCAAAATAAAAAAACTTTGTTAACACAATAAATATGTACGTGTATGATACACAGGCGGAGTACAATGAGAACGAACAATGGTACGAGGCGATTCTTTTTTCTTCCTCTGGCAAAGTATCGTAGGAGGTGGACGAGAGCCTCGGGACAGGTTGCGAAGGGACCATATATAGAGAGAGCGAAAATAGAAATAAAAAAAAATCAAACCACGACACTCACCTGACGAGTAAGATGCGAGGTGTGCCGCACTCGTGCGTGAAGGTCTTGCGAGTATAATTCTTCCCGTTCGAATCGTCCATCCCCCGATACGCCTCTTTTGTTTCAACCGGACACAGAGAAAACAATTTTAATTTTTTTTTTACACAGACACACAAGTTTTTTTTCAATGGTTCTCACCATTCGTTTACCATACACGACAATGAGCTCGCTTTCTGTCTTGGAGAAGAAACAAGAAAAGAGAGAACACAAAAAGAAATCATAAATTATGATTTCTCGAGGGATGTAGTTCGTTTCTTTGTTTTTACTTTTTCATGTAATTTTTTGTACTCTTCATGGTTGCTGACGACAGACGAACGACCGGACTTCGATACATCTTTCGGGCATGAACGTATAGGCGAGCCAACACTCGCTCGGTTGTCTATATGTGGCACACATTCTTTTTGGTCACGGTAGCCGGGATCCACTTCCGGTCGCACTCACACTCCGTGACACGGCGCCGAGAGAGTCTCCTCGTACACGTAATTGCCCCGCTCGCCACATATAACTATTTTCCCTGGAGCGATCCTGCTCAAATCCTTCGCTTTGTTTCTCATGGTTTGTCGGACACGTCGACAAATTCTCAAAGTAAAAGTGAATTTTAGGGAGATTCTTGTTCCGTTGTTCTAATCAAAACGAAATTCATTGTTCTTATCCCAACGAGATTGTTCCAAAAGTTATGTTACAATTTTTAGTTTCTTCACATTTTTTCTCAAATTCCATTCTTTCTTTTTCAATCTTCTTAAATGCGAGTTATCTCGTCGTGAGATAAAACATGTTTCTGGCCTGACTCACAGGCTAAAGTTACTTCCCGTTTAAGGAAGAATCACGAACATCACGTTTTCTGCTTATCTAACTACGTGATAGAGGAATGAGAAAAATGAGCGAGGATCTCCTTCGTTGCGTTTGTATAAAATCGCCACTTTGCAATCTCTCAGAGTCGTGATGATCCGTTCTCACAGGCTGCGAAAGCTAATCATCGCAATTATATATATATCTATGTATAGTTTTCAATGGAAATATAGCTGTAGTAAATTGGTTCCATTTACTTCGAACGATCGTGTCAAGAAAAAAAAAACATTTTATCGTCCTGTGGAACTTGACCGGAGAAAAAATGGTCCACGAAACGACGACCAGTTTCCTAACGTAGCTTCTCCATTGTCTCCATGTCGTTTACGTCTTTACTGTCCTCTTGACGACTTAATGAAGCTCGTGGCAGGTGAAATCTGCTTGCAACGACGCAAAATCATTGGAGAAAAATAGAACTTAATAATGACTCGAGTTATTTTGAAATAATAATAAAAATTGTAATTTTGTTTTCTTTTTAAAGATGTCGATACCCCCGAACCGGACGAGAAGTCTCTGATAACGTACATCTCTTCGCTCTACGACGTATTCCCCGAGCCACCGCCTATACATCCGCTCTACGATGCCGAGGCCCAACGCCGATCGGCCGAGTATCGCGAACTCGCGAGCTCGATTCATCTCTGGATACGCGAGAAGATCGCGCTGATGCAAGAACGAGCCTTTCCACCGACCCTCATCGAGATGAAGAAGCTCGCCGCCGATAGCTCGAAATTCAAAAACGAGGAAGTACCTCCGCGCTATCGCGACAAGCAAAAGCTCACTCACATCTTTCGAGATCTTCAGAAATATTTCGAGGCTGTTGGGGAGGTTGATATCGAGCCCGAGCTTCATATTGACGTTATAGACAAAAATTGGAATCGTTTGATAATGCTCCATCAGGAAAGGGAGCAGGCGATAATCGACGAGATCAAACGGTTAGTTAAAGCGAAAATAATTTTGTTTTTGTGGAAGAATAAATATTGCAAGGAAGGTTTCGTTTGTTGATTATCTTTCGTCACTGCATTTTGTAAAATGCACTTTTTCACTAACAAAAGAAATTACTTGTGTTGTTATTTTATTTATTTTATTTCTTTTATTTATTTCATTAATTTTATTTATTTTATTTATTTTAATTATGTTATTTATTTTATTTATTTTATTTATTCTATTTATTTCATTTATTTCATTTATTTTATTTATTTTACTGATTTTATTTATTTCATTTATTTTATTTATTTCATTTATTTTATTTATTCTATTTATTTCATTTATTTCATTTATTTTATTTATTTTACTGATTTTATTTATTTCATTTATTTTATTTATTTCATTTATTTTATTTATTTTATTTATTTTATTTATTTCATTTATTTTATTTATTTTATTTATTTTATTTATTTTATTTATTTTGTTTATTTTATTGATTTTATTTATTTTATTTTTTTAATTTATGTTATTTATTTCATGTATTTCATTAATTTTATTTGTTTTATTTATTTCATTTATTTTATTTATTTCATTTATTTCACTTATTTTATTTATTTTATTGATTTAATTTTTTTTATTTATTTTATTTATTTCATTTATTTTATTTCTTTTATTTATTTCATTTATTTTATTTATTTCATTTATTTTATATATTTTATTGCACAACAAAAGAAATTACTGAATCGTAAAAAAAAACAGTGACGGTAAAAAAAAAAGTCCTCGTCCATTTGCCTCGCTTAACGCCTCTTTCTCTTCCATGTCTGCGATACACAAACAGTCTCGAGAGATTGCAACGCCTCGCCGAGAAGGTACATCGCGAGATGAAATCTACCGATAATCGTCTCGAAGAGCTGGAGAGACGAGTCGAGGATGAAGCACGTCGTCTCGATCGACTTCATCCGCTAGAAGCCAAACACGCGGTTGACCTGCTGGAACAGGACATTCGAAACACCGAAATTCAGATACAAAACATATTCACCGATGTGCATACTCTCACCGAGGGTAGATACAGTCAAGCTGCAGAACTCCATAAGAGGTAAACATTCCATTGATGGGAAAAAAAAAATAACTTTCTGTAAAAAAAGAGAAAATTCGTCACACCTTTTTACACACACTAATACTTGTGTTTGTTGTTTTTTAAATACAGAGTGCAAAAACTGCATCAGCGTTGGGTAGCGCTCCGATCGCTTTTGCACAAGCGTCTCGTGCAGCCACTGTCGGCCGTCTCGTTCCCGGTCGAGGAACGTGTCGTAACGAAACATCGCACGACCGTACACGAGACACGTCTCGTCGACACGAATCCGCACTTCCGTAATTTGCACGATTGCATCGATTGGTGCAAGAACAAAATCAAACAGCTGCAAGAGGCCGAGTACGGTTCCGATTTACCGAGCGTGCAGACGGAGCTCGATGTCCATCAGCGCGAGCACAAGAACGTCGAACAATTTCATGGAAAAGTCGACAAATGCATTCACGCGAAGAACAGCTTTCATGGAGAGGAACTCGCTCTTTATAGTCAACATCTGAGCACGTTGCAGAAACTCTATGCCGAATTGTTGGCAACATCGAACAAGCGATTGTCCGATCTCGATACACTTCACGATTTTATACAATCGGCGACCGGCGAACTTGTCTGGCTCAACGCCAAGGAAGAGACCGAAGTCACACGTGACTGGAGTGACAAGAGTCTCAATCTTCAGAGCATAGAACAATATTACGAGGTTTGTAGATTTATACACAAAATAGAAAAAGACGAATTCAATCGTAGCTATATAACTATAAGATTTAAAAGCCAATTCTCGTTATATCATTATTTATATTTATTACAAGCAAACCTATGGATCCGGAATTGAGGTAAAATCGTTGATTGTCGATTACTACATGATACAAAAATTGATATTAATATAAATGAAACTTCTTACAAAACTCGTAAATGTTTATTAACGATGAATGAAATTTCGATGCGCAGTCTCTGATGAGCGACCTGGAGAAACGTGAGATTCAATTCTCGGCCGTTCAAGATCGCGGCGAAGCCCTGGTTCTCCAGCATCATCCGGCAGCTAAGACGATCGAAGCTTACATGTCGGCGATGCAGAGTCAATGGGCCTGGCTCTTGCAGCTGACGCTCTGCCTCGAAGTTCATCTCAAACACTCGACGCACAGTCAGCAATTCTTTAAGGATGTCCATCAGGCGGAACAATGGATATCTAAGAGAGACGAGATTCTTAACACCGTGTATTCGCAGTCAGATTTTACCCTCGACGAGGGTGAACGTCTTCTTAAGGGAATGCAAGAATTGCGCGAAGAACTGAACAGTTATGGTGATCAGGTGCAACGTCTCGTTGATCAAGCCAAAGACGTTGTCCCGATGAAACAACGAAGACAACCGGTAACCAGACCATTGCAAGTCACTTGCATCTGCAGTTACAAACAAGTTAATGTAAGTAATCGTCGATGTTAGTTTGTATCTTTGTAAAAAAAAATCAATATTTTGGTGGTTCGATCAAGCTTGACATTTTCCAAATCGTTACAGATGTCGATCGAGAAGAACGAACAGTGCACTGTTTACGACAATTCAGGACGCGTCAAGTGGCGCGTAAAGAACTCCCAAGGAGTCGAATCTCCAGTTCCGGGTGTGTGTTTCGCACTTGCACCACCGGACAAAGACGCTTTAGACGCTGCCGAGAGATTGCGTCGCCAGTACGATCGCAGCGTAGCTCTGTGGCAACGCAAACAACTGAGACTTCGTCAAAATATGATATTCGCGACGATAAAGGTCGTCAAGGGTTGGGATCTGCCGCAGTTCTTGGCCATGGGTCAAGATCAACGAACTGCCATTAAAAAAGCATTGAACGAAGACGCGAACAAGCTTCTCTCCGAGGGCGATCCGATTGATCCACAATTGCGTCGTCTACGACGTGAAATGGTTGACGTCAATCGTCTGTTCAATGATTTTGAGAAACGTGCCAGAGCGGAGGAGGAATCGAAAAACGCCGGTCGTATTTTCAACGACCAGGTCGAGTCGCTTCAACACGCTCTCGACGAGGCTGAGAGAATTTTAAATTCACGTATTGCTGCTCCTCTGCCACGTGATCTCGACAGTCTCGAGCATCTGGTCCTCGAGCACAAGGACTACGAGCAGAACCTACAACGTCTTGGGCCCGATGTCGAGCAAGTGCAGCAAACATTCCGCGGCATTACGCTCAAGACACCGGCCATGAGAAACAAACTCGACAATGTTATGACGAAGTGGAATCATCTCTGGAATGTCAGTAATCTCTACATCGAGAGACTCAAGTGCGTTGAAATCGTACTTTCCGGACTAGAAGAAAATACCGCAGCTATCTCCGAATTTGAGATCAAACTCGCATCGTTCAGTGAACTGCCGTCGGACGTCAAGGGATTACAAAACGTTCTCGAAGATCTCATGATTCTTCAGAACGCTATTGCTCAGCAACAATTGCTGATCGATCAGCTGAACGATGACGCGCACAATGCTCGGCGTCTCGTTGAAAAATCCAGGCCGAATCATCGCGGTCCTCACGGCGATATGGATCGTCTCGATGCCGAGGTTAACCGATTGAACGCCAGATGGACAAACATCTGTGGACAACTCGTCGATCGTCTTCGTGGTGCGGAGACGGCATATGGTCTCGCTCAGCAATATCGCAGTTCTTATCAGAACGAGGTTGACTTTGTCGACGAGAGCTATGGCAAACTAGAGAGCCTCGCTCCGATTCAAAACAAGGCACAGGAACTGGAGATCGCCAAGGTACAACATTTTTCAGTAACATGGCTCAATCACTTTTATTTCGTGGATTCATTTATTTTGCCGAACTACGAATTGAACTTATTATTTCCTCAGAATTTGCTGAACGTCGTGGGACGTGCTCCAGCGATCGAAGCCGTAAATGTCACGGGTGGAAGACTTATTCGCGAGGGCAAGGTAAGATGACAATATGACCAAAAAGGGACAACAACAAAAAAGCGTAAAAATATCTGGCAAAAGCGCCAAAGCAGTATAAATAGCCTTTATAGCCCATGGTATGAATGCACGAGCGAATGTTGTGTTTATTGTCCTTATATTATATCGTCCAACTACCCACTGTACATACCGTGTCATCATGTTTTTTTTCTACTTCATCTTATACACATATCTTATATAAATATCGCCACAAAAAAATGTACAACGTTCGTCGAGAAAAAACCTTTCAGCGGACAACGAACGAACTTTGTCGAAAAACGTATCGACTTCTACAACCGGTCGTACGCTCGTGGAGTACAAACATCTGTCAACTGTCGTGTATCTTATCCTGAGGTCCAGAAAAAAGCCTAGGTTCGTGTCCACGTGTCGCTATTTCCCTCACAAAGGAAAAGCGAAAAAACCAAGACGAGGATCACGAACTAAACTTTTTCTTTTTTTTTCTAATTTCTCTTTTGTTTTTAAAAATATCTATAAATGTGTAATTCTTGTTCTCGTTGTGTTAACGTTCGCTTTAATTGTCGCTAACGATTTCGACTCTCTCTAGTTGACTAAAACCCAAAAATTGTTCGTCGAGAAAATCACGCATCGTTCTTATTTTTGTCTCGAGCAACGGGCACTTGGTATGTCCGTCCTTGATTTTTTTCCAACGTGTGGAAAAGAAACACCAAGAAAAATCAATCATGCGATCTGACTTTTTTTTTGTCGATTAAAAATGAGTAGCATGGTTGAATGGTGCTTGGGGAATTATGGGGCGCTTTTGCCGAGAAAAATGAAGAAGGAAAGCAGAGGAGGAGAAAAGGGAGAAAGAGGGAGAGATAAAAACAATGCTTCGCGGAATCCAGGAACGAGTTTTTGTTGTTTTGCACATACATTTGCACATCCACGCTCAGCAACGTTGAGATAACCCAGTGTGGTAGATCAAAGAAAAATTTCAACGGAGCTTTCGAGATAAAATTTTGTTATTACTCTCGCATCGAGCGTGACGACTTTTCTTAATTCACTCCAAACGATTAACTTTACATTAATTGAATTAATTTAAAATAACGAATCCGTATAAATTGGCTTTGTAGGACAATTCTAAAAACTCACAATCGACGATTAATTTGTCAAAAAAAAAAAATAAAAAAAAAATCGATTAATTTTCTGATTAATTCATTAATTTTGGAAGAACGATAGACATTAATGCAACGTCGATGCTGATAACAAATACCACATTGGGTTACTACCTGGAAATCAAAAAAGAAAGAGCTCCGGGAAAAAGTAGCGTCGCGAAATGAAAAAAGAAAAAAGAATAACGGAGACTGGCAAAGAAAAAAAGCACAGAATTTTCTCACTTGTTGACTTATTGCTTCTGGAGGCTGACGGTAGTGGCCAAGAAGAAGTCTAATTTACTAACCCTAACGGACTAACCGAAAAACTCTAGATCTATGGGCAGAGACTGAGAGCTTTCAAGGAACAGCTTGAAGAAGTGTGCCCGTCCTCGGACGCATCAGTCAAGAGACCACGAAGGGATTCCGTCACTACGGTCGACAACGTTGCCCACGAGCTCGACACCCTCAACAGACGTTACTCGACTCTCGTCAGTTTGCTCCAAGAAAGAACTAGGAAATTCGTCCAACTCAATCCCGACGATGCGACGCTACAGGTGAGCAATTTAAAAATTATTTTCATTTTTAACTTTTTATTTTAACAAACAATCCCAAAACTGGAAAATTTGTGTTATAGTTATCTTTGTTTAAGCGTTATTTCGTCGGATAGGCGAGAATTAATTTCGTACCTCGAGGAAAGGTCGCAATATCAATTAATCAATCAGTCACGCAGTCCGGAACTTTCGCAGGTATTTTCGGTTTCGTGATCAACCTTTAGACGTTCGAGCTGTCGGTCGATGCCGAGGCTTTCGGGATTCTAAAATAGAATTTAATCCGAGCGTGTTCGATTCACGAATCATCACGCGGAGAGAGAAAGACTCAGCAATGCCAAGTTGACTCGACGAAGTTACACACCAATTACGTAAATCGTAACGGACCAGTCGTTTCGACACTCGTTTATGGTCGGATTTCTCGCTATTGAAAGATCAACCATCGACGTACGAGCAAAACGACGAGACGACACGCGATCCTTGAGCACGTTTTGTCCATCACGTGCTAGGTGTATACGTCAAAAAGAAATTCGTGTCGAGTTCACGTTCGATTGAAATTCCAAAAGTCCTCCAACCTCCTACATCGTGCTGAGAAAATGAAAACATCAACCGAGAGATTTGCAAATACACCCGAAGAGAATTCAAATGAGATTTTTAAAATTGTTTGCTCGAACTTTCAACGAGAAAGCGATGATTGTACAGACGACGAATGTCAACGTCAAATAGAACAAAATAACAAGAATTAATTTATACAAAGCTGGCACAATTTTCGACAATTTCACAAAAGTGTCAAGGTTGAAGTAGTTCGACTCTCGTTGAAATAAGTTGGACGTTTACTTCCTCGCCACGAGTGTCATGTTATTTTTTGTTGTCATGCACGGTTCGAACCGACCGGTTGTCAAGAACTTTACTCGCGATTGGGAATACGAATGAGCGAGAACGAAAGTGGCGGAAGCGAAGCTTAAAAGCAATCGCGATGACGTTATAACGACAACGTCAATGTCAATCCGGGTACTCTATATTCATCAGTGACATCATAGTTTATTTTCGAATAGCCTTAATGACACCATTCTACTAGGGAGAGATATTTTATTCGTCATTAGCCACTTCCTCGCGGCGTTTTGTCTCGTGTGATCTTTTTTTTTTCTCCTATTTTTTTGTTTTTTTTTTTCTTTAACGCGAATTTAACGTAGAAGCTTGGCACATCGAGTAGAAATTCAGCAGTCCATTAAATTCTAATGAGAGCTCGATATAGATCTCTCCAACTAGAGTTAATTAACAGCGTCGAGACACCGAAAAAAATTATTCCAAGGATTTATAGCTTTGGGCATTGCGAAATCCAATCTCTAGAAAAGCGCGGATTTTATTTGCAATTACGCAAAGTGTATCGTTATCGTGCGATCGTTGCTTGGCAATTGTTCTGATAATTTCAGTGATTTCAGGGGGAAAAAAATTGCTCCTTTATGAATGTTAAAGTTACGCTTTAAATGACCGAAAACGGGAAACGATCCTGATAATCTCTAAGCGCCAGTCGAAACGTACAATTTTATGTTTCCTGAACGAAGATAATTATTCAATCAGGCTCGAGGCGTATTTTTGTTACTGGTTTATAAAAAACGTATCGATTCGATATCGACGACGATTGCTTCTTGCCATATTCGATAATTCAATGAGATATCGGTATTGTTTTTTTTTTTTTTATGTTTTTCTTGTTGACGCGATACGCGAGCACGGAGATCAATAAGAAGGAAAGTAGGTGGGCAAGGTGGTAGTAGTATCGGCGCGACTGCACATCGAGCATCGTGTGTAGGCGTTCTCGTTTGTGGGTTGCAGTAATTCTCTTGTCCTTGTTCAAACGCTCTTTTGCCACGTTGTTATCCATAAATGTGCGTGGAAACGTGGGCACCCGCAATGCCACACGTGTAGAAAAACAGAAAGAAATTTTTGAAAGGGAAATGATATAAAAATTTATTTAATTCAAGTTTTTATTAAATTTGTATTTTGTCAATTCAGAATAATCAAATCATTGAAATACAAGTGTATGCAATTTTCAAGAATAATATTTGACTGAATTTAATGTTAAATTTTTATGTTAAAACTTGCAATTATAGATTGGTGATTAATTAACATGAGATTGGTCAATTTATCTGACAAAGATGAAAATTATTTTGTTTTCGAGTCAAATAGCTGGAAACTATTTTTTTTTTTAAGCTACTAGAAGTCTTATCGGTTAGTAAATTTGTTTCACAGCGAAGCAATCTTAATACCAGAATGGGGGAGATGTATAAATCTAGTCGGGGTCAATCTCGTTGGAAAACAAAACTGTTTCGATACGGTTGAATTCTTCGAGAGATTTTCAACAGTTTCTCAACAATACAGAATTCCACTATCATTATTTTGATACAACATGGCAGTAGGAGTAAAAATCAACATAAAATAAAAAACTGAATCTTAAAATAAAATAAACTACTCTATATAATTAAAAATAGTATATTATACTATACTCTATATAATTAATAAACTATATAATTCTACTCTCTACATAATAATAAAAAAAATTTTAAGAATATTTTTTAATTTTATTTTTTGAGAGTATTATTTATACTCTAAAATACTCTAAATAAAACATAAAAAAATAGTCTTAAAACTTTCCTTTTCTTTTAAATAAAAAATTTAATCTTCAAAAATAAAATAAACTACTCTATATAATTAAAAATAGTACATTATACTACACTCTATATAATTAATAAACTATATAATTCTACACTCTCCATAATAAAAAAAATTTAAGAATATTTTTTTATTCTATTTGTTGAGAGTATTATTTATACTCTAAAATACTCTAAATAAAACATTAAAAAATAGTCTTAAAACTTTTCTTCTTTTAAAAATAAAAAAAATTTTAAATAAAAAATTTAATCTTCAAAAATAAAATAAACTATTCTATATAATTAAAAATAGTACATTATACTATACTCTATATAATTAATAAACTATATAATTCTACACTCTCCATAATAAAAAAAATTTAAGAATATTTTTTTATTCTATTTGTTGAGAGTATTTTTTTATACTCTAAAATACTCTAAAAGATAAAATTAAAAAATACCCTTAAAATTTAGCTTTTTACTGCTGAATTCTTTTTTATTACATAGAGTAGTTGGAGCAGTCTCTAACTACTCTGTACAATAAAAAAAAAATGCTCTAACAAAAAAAATTAAAAAATACTTAAACAATTTTTTTTTTAAACCACGCAACGCGCATATATATCGCGCATCCATCATGCGCAGAGTCACCTAAAGCGATTCAGACTGGCTGCGCACCCACTCATATCGAGTTAGCCATGTCGAAGCTCAGTCTCGCCGGCGAGTTAGAACCGTACGGAACATTGTGTGCGTCGTTGTTCCATATTGCACCAGAGTCGGTTATCGATTCGTGATAACACGTGTGTTGACAGTTCTCTCTATCAATCAAGAAGGATATCAGTGTCGTTAAGACGATGTGAAAGCCACGATTTTTGTTTAATTCCACACTATTAATTAGTCATTAGTAAAATCGATTCATCCTTTCCCAAATACGTCGTAGAATGTATCAATCGAGTATTCTTGAATTTTCATAATTTTCTAACATTTTTAATATCGTTACATTTATAAATTCAACGACGATCTTAAATTTCTTGTATTATTGAGAACAAAATTCCATTTATTAATTCCATATGGGAATCAGTTTTCTCATCCTCATCATTGAATTGCACTATGTACAAGATTTACAACTTTTTTCTCCATGTGCATTCAATTTTCGTCGTTTTCTAGTACATGTTTTTTATTTAATTAATTTCTGCTATTCGTTAAAGATTGAAAAACGTTTTTACTCTCAGTTACTTTCATTTTTAGGCAAAACCATTTCTTGAAAATTTTGTTCACTTAAGTTTCTTGTATTACTGAGACGAAAATTGCATTTATCAATTCCATATGGGAATCACTTTCTCGTCTTCATCATTAAAACAATTGCGCTGTGTAGAAGATTTACAACTTTTTCTCACTTCTTCAATTTTATCTTTTATTTTTATCGCAGCCAATACAAGGTCTCTATTTAATTTATTTGTGCCATTCGTTAAAGAATGAAGAACGTTTTTTTATTATCAGTTACTTTGATTTTTAGCCAAACCCTTTTTTTTTAAGATTTTTTTACTTTCAGTGAAAAAGCATTCATCCTTGCAGAATTAATTTACTCAAAGATGAATGTTTTACTTGAACTATCTTAAAAACCTTTGAATCATTGGTTTAAATTGATCCTTTTTCTTTTATACAGTTTTGAGTGATTTATAAAGCCTGTGATTTTTCAAACACTTATGTGAGATTACAACAATTCGTCTAACATTATTTCGTGCTGTGTAAAGTGAATGCAAAGAAAGACTGAAGTTTTTATGGATTTGTAATGTGCCTTTAATAAATGGATCGTTAAGATGCCTGTGGAAAGAAGGATTGTCCGAAAGGTAATCTTACTCAATTTTCAATTAATCACAATTTTATTCCAACAACATTCTTCTCTCAATTTTATTGTCAAACATAAAAGTATTTTTTATTTTCATTCTCACACAATCATCTTTGTTTTGGATATTTGGAGCCCACGCCCCAGGTACATTTTGATACAAATCCTGATTTTCGATCAAAGCTTTGATGAATGAAAATATAAGACAGAAGAAAGAGAAAAAAAAATACTACACGAATCAGGTTCAAAGAACTTGGGTTATCGTTTTTATTGGCAGATGGCACGCATATGGCAAGGTTGTACACTCATTTATTCGAAAATACTTCATTATAACAGCATCGACTTTGCTCTTCTTTGTTTCAACAAAGAGGAAATATTGATTAGACATCATCGTTAAAAATAATATAAAAAGCTTTTAGTGACTTATCGCTGTAGAAATTTATCTTCGTTGTTCCTTATCAATTTCGTATCTTCGTTATCGATAGAATTTTGTTTCACGACCGTGTAAAGCTTTCCAATACGATGTTCGAAATTTTACTAGGACATAATAACCGAGGAGATTAAATTCCTTTCATCCGGACAACGATTAACGTCGCATTATCGCTCGAGTATTTTGGTCACGTTGTTACTTCCACTTTTCAAACGTGCCAAAAATTTCCTCCTTTTCCATTGCCGGCTCGTCTCGAGGTCGCACTTTATTTTGCAGTTGCTAAAAACTTGAGAATGATTCGATAATTTTTTCCCCAAATACAATTCCATTTTTTTACACAAATACAATTCCATTTTTGTACACAAATACAATTCCATTTTTTTACACAAATACAATTCCATTTTTTTACACAAAAACAATTCCATTTTTTTTTTCATCTTTAAAAATTTGTACGCAAAAATATGTTTTTAGGGAAAACGTGTCTCGAATAAGTGAAAACGAGGCGACTAGAAGCCCTGTTGTCTTGAAAATAGTGAATCTAAATTTCGAAATGAATTTTTCTACGGTTGTTGAAAACTTGAGAATGATTCAATAATTTTTTTCCCAAATACAATTCCATTTTTTTACCCAAATACAATTCCATTTTTTTTTTCATCTTTAAAAATTTGTACGAAAAAATATGTTTTCGGGGAAAACGTGTCTCGAATAAGTGAAAACGAGGCGACTAGAAGCCCTGTTGTCTTGAAAATAGTGAATCTAAATTTCGCAATGAATTTTTCTATACTTGCTGAAAACTTGAGAATGATTCGATAATTTTTTTCCCAAATACAATTCCATTTTTTTACCCAAATACAATTCCATTTTTTTTTTTTTCATCTTTAAAAATTTGTACGAAAAAATATGTTTTCGGGGAAAACGTGTCTCGAATAAGTGAAAACGAGGCGACTAGAAGCCCTGTTGTCTTGAAAATAGTGAATCTAAATTTCGCAATGAATTTTTCTACAGTTGTTGAAAACTTCAGAATGATTCGATAATTTTTTGCTCAAACACAATTCCATTTTTTCTCATCTTAAAAAATTTGTAAAAAAGACTATGTTTTCAGGGAAAACGTGTCCCAAATACGTGAAAACAAGGCGACTAGAGAGGCCCTCGCGTCTCGAAAATAGTGAATCTAAATTTCGCAACGAATTTTTCTGTCACCGCTCCAAACGCGTTGCGCAATCATAACAAGCAATCAAGTTCATCGAGCAGGTTGTGGTATTAGCCGCTCGGCACGCGTGATGTCACCGACGGTATTCGAAATGACGAAGTTTATAATATTTCCCTCCGTCTATTCACCATTTTTGTCACGTTAGTCATTCGAACTTTCATAAAAGAAAAAAGCAGAGCAAATTTTTCAATTTAAAAAAAATTCAAATTAAATTTTTGTTTACTGCTTATAATATTTCCCACCGTCTATTCATCATTTTTGTCACGTTAGTCATTAGAACTTTCATAACCAAAATAAAAAGCGGAGCAAATTTTTCAACTTTTTAAAAATTGATTTTTTTTTTTTTTTTTTTTTTTTTTTTGCTAAGCGAGTCACAACAACTCGATTGAATTACCGGGTTGTCAGGGATCAGTAAACCGCGTTCCCCAACGTGGTCGAGACGATGAAAGCAAAATCTCAAAATAGAAACGGGGTTAACGGGATTTTCTTTTATTTTTTGTTTTTCCCTTTTTTTTAACGCCACGATTTTTGTTCTTTTTTTTCGAGTTTATCTTCGTTGTCTCGTGTTTTATTTTTTTTTTTCACACGCATATCACGCGCAACGATGCAATTATTTATTTTAGTGTGCCAAGGCTGTTCATCGACCGATATCGTCGAGAATTGTTTCGATGCGATGGAGTGTTTCTTTTTTTGTTTTTTTTTTTTTTTTTCTCAAACCGCCCGCCTCGTTAGTTACTATCGGTGGAATAATTAATGGGAATGTGAAATTATCTCATACGTTTCTTCTTTTTTTTCTTTTTTAATGTCTTGGAGCAACTTGGATATCGTCTCGGATATTTTAAGGCCAACAGCTTCGATGATCCGTGGCGTCATGGCTCGCACATTTATGATAATGAAGTTTCTACGAATAAGCGCTAGATGTTTTTCAAATTCAATATTTTTATTTCATTAAAATTCAACGGAACGTTTTTAATTTATTTTTTCGTTTGATTTGTTACATACACCTTTTTGAATTCGATACTGACTAGCTGTTTTTCAACGAACGTTTGATTTTTCTCAGTAAATTTAAGATTTTGAACAAATTTTTGATAATTAGAATTTTAACATTTTTTTTTAATGAGAATTCAAATCGAACCAGAAGTTTTTCCTGTTGACAACGTTTTTTATTTTTTGGTTTTGTTTTATTACACACACCTTTTTGAATTCAATACTCCCCAGCTACTTTTCAACGAACCTTTAAATTTCTCAGTAAATTTAAGATTTTGAACAAATTTTTGAGAATTATAATTTGAACATTTTTTTTTAACGAGAATTCAAATCGAACCAGAAGTTTTTACTGTTGACAATGTTGTTTCATTTTTTTCTTTTGTTTTATTACACACACCTTTTTGAATTCGATACTGCCTAGTTACTTTTCAACGAACGTTTGATTTTGCTCAGTAAATTTAAGATTTTGAACAAATTTTTGAGAATTATAATTTGAACATTTTTTTTTAATGAGAATTCAAATCGAACCAGAAGTTTTTACTGTTGACAACGTTTTTTATTTTTTGGTTTTGTTTTATTACACACACCTTTTTGAATTCGATACTCCCCAGCTACTTTTCAACGAACGTTTGACTTTTCTCAGTAAATTTAAGATTTTTAACAAATTTTTGAGAATTACAATTTCAACATTTTTTTTTAATGAGAATTCAAATCGAACCAGAAGTTTTTACTGTTGACAACGTTTTTTATTTTTTGGTTTTGTTTTATTACACACACCTTTTTGAATTCGATACTCCCTAGTTACTTTTCAACGAACGTTTGATTTTTCTCAGTAAATTTAAGATTTTTAACAAATTTTTGAGAATTATAATTTGAACATTTTTTTTTAATGAGAATTCAAATCGAACCAGAAGTTTTTACTGTTGACAACGTTTTTTATTTTTTGGTTTTGTTTTATTACACACACCTTTTTGAATTCGATACTCCCCAGCTACTTTTCAACGAACGTTTGACTTTTCTCAGTAAATTTAAGATTTTTAACAAATTTTTGAGAATTACAATTTCAACATTTTTTTTTAATGAGAATTCAAATCGAACCAGAAGTTATTACTGTTGACAATGTTGTTTCATTTTTTTCTTTTGTTTTATTACACACACCTTTTTGAATTCGATACTCCCTAGCTATTTTTCAACGAACGTTTGACTTTTCTCAGTAAATTGTAAGATATTGAACAAATTTTTGAGAATTACAATTTTAACATTTTTTCTTTAATGAGAATTCAAACCGAACCAAAAATTATCACTATTAACAACGAGCACACCGAAAACGCCACTGTAATTTCTCTTCGACGATTCAACATATCTTCAATTCCCGCCAATTCACAAACTTCCACTTTGAAAAGAAAATGCACTTCCGTCTAAAAAAAAAAAATCCGCTCGTTCGCACGATGAAAACAAGCATGACTCCGTAGAAATTGGCCAAAAATAAAATCGCTTTCGGCAGCTGATTCAGCGAGACTCGGCGAAGTCGACAGCACCCTCGCAAGTGTTGAAATTGACAAAACTCCGAAGGAAGGAACACGCAATGCGAGAGTGGGAGATACGGAGTGATTTATTAATAGACGAATTTTTTTTTTTTATCAATCGTTATATAGAAACGTGGCACGGCTCTCAGTTTTCCCGGACGTTCGAGACGACAGTGCGTTTCGCTACGACGCGGCTCTTATCCGTTATCGTACTTTTTAACTTCCGCCTCGAAGAATTCTCTTTTTTTTTAACCCGTGAAACTAAAATAAAGACAAAAACGCGCCGACCAATCCGACCGTCGCGCATTTATGCGAATGTAATATCGTGCTCGTTGCGTCGTATATTTTTTCTTCTTCTTTTTTTTTGCTGACGTTCGCATCGTTGAACTCGATAGACGAGTCTCGCGGTTTATTCTCGCGTCAAACGGACTCGCTAAGTCGTCGTTTAGTATTGAAATGTCGCGCCGGTAGTTTCGCACTTTGAGGACAAACGCCATTTGCTAAAAAGAATTCTCAAAATCTTCAAGGACGTTTTTATTTCACAATTTATTTTTTATAATTGTTTCTTGTTCTTTTCTTTTGTATCGAGTTTTGATAACGAAGATAGATCATAGTTTTTGGGATTGGTTTTAATGCGACACGATGTGCAGATTTTTTGTCTTCTCGTATTCGATGAAAAATGATGACCGCGACGTATCTCTTGTCGCTCCTGTTTCAGCGTGCCTTACAGGAGCAAAGACCTCTGCGTACCTTCCGTACCGAGTTTAACATCTACGAGAGTACCACCAGCGAGGAACGTTACACCTCGACAACGACCCATTACACCCAGTCGCAGTGAGTAGAGAAAAAGGGAGAGGGAGTGACATTTTTATGATTAATTTTTGTTATTGAGATTTAATGAGATTGGCAAAGTCGAGGGAAAAAAAAGAAAGTCGTTTGAGGTTTGCAAAGAACAAAACTCTACTATTTGGTATTTGAACTTTGGCATGGATAACAGTTTTTCTTACGACTTGGAAAAAATATATTTTTCATTTTTTGTTTCATATTTTGGTAATAATGCAATCACAGTGGGGAGAGGAAAATATATTTTTATGACTAATTTTCCTTCTTGAGATTTCATCAGATTGGCAAAATTGAGGGAAAAGATAGAAAGTTGTTCAAAGTTTACAAAGAACTTTGGCATGAACAACATTGTTTTCTTGCGACTTGGAAAAAACATATTTTCAATTTTTTGTATCATATTTTTGTAATACTACAATGTCGGAATTAAATTGAAACCATGAAACGATACAAAGCAACGTAAATTAAAAAATTCAATTTTTCCACGCTTTGTTTTGTTTTCGTGATTGAAAAAATTCTTTTTTTTTCATCGAACTGCCAAATCTCTTATCGATCGAGCAATAATTACAATCTATACATGCATGTTTTAGCTTAAGATAATTTTGTTTACACACCTGTATTAATTTACAACAAGAAAAGTGAGAAGTCAACAAAATTGAAAACTCAATAATCGCACAATTTAGATATTCGAGCGAGCGTCACGAGTCCTCGACAACGATTTCGAGCGAGTCGCAGCAACATGTCTCATCCCGAGAATCCTCGCCTCTCAAAAGGCCCTACGGTAACAACGGGATCGGGAGTCACGTTGCGACGAACGGCGAGACAACGCGGGAGAACGAACTCGACGGTGCTCGTTCGCCCCGGAAAATCGCATCTAGCACGAGCAGTATGCAATTTAGCGAGATACGAAGTCTCAAGAAGATATACAGATCCGAGGATTCGATCGATACGGAGAATATAATCGAGTCTAGGGGTATAGTCGATCCAAAAACGGGTGACATAATCACCGTCGGTGAGGCGATAAGACTACGCGTACTCGACGTTAGAAACGGTAGAATAGCTACCGGGAGTACGTACGACGGTAAACACGAGTCCGTAACGATCGAGGATGCGGCACGTATGAATCTGATCGATTCCGAACTCGCGAATCGTTTGTTAGGACCATGCGGTGTTACCGAGGACGGACGTCGTGTCTCGTTGCTCGAGGCGATACAGCGCGAATTGTTGGACGCGGAACGTGGCGACGATAGAGTCAAGGTAACGTACGTCAGTGATGCGGGTGTTAGCGTTGCCGATGCGATGACAAGAGGTCTTTTAGATCCCGATACCGGTCTCTTTGTTACGGAAAATAACGAGCGTATTACGATCGAGGAGGCATATTCCCGGGGTTATTTGATAAGAATCGACACGACGGTAAAAATACGTCGTGGTTCCCTGGCCCTAGCCGATGCGATTTCCCAGGGTCTCGTTGACGAGAGGCTCGGCCATGTAGTAGATCGTAACACCGGCGAGACTTACGTTCTCGATGAAGCGATCGATCGCGGTATAATTGATCCCGACGTACGTGAAATCGTCGATACGAAGAGAGACACGAAAATCACGGTCTCGAACGCGATCAAGGAAGGAATAATAAATCCGAAGATCGGTAAATACGTACACGAGTCGATCGAGAAGTTATCGTTGAAGGAAGCGCGCAGAAGGCATCTCATCATAAAACCGATGACGTTGAAGGATTGTTGCGATTTAGGGATGATCGACGATACCGGTCGAATTTCCAGTCCCGCGGGACGATCCAAGATCGGTATTCTCGAGGCGGTAACGACCGGCGTCCTTGATGCCGATAACGTCAAATCGGTTACCGATACTCGTACCGGCGATCTCCTTACGCTTTCCGACGCACTCGCGACCGGTATCGTACAAGCGGAAGGTCGTTTTCGTGATTTGAGAAACGATGCTCTGATGACGATACCGGAAGCGGTAGATCGCGGTCTCATAACTTCCGTCGCACAAAAATCAATTTTCGATATCGACGGTTTCAAAGATCCGATAACCGGTGAGTTTATAAGTCTCAATAGCGCGCTACTCAAGGGTCTCGTGAGCGCGAAAAACGGTGGCTCCTACGTCGTTGACATGAAAACCGGTAAAACCGTGTCGTTGAACGACGCTATCGAGGAAGGTCACGCCAGGCCGGAAGTGATGGAGATGCTCAATCGTGGAATCGGCGTTACCGATAATGGACGCGAACTGAGCGTTCTCGAGGCCGTCCTTTACGATCATCTAGATCCGAAGACGGGTCAATTGTTAGACCCGCGTACGAGGAGGACAGTGCCATTGGAGGAAGCCATAAAACGAGCTCTCATAACACCCGATGGCGCGGCTCTGTTAGCGAGTCTTTTAAATATAACCGTCACTACACAGACCGTCACGAAGACGATCAAACGATACGTGACCGTTACGGAAACCGGGGAGACCGTGACGAGAGATTACAAAGTTTCTTACACCGAGGCACTCAGAAGGAATTTGATCGACGAGTCCAGAGGCGAATTTAGAGATCCCGATAGTGGCAAGGTGCTAAATATTTCTGACGCTATCGGAGAAGGATTGTTGAGCAGACCGGACTTGAACGACAAACCGGAGAGACCCTCGCCCAAGAAAACTCGAGACATACCGTCGAAACAAATGGTTTTCGAATCTACGGTCTACGCTAGAGTCGGAGATCCGATCGTGCAGAGATCGTCGTCACCACCAAGAGCCGTTGGAACGACGACGACCATTATCACTCACAATGTCGTGCCCAGCGAGAAATCTGCGTTAGAGACTGAAACGTTGATCAAGGAATCGTCGATTAAAGATACGAGGGAAACTACGAATATTTCCAGCGCGGAGTCAACTTCGTCCATGGAATGGTCCTCCGCGAGAGAAACCTCGGTTTCACCGACGAAAATTAAATTCGAGCTGCCCGCAAAATCGAGAAGTCCCTCTCCAACGAAGAAAGATCGGAAGATCGTTTTCAACGATACGATCTCGACTTCCGACGATCATCGCCGAGTTTCCAGCTCCGTTGACCTACAGCCTGGTTTCACCGGTGAATATTCGGTGGAGAGAACATCCCAGGAGAAATACACATCGGAGTCAAAATTGTTCATCGACAAAGAAATCGCGTCCATGGAGAAGAAAGTGTTCGAATTGCCGAGCGATGGTTGGACGCTCGCAGAAGCGATCGATCAACAATTGTTCGATCCTGTTACCGGTCTTTTTATCATTCCCGGCACGGATAGACTCGTTTCATTCGAGGAATGTGTCAAGCTCGAAATCATCAATCCCAATTCAGCGATCGTTATCGATCCGAACAACGGGCGTAAAGTTTCACTCTTGCGGAGCTTGGAGAAAAACATTCTCGACTCGACAGGTCACTACGGAAATCCTGAAAAATTGTCGATGAAAGAAGCAATCGTAAGAAATCTTGTGATCCTTGAGCTCAGAAGTATTCCAGTCGAACATGCCAATCCGAAACTCTTGCAAATAACGAGAGTCAGCGGAAAACCCGATAGAGTCGAGGTGACTCACGTTGACGATCCTTCCAGGGACAAGGAGATTGAAATTTCGGAGGAATCCTTCACCTCTGATCCTGTTCAAGTGTCCCAGGGTGTGATTTATGATCCAGCTACGGCTCTTCTGATTTTTACAGACACTGGAAAATCGTCGAATATTTTGGCCGCCGTAAACGAAGGGACTTTACAGTCCGAATCTGTGATGGTCAAGGATCCGACAACTGGTCAGGATATCACGATCAAGGAAGCGATCGATCGCGATATTTTGGATCAAAGAACCGGTGACTACAGAGACTCGACGGGGCGAAAAATATCTTTGGTAGATGCTGCGAAATTCGGAGTTATTGGAGTTCTTGGCACGCCACTCGTCGCTGCAGCAGCTGCGGTCGAGGCTGTAAAGAAGACTATGGTCAAAGATCCGAAGACCGGGGAAACGATACCACGAGAAGTTGCGATCGAGCGTGGCCTCGTAGAGCCTGAAACGGTCAGCAAGACGGAAATCGTCACGAAAACTATAACTTTTGACGAGTCTCAAAGTGAAACTTCCAGTCCCGAGCCTATGGATCTGGAAAACGGAACGAGTGTCACCAAGAATGCAAAGGTGACGATCAAAATTCACGAACCGACGAAGACCGTCAATGAGGATGAAAGTATGAAGATCAAAATTCAAGAATCTTCCAAGATTGTCAAGGAGGGTGAAAAAATAACGAGAACTATTGAGAAACCTGTGAAGATTGCTAAACAGGGTGAAAAAGTAACGATAAAGATTCACGAATCTTCCAAAATCGTCAGAGAGGATGAGAAAATCACGACAGGTATTGACGAATGTATAAAGATCGTTGATAAAGACGAAAAGGTGACGATAAAGACTCAAAAGTCATCGACGATTGCTAAGGAAGGTGAAAGAATAACAACGAAAATTGACGAATCAGAAAAGGTCGACAATCAGAACGAAAAACGGATAACGACTCACGAATCTGCAAAAATCGCTGAGGATGAAAAATCCGAGGACCCAGCAAAATCCACTAAGAGCCAAAAAGTAGTGATAAAAATTGAGGAATCTTCCATGATCGGTAAGAAGGATGAAAAAGTAACGAAACCAATTGACGAACCTGTAAAGGTCTCCAGTAAAGATGGGGAACCGATAAAAACTCACGAACCAGCAAAGAGCGTGCAAAAGAAAGATGAAGTGCCGATGGAAATTGATGAATCACTACAGATTTCACAAAAGGACGAAAACGTCGCGATGGAAATTGACCGACCAACCCAGATCATCGACAGAAAGGATGAAAAAGTGATGATAACAATTTCCGAACCATCCAAGACGGCAAAGGAAGAGGAAATAGTACCCATGGAAATCGACGAACCTTCGAGAATGCATGAAAAGGAAAAAGCAACACCCTCGTTGGCGGAGAAAACTCGAGATCGCGTTACCACCGAGCCAAAGTACAAAGTGACCATAGGACGAGCACGTTCAGTTTCCCAGAGTCCTGAACGCGAGGCCAAACCTATAATACTGCAAAAAATCCGCAAGAGAATCGTCGATCCACGCGAAGCACTCGAGAGTGGTATGATCGACGAGGAAACTGTCCAAACTTTGGAGCTCGTGGCACCTGAGAATAACAGCGACGTTGGAAGCCTGAAGGAACTCGTAGAAAGCAAGAAAATCGATCTGGAAAATGGAAAAGTCACGGATCCTCAGAGTGGAGAGGTTGTCAATATAAGAGAAGCGATAGATCGTGGAATTTTGGATTCCGAGAGCGCTGAGATACTCGTTCCATTGGCCAAAAGTTTGTCCGTTCCAGGACTTTACAAACAAGGCTTGCTTGATCGTGACGAGAACAAGATCATTCATCCCGAGACTGGACAACATTTGAGTCTTAACCAAGCGATAATCTGCGAAATTGTCAATCCACTGTCAAAATTGTCGGAGAAGAATGAAAGTCTGACTCTAGCCAGAGCCATAGAAAAGGATGTGATTGATGGTGATAAATCAACGGTAAGAGTCGATAACGTTGACGTTAATCTCGTCGAAGCTGTCGAGAGCAACGTCTTCGAGCCTGAGAAACCTGACGACGAGAATTCTCTTCCACCTCTGGGCATGACTTTCGCCCTAGCCTTAAAGAAGGGTCTTGTCGATCCTGAGAAAAGGGAAATTACTCATCCCATAACCGGTGAAGTAATGGATCTCGAGAAAGCTATCGAGAATGATTACATAATGTCTCTTCCTCATCCAGCAAAGTCCGGTAGCGTGGATCTGTCGAAAGCCATCGAAGATGGCCTGATCGACAAGAAAACATCAATTTTCACACACCCGACAACTGGCAAATTGATTCCAATTGACGAAGCTGTAGAATCTGGCCTTCTCGTTGTTGGAAATAAATCAGCGACAAGTCTCAGCGTGACCGCAGTTACCGAGACCGTAACGTCTTATCGCACAGTTACGACGACGACCGTCTCGATTTTATCGGGCTACGCACTAATAAACGGCAATCAAATTCAGAATAAAGAAACCGGCGAAGTTATCGAAATGGCCGAGGCACAAAAACGTGGTATTGTCAGAGACGAATCAAAGATGAAGGAAGAATTTACAACCAGAAATAGGAAAACGACTTTCAGTGACGCCATCCAGCAAGGTTTGCTCGATATGAATTCTGGCACTTACACGAATCCCGACACCGGTGTCTCGATGCCGATCGATGAAGCCATAGCCATTGGCATTCTTGACACTTCTAGTCAAAATCTGGATCCAGATTCCACCACGAAAACGAGCGAGGCTATGACGATTCTCGATGCAGTTGAAAATATCTACGACGAAAAGACAGAGAAATTTCAAGATCCTCGTACGAAAAAATCTTACGATCTTACCGAAGCTATGGAAGTTGGTCTTGTAGAAGCAGATTCCTTGGTTTACGATGTAAAAACATCAGAGACTGTGACAACGAGAGAAGCTGTTGCCAGAGGAATTTTGGATCCTAAGACTGGAAAAGTGACGAACGACAGTGGAGCAAGCATGTCAGTGGTCGATGCTGCAAAATTGGGACTTTTGGCTGTAGTTGCTGCTCCTGTGCTGGCTGGAAAATGCGTCGTGGATGCGATCAAGAGTCTCAAGTCGCAGGAAGAAAAAGCAATGAAGAAGCCAGAATCAATCCCAAAACACGAGCCTCGTCCGGTTAAAACTGAAAAATCCGATCAACCTCGCTCTGTAGACAACGAAAAAATCGTCGAACCCCACTCGACAACAACAACAGAAAAAATTGATGAGTCTCTCTCTACAAAAACAGAAAACATTGATGAGCCTGTCTCGACAAAAACAGAAAAAACTGATGAGCCTCTCTCGACAAAAACAGAAAAAACTGATGAGCCTGTCTCGACAAAAACACAAAAAACTGATGAGCCTCTTTCGACAAAAACAGAAAAAACTGATGAGCCTCTCTCGACAAAAACAGAAAAAATTGATGAGCCTCTATCAACAAAAACAGAAAAAATTGATGAGCCTCTATCAACAAAAACAGAAAAAATTGATGAGCCTCTCTCGACAAAAACAGAAAAAATTGACGAGCCTCGTTCGGCAAAACCGGAAATATCCGACAAACCTCGTTTGCCAAAAACTGAAATATTGGACGAACCCTCGAAAGAACTTCAAAGTATTGAAACCCAAGCAAAATCTCCGAGAGATTCGACTCGCGAGATGAGACCCGACGAAGAGGAAATTGCCAGAGATCCCAGTCGTGAGATGGAAGTCGAAGAGGACGAAATTTCGAAAGAACGAATAAGCTTGTCTAAAGAATCGGACGAAGAAATTGCTACCCCCAATCTACAAACTACTGTGGGTGATGCCATTGAGAAAAAATTGATCGATCCCAAAAATTGTCGCATAACGATTGGTCAACGAGAATTGCCTTACAGCATTGAAGAAGCACTCGAGAATCAAGAAATATATCTCAGGGATACAATCGTAATAATCACCAGAACAAAGATACGCCTCGTGGAAGAAAGAACAAGATTCCGAGTCGAAGTTACTCGCGAGCTCACGGCCCAAAGTCTGGCCGAGGATGGAGCTTACAATCTCGAGTCCGAAAAATTCGTCGATCCTGAAACCGGAGCGACGATTTCCTTCCACGATTTCGTTCTCAGTCTCGAGATTCTCGATCCCGATAACATCTGGGTAAAAGATCTCTCCAGCAAAAGCGGCGAGTACCTTTCCCTCCGTGAGGCGATAAATCGTCCACTGGTTGATCGTAACACCGGTTACATGGTGGATCCAAAAACCGGCAAGAAAATTCCATTTTTCGAAGCCATACAACTCGGTCTCATAGTTCACAGACAGCCAATAATCGAGGACGAGAATTTGGCTCTGACCCTCGAGGAAGCAGTAGAAGCTGGCTTATGCGATCCTAGTAGCGGAGTCCTTCAAGATCCAAGATCTGGGCAGACGATGACTTTAGCAGATGCAGTGGAGGCTGGTCTGATCGATCCCGATTCCGTGAGCATAAGAAATCCCTCGAACGACGAAGTTCTACCCCTTTACGAAGCTGTCGAGAGTGGAATCGTCGATCTTCAACGCGGTGTCATAATAAACATTGAGACAAGAACCGAGATCGATATCAAGGTCGCCTTCCTTCGCGGTCTGGTTGTTCCAGGCCTGAGAAAACCGATAGCTCTCGAGGCAATGATAAACAAGAATCTTTACGATCCAGAATCCGGCAAAATTCAAGACCCTCTAACGAAGCAGTACATCGACGTCGAGGAGGCAGTGAAAAGAGGAATCGTTGACGCTTTTATAACCGAGTGCAAAGACACTAAAGCCGGAGCTTTCGTCACTCTGGACGATGCTCTGACAACGAATCTGTTGAATCCAAAAACTGGTCGTCTTCGCGACATCAAAGCCGGTGAGCTTTTGCCACTGGATGTTGCTGTTACCAAACGCTTGATCATCACTGCATCTTTCACTCCAACGCTCATCGACGTGATCGTTCAGGAATATTACTCGCCAAAGACCGGACTCGTTCTCAATCCAATGACTGGTAATGAGATAACCGTGAATCAGGCTCTCGCGACAGGATTCGTGGATGCGACTAGAACGAGAATCAAGGATGAGAGACGGGATAGAGTGGCGAGTCTAAGAGAGGCCCAAGAGACGAGACTCGTGGATCTCGACAGAGGAGTTCTGCTCTATCCTCATGCGATGTCACTCGACGTTGCTTTCGAGAAAGGTTACATCCTCAGTACATCCAAACCGTGGACACTTCAACAAGCGCTCGCTCATCAGAGCTATCTTCCAAAAACTGGCGATTTTCTCATCGATGGTGAACGATTGACACTCGCTGATGCAATCGCTAGAGGTCACATAAGCCTCGATGGTCCATCTATCAAAGATCCTCGCACCAGTGACGTTATAACTTTGGGTGACGCTATTAAGCACGGTCTCATCGACGTGAAAAATGGCACGGCTATAGATCCATCGACGGGCACACCAATGACTCTCACGGACGCTCTCGATCGTGGCCTCGTTGTACCAGCGAAACGAAAAATATCCCTTCCCGAGGCGGTATTCAAGGGCTTCTACGATCCGAAAACCGGACAATTCACGAGTCTCGAGACGCGTGAAAAAATTCCCACCGATCGGGCCATTAAGGAAGGTGTCATAGATCCTTCATCAGCCATAGTTCGTGATTTCAACGGTGAACTCATGACCTTCGATCGTGCCATAAAAGAGAAACTCGTAGATCCGAAGAGCGGAAGGATAACTAGTGAAAAAGGACTTCCGGTCGATTTCCAGGAGGCGTTAGAACAGGGCATAATCCTGGAGACTCGAAGACCGATGACATTCAGCGAGGCAATTCTCAAGGGCATTCTTGATCCGAAGACCGGATTGTTCCTGGATTCTAAGAGCGGAGCTTACATGACTCTGCTTCGCGCCATTGAGAAGAACATCATCGACGCTGACTCCGTTTTCGTCAAAGATAGGAAAACCGGCTTCGCTCAGAGAATAACACTCATGGAGGCGATTAAAATGGGAAACGTCGACGGTACGACAGGAAGAGTAAAGGATTTCAATCGCAACGATGCTGAAATTTCTTTGCACGAAGCTTACGAGATTGGTCTCGTTGTCGACAACAAAGCCGCGGTCTCGTTACAGCGAGCGATCCATCAGGGTTTGTACGACGACAAAACTGGAAAGGTAACCGATCCCAGTAACGGAAGAGCCGTAACGCTTCACGAAGCTATGAGAAAATGTGTCATAAGTCCCAAACTGGCATGTTACTGGGACAAGAGGAACGAGAATCTTCTCTCACTGGCGGAAAGCTGTCGAGCCGGCGTTATAGACAGAAGATCCGGCATGTTCAAAGAGCCCGGTGCCAATTGTCCAATTCCTCTGTCACTTGCACTCCAGCTGGGACTCATCGTCGATATCGAAAGTGCTAATTTCGGATTGTACGAAGCGATCGAGATGGGACTCTACGACATTCGCTCAGGAAAATTCATTCATCCCTCGACCAATCGTAGATTGACCCTCGCTGATTCGTGCAAGGACGAACTCGTTAATCCTATGCTGTCTATAGTGAAAAATACGCAAACGAACAAATACATTCCTCTCGAGGAAGCGATAAGAGAAGGAATCATCGACGATGTTCTAGGCACTTACACAATCGTCGAGATCGAACGTTCGATGGATCTCTCCGAAGCGAGGAAGAAAGGATTGATCGTTCCTGCGAAGAAGCCTCTGGCAATCGAGGAAGCTGTCAAGTGTGGACTTTATCGCGGTGATAGTGGCAAGTTCGTTAATCCTGTTGTCAATGAATTTAATGATTTGACTCAGGCATTGACTTCCGGACTTCTCGACCACGAGACGACAGCTCTGAAGGACGCTACGACCGGACAGATAAAGTCTCTTGCCGAAGGAATCGAGGACGGGACGATCGATGTTCCAAAGGGTCGAATCTTAGATCCAAAGACCAAAAGATCTTACAACATCGATGTAGCACTCGAGCGAGGATTATTGGTTACCATTGACAGACCATTGACTCTAAAATCCGAACGAAAAACTTCCATGGAACTTGGAAAGGAATCTAAGGGCAAAGGAGTCAGGGAATACAGTCTCGAGGAAGCTATCGAATTCGAGCTTCTCGATACAAACACGTCGGTCGTCAAAGATCCTCGAAACGGTCAATTCGTCAGTCTTGAGAAAGCTCTGGAGGATCAGATCGTCGATCTCACGAAACGTGGCACGATAGAACTACAGAATGGCAAGAACAACGCAAAATGCGTCAGGTTCGAGGACACGTACGTTTATCTCGTCGAGCCATTGAGTTTCGAAATGGCAGTGGAGAAGGGCTTTTTGAATCTCGAGAATGGAAAATTCACGGATCCGAAAACGGGCGAGATTACGTCGCTCAAGGAAACTTTCACACTTGGATTGATCGATCCGGATTCTGCATTGATAAAAGATAGACAGAAGAAAAAATTGGTCAAATTGCCGGAAGCTTTTAGAAAAGGTATCATGGACGGTGATAAAGGAAACGTCCTCGATACGTCGACGTCGAAATTACATACGCTTGAAAAAGCTGTGGAAATTGGCCTCTTGACTACCCAGAAACAAGGCCTTTCGTTCATCGAGACTCTACAATTCGGTCTTTACAATCCAACTACCGGTAGTTTTCATGATCCGTTTTTCGTAACTTCGGTGCTTGATCGTAAACGCTTGACGATACGCGACTCGATAGACACGGGCTTGATAGATCCGTCGACAACGGTCATCAAAGATCCCGTTGACGGTAGAATAACGAGCTTGTTAGAAGCTATTAACGACGGCAGGATAGATAGCGATAGAGGAAAATTTGTCGAAGACCCGGAAGGCAAAGACCTTGACTTCGTGAAGGCACTGGAGCGGGGTTACATACTCGCAGCTGAAGCTAGGGTAAGTCACAGCGATGATTGTACGTACATAACAAAACAAAACAAAAAGAAACAAAAAGCAGTTGCAGAACAATATTTATTTCAAAAGAGAGCGTCAAAAAGCTTGTCAGCAGGTTACGGACTATTGCATTTTTATTTTCACGGTTTTTTTTTGTTTCCTCATTGCTTCAAAATTTCGTTTAGCCCTTGTATGAAGATGCACAAGGGATATTTGTTTTTTTTTTTTTTTTCCATTAATAGGGAGAATAATTAATTGGCTTTTGGTGGCATGGTCCCCGAGCATGGACCTCTCTTGATTGATAATACAATTTCACTAAATAATTACAACGTAAAAAAAACAACTTTTCGTTTACATGAGATGGTCGGGAGAGAGAACACGACCTAGAACAGTAGCCCTGCATTTAGAAATCGCACAGTATGTCATAGACAATTCTTTTTTTTATTTTTATCTCTTTTTTTTTCCATACTTCTTCTAATTTACAAACGTTCTGTTTCAATCCGTTCAACACAAAACAAGACCATCCCATGTGAAACTTCAAATTGAATGCCAGCTTTAATATGTTTGTCTCGTTTTTTTCTTCTTTACAGTGTGCCCATGTTATACGATACTCACCATCTTGCTTGTTATCATTTAACATGGGGGGGCTAGTAAAAAAAAAACGAAAACGATCTCCTATCATGACACTAACCAGCGGAGAATTGTGCTCCGATCAACGACGTGACAACAAAATATTAAAATAATTATATTAAACCAACAAACAACCCAAACGACTGCCCTATCGCGCACATTACATCATAACATACTTCTCAACTTCGCTTGAAATTTATCTTCATTAATCAAAAAACAAAAGACGAAAACAATCGTTTTATCGCATCAGCAACGCTAATTCGGCCTTTTTATAATTATAGTTTAATTATAGACCTTATTTCACCTATCCCAGCTGTCTCTGCAGATCGCCGTTATTAAAAATACAGCTTGATCGCGTGGCAGCTGGAATTATAAAATAAACCTTACTCATTGAAAACGGTAGAGTCTTATTATGTTTTGTCAACGATGTTCGAGATTGAAAGAAACATTATTTTTAAGGCCAAATTAGATACTTTTCATCATTCACTGTTGTTGACCATTCATCAATCCCACGGGCTCGATTCCAATCATTGCGACGTGCCATAAAATGCTCTCATCGGTCGCGCATGGTTGCGGGAATTCGCAATCGTTATTTCACACTAAGTATTTTTTTTTTTTTATAACAATCTGGATTTTCTACAAGCTCAAAATTTAATCTTCGTTTTTTTTCGTCGGATTAACCAGCAGTCTTTAACACCAGTGATCGAAACATAATGATATTCTACACGTACTCTGTTATTTAACTCGATTGTAATTCGCACTAGATCGACTTTGTTGTGTTTTTTTTTTCTCTACATACTCGTTATTAATCGTATCTGTAAATGTTTTTTACTTTTTTTTCCAGGTCTTGATATTCCAGTTTTTATTCTTAATTCTTTAGCGATCATTTTGAAAACTATTCTTTCGTTTTATCTATATTGTAATTCATATATACGATACATTACTTCATGTCTATATACGATATCATCAAATACCGTTGACACTATCATTATTGTGCGTTTTAATTTATTTGCTTGAAACGAAAGTTTTGTTACGACGAATTTGTTCATTCCATTTATATTATTTTGATATCTTACATCGAATCGAATTTACGTCTGGACTCGTTTTTAGATTGCACGGTAAACAAAAAATCCACGTACATGGAAAATTGTGCTAGTTCATGCAGATAAATTAAAGCAACAACAGATAATGTACCCTACTTAAGACGACGTGTATGTTCTGTTTGTGCGTGTTTGTGCTTGCATGTATGAGAAGTGCCATAGGCTTATGAAAACCTTTCTTTTTTTTTTTTTGTTTTTTCAATTAATTTAAATTAATCGATTGGTAATTATAATTCCTTCTACTGCCTTTGGTAAGACGGTGGTATTGTCTTGTCTCGTTACTCGTAAATTAGTCAGTGAGCGTAGATCCGTTGGCGAATGTTTTTTTTTAATGTTGACTGTTTCCTCAAAAAAATAATTTTAGCAAGCTGTCGAGGAGAAGTACAAATTGTGCGACGAGACACTCTCGAAACTTTTGCAATGGATATCCGATATCGAGGATAAACTTGCTAGTCAGGATGTCGTGAAAGAGGATGTCGAAGATCTGAGGAATCAAATCAACACCATGAAGGTAAAATTTTCTTCCAAACAAGGAAATAAAAATTGATATTAATGAGGAAATGATAATAATTGATATTTTATCGACTCGACATTGTAGCAAGTAAGGGAAGATCTGGAGGCTCACAATCGGCCAGTTTCCTCGTGCCTGGATCAAGTTCGTCAAGTTGTTCTAACCGGAAGTGACGTGTTATCCAGTGACGAGGTATCGACCCTCGAAAAGAATGGTCGCTCTTTGAAAACGCGTTTCGATCGAGCGACTGATCGTACCGATCGTTTGCTGAGAAGATTGATCGGAGCTCGCGACGAGCTCACCAAATTCAAGTGAGTTGAGTATACAGTTAGGAAAAGATTGGCTGCTGTATTAAAAAAATTGTTAAACGTAAATATTTCCTCAAATTAATTCTAACTTTGTTTACTTTTTCAAGAAACGAGATCTCGTCGTTCTCCTCCTGGCTCGACAAGGCTCGTCGTACCCTCGAGGATAAAGAACGTTCTCTATCCGATCTAAACAAACTCACGATGAGTACAGACACGACACGCGATTTCATCAGCGACGTCATAGCACATCAGGCTGACCTTCGCTTCATAACAATGGCAGCACAGAAATTCGTCGACGAAAGCAAAGAATACCTTCAAGTCCTCAACGACTTTAGAACGAGCTTGCCTCAGCGTTTGTCACACAAAGAACCGATAGCCAGTCAAGATTCGCCGGTACGAAGCGAAGTTACAATCGTGACGGCTCAGTACAAAGATTTGCTTGCACGTGCGAACAATCTTTCGGACAGGCTGTCCGGTGTTGGTGGACGCCAACGCGACTATCACGAATCTCTAGAAAAGGCAAGATCATGGCTGAAGGAAGTCGAGCCCAAAGTTCATAGAGTTATCTCCGAGCCGGTCGCCGCTGAGCCAAAACAAGTCGAGGATCAGCTGAGCAAGGCCAAAGCGCTGAACAACGAATTCGTTGCGAATGAACGTCTCGTCGAGAATGCCAAGAGCAGCGTCGAGGCTCTACTCAGATCCCTCGATGGTCAATTGACACCAACTGAGGTTAATCAACTTGAGGAACCCGTGAAAGCACTCGAAGACAAATATCGACAATTGTCTAATGCTCTGGCTGAAAAGTGCCAGGAACTCGATACCGCTCTTGTACAGAGCCAGGGCGTGCAGGATGCACTCGATGGCCTGGTCGCTTGGCTCAACAGTGCTGAGAGTCAATTCAAGTAAGCCGCTGTTTTATCATAAATAATTATTTACACCGTTGATATGTTGTGAATATAAATGTTACATGGTGTGTTAATTTGTTGTTTTACTTTCATTCCCAGAAACCTCCAGAGACCGGCCAGCCTCCAGAAAGATCGTCTCGAGGAGCAACAACGAGATCAGAGAGTCCTGCAATCGGATCTTGACAGTCATCGTCCGAGCGTCGAGGCAATAACTGCCAGCGCTCAAGATCTTCTTGTAAACTCGAGCAATGCACGCGTCGCGAAGCGCATTGAGAGCAAACTCAAGGACGTACAGATTCGTTATGAGAAGCTGATGGATAAATCTCTCCGTCGCGGGGAATTCCTTGATGAGATTGCTCAAGCTCTCGGTGATTTCACCACTGACACGATTAAATTCGATAGCTGGTATTCGCACATGATCGACGTTCTCGAATCTCGTGAATTGATGAAACTCGACGTTTCCGAGTACGAGACAAAGATGGCTCAATTGATCGACAAACGCGAGGACCAACGTGGTAATTTCGAGGATCTCGTACGTAACGGAAAGAATTTATTAGCGAAGAAGGACATAACCGATGCGGCACAAGTCAGAGACAAGATCAAAGCACTCGAGACGCAGTGGAAGGAATTGAACAATCTTCTCGATGAGAAACAACGCTTGAGTAAATCGCGAGCCGAACAACTGACGGCTTACGAAAAATTGCGCGATCAGGTGGTCGATTGGCTGACACGCACGGAAACGAGAATCACTCGTTTGCATCCCGTCGCCGTTGATCTTGAAATATTGAAGAAACAGAGCGAAGAACTTAAACCGATTCACAAAGAATATCGCGATTATGGCAATACCGTCGACAAAATCAACGATCTTGGTATCGTTTACGACAGTTTACTGAAGGAACGAGGAGAGAGTCCACCTCGTCGTCGCGGTAGCACGAGTCCAACCAAACGTACTACAATCACAAGCCCTCGTACGTATCTTTCATTCGGTAGACAGCACCAGAAATTAAAAATGACCGTCTCCAATTCACCGATCCATAGATCACTAAATCAATCACCATACAAACCTCCCGCAACTCACGAGACAAAACAAATCATGTTTCTGGCTTAAAATTACAGCGCACCAACAACACATCTTCGTCACATTGCTTTATATCTCGGAACGAAATTGTTTTTTTTTGTAGTACGCAGAATGTCACAAGACGGTCGCTCACCTTCCCCCACTAAGTCTTACGCGGTACAAAGTCCAGTCTCTCCAGGTGGTAGCAGTGGATTCAGCAGCCGTCGTTCCAGCCAAGATGGTTTCCACCTCGAGGAACTTTCCCCCGTTCAGCAGCAATTGTCCGAGATCAACAACCGTTATGGGCTTCTTGGCGTTCGATTAACCGATCGTCAGACCGAGCTTGACAACGTCAAGGAAGAAGTGCGCAAACATCTCGACAACTTGAAGACGCTTTCGCAATTCTTAGACAAGGTATGTTATCCGAAAACGACATTATATCTCATGGTTTAAACCAACACATTGTTATGGTTAGAAATAAAGTGATAAAAAAAACTCTTCTCTTCTTACAGACGCAACGTCAATTGCCGAAGGAAACGATCCCGGCGACAAAAGAGGAAGCCGACAAGACAACTAAACAAATCAAAATCGTCATCGAGGAGATGTACGAGAAACAATCCTTGCTCGATAGTACGAGAACGCAAGTTCGCGATCTCGTAAGACGTAAGAAAGATGCTGATGGTGTGGACAGACTTCACGACGAGATGGAGGATGTCGCGAGCCGTTGGAAATCTATTTCGGATCGTTGCAAGGATCGTATCAAATTTTTGGAAGACATTAAAGAGTTCCACGACGGCTACGAGAGTCTCAACTCTTGGCTCGGAGCGAAGGAGAGAATGTTGGGTGCTCTTGGTCCGATATCGTCAGATCCAAGAATGGTAGCGAGTCAAGTGCAACAAGTGCAAGTTTTGCGCGAGGAATTCCGTACTCAAAAACCACAACTCGATCATCTGGTCGAGGTTGGCGAGAGCGTGCTCGTGAGACTTTCCACGGATTCGCCCGACGGTCAGAAGATAAGTTCGAAATTGAAGAACGTTCTACAACGATGGGCCGATCAGGTCGGTCGTTTGGATGAGAGAGCCCAAAGTCTCGGGGACGCAGTTGACACGAGTCGCGAATTCGATGCGAGTCTGAATCGTCTACGTGACGCCCTTCAAGGAATTTCCGACAATCTGGATGATCTACCACTGGACAAAGATGCCGAGGAACAGCTGCGAAAGATTGAAAATCTAGAGCGTCAACTCGAGGGCCAAAGACCTCTGTTAGCCGACGCCGAAGCTGCGGGTTCGCAACTCTGCGAGGTTCTTAGCGATCCTGCCTCGAAATCCGAGATTCAAGGAAAACTCGCCGCAGTTGGAAAACTGTACAACAATCTACAGAAGAAACTCGATCATCGTAAAGCAGAGATCGAAGGAAATCTCCGTGATGGACGACAGTTCGAAGCATCATGCAGTAAGACCCTCGGTTGGCTCGCCGACGAACTCGGCAATATGTCCGAGAAACTTCTCGTTTCGGCCGATCGCGAAATATTGCAACAACAATTGGATCATCATGAACCTGTTTATCGCAATGTCATGGGCAAGGAGCACGAAGTGATCATGCTATTGAACAAAGGTCGTGACAACCTCGCGCGTTCCCAAAAAACTGAAAATCGCACTCTGCAACGCGATCTCGACAAAATGCAATCTCAATGGGATCGTCTGAAAAAAGATACTCTCGACAGACACACTAAACTTCAAACGTGTGCCGAGCATTGTAAAAAATATTACAGAGCGCAGGACTTGTTCCTACCGTGGTTGAGACAAGCCGAGGATAAACTCGAAAGTCTAAAACCAGCCTCGTTCAAGCGCAAAGACATTGAAAAACAACTGAAGGAATTGTCATCGTTCAGAAACGAAGTTTGGAAACGTTCCGGCGAATTTGAAAATAACAAGACTCTTGGTGAAACTTTCTTGAGCGCATGCGACATCGACAAGGACGTTGTAAAGAACGAGCTCAGTGCAATGAGAGCCAGATGGGACAAATTGAACAATGGTGAGCACTCAAATAGAACCAAATAATCAATAAATATTAAATACTCATGGGTAATTGATTTTTCAATGTTTTCTTTTTCTTCTCCAGATCTCTTGGAAAGAACTCAGGCACTCGAAGACACGGCTCGTCATCTCTCCGATTTCAATGAGAACTTGCGCGATCTTCAGCATGGCTTGCAGCGTTGCGAGGATAAATTGGCCTCGCACGATGCTCTTGGGGGAGCGTCTAAAGATCCGAAGCTTCTCGACAGAATAAAGGTGAGACATTTCTCTCAAATTTTTCCAGATTGATAATTTCGTGAATAATAATTTATCAATTGTCCGAAAAAATGTACAATTTGTTTTTCAGAACTTAAGAGAGGAAACGGCGAGCTTGAAGAAGCCTCTGCAAGCCGTGCGACAGCAAGCGAACGATCTAGTGAACAAAGCACGCGAACAAGGCGTCGACGCGACTCATCTCCAAGACGAGGTCGAGAATCTTACCGATCGCATCAACGATCTTCAAGCCAAGCTCGACGATCGTTGCACCGATTTGCAGAGTGCGGCGACTGCCGTAGCTCAATTCAACGATCATGCCAAGGTTCTCAGTTTGGATTTGTCAGCGCTTGAGAACGAATTGGACTCGATGAAAGCTCCAGCTCGTGAGATCAAAGCGGTTCGGGGACAGATCGAGGATGTTGGTAAATTGATCGCACGTATCAACAGAATATCCGACGAGGTCACCGACCTCGTGACTTCTGGTGAGAATCTCGTCGACAGTGGCTTTGCACCCGATGCCGTAGCCACAAGAGATCAGGTCGATTTGTTGAAACGTAATATCGGCAAAGTTGATGAACGCGCACGAAATCGTGACGAGGAACTTCACGATACCCTGAACAAACTTCAAGAATTCTATCAAGCTCATGGCAGCGTGATCGAGGACATAAATGACGCGAATGATCAAGTTCGCAGATTCAAGCCAATCGGCTCTGAAGTAGACTCGATAAAAGCCCAGCAGGAAGATTTCCGCGCTCTCAAGGCTAAGAAGATCGAGCCAATTGGACATACGGTTGATGAACTCAACATGCTTGGTCAGGCCCTTATTCAGACCGCAGGTCGGGATGTCAGTACGACCAATATCGAGAAAGACCTCGACAGAATGAACGAAAGGTGGAACGATCTCAAGGAAAGGGTAAGTTTTCTTCCGTGTTGGACACCAATCCACTTAACGGGTTTACGTAATGTTTCGAGCTCATCCGTATTATGTGAAATATTGAGCACAAAGCTTTCGCAGTCGTTCGCGAGCCGTATACGCGAACTTTCCGTATTCATGGATGAATTGTATTTTAGAATACGTTTGTGGCACAAAGTATGCTTTAAAATATGCAGAATTTTTCTATAAATGGACTCAGTTTGTCGTCAATTAGAATTTTCATAGATACATTATCTTGCATTTGTTATTTGGGCTGGACAATTGAAACTGAAAATAAAAATTGTACCCGGTCGATTATACTTCATCGTTTGTATGTTTCCAGTTGAATGAACGCGATCGTAAACTCGACGTGGGCTTGCTGCAATCTGGCAAGTTCCAAGAGGCACTGGATGGTTTGGAAAAATGGCTCGCAGACACGGAAGAGATGGTCGCGAATCAGAAGCCACCATCTTCGGATTACAAGGTCGTAAAAGCTCAGCTACAGGAGCAAAAGTTCCTGAAGAAAATGTTAATGGATCGCCAGAATTCGATGTCATCTTTGTACAACATGGGAAAGGAAGTTGTGGCGGGCGCAGATCCGAAAGAGCGCAAGGCGATTGAGAAACAGCTGAACGATCTTGTTGGGCGTTTCGACAACTTGACCGAGGGTGCTGCCGAGCGAATGGATGCTCTCGAGCAGGCGATGGCAGTGGCCAAAGAATTCCAAGAAAAGCTCATGCCTCTGGCCATCTGGCTCGACAAGACCGAGCGAAGAGTCAAGGATATGGAACTCGTGCCAACCGACGAGGAGAAGATTCAACAACGTGTCACTGAACACGATGGTCTTCACGACGACATTCTCTCGAAAAAGCCTGATTTCAGCGAACTAACAGAAATCGCGAGTCAACTGATGAGTCTCGTTGGCGAGGATGAAGCCGCGACGCTAGCCGACAAACTCCAAGACGCTGCTGATCGATACGCCGCATTGGTCGAACGTTCCGACGCACTTGGCTCTCTTCTACAAAGATCTCGTCAAGGTCTGCGTCATCTTGTCCTCACTTATCAGGACTTACAAGCGTGGATGGAGAGCATGGAGCTGAGGCTCTCGAAATATCGAATATTAGCCGTTCACACGGAAAAATTACTACAACAAATGGAGGATCTTGCTGATCTGACCGAAGAAGTCTCGGCTCGACAGACGCAGGTTGATAGTACCGTAGATTCTGGCCTCGAACTGATGAAACACATTTCGAGTGACGAGGCTCTTCAGTTGAAGGACAAACTCGACTCTCTTCAGAGACGTTTCAACGATCTTGTAACTCGTGGCTCCGATCTCCTAAAACACGCCCAGGAGGCACTTCCTCTCGTTCAACAATTCCACGACAATCACAATCGTCTAATGGATTGGATGCAAGGTGCCGAGGCGGCTCTACAATCGGCCGAACCTCGCGAAGAGGAGATAATAAGACTCGAGATGGAAATTTCCGAGTACAGACCCGTTCTCGAAAAATTAAACACCGTTGGACCACAATTGTGTCAGATATCACCGGGTGAGGGCGCAGCAACGATCGAAGGTCTCGTGACGCGTGACAATCGTCGATTTGACGCGATCGCCGAGCAGATACAGCGAAAGGCCGAAAGAATTCAGCTGAGCAAGCAACGTTCGCTCGAGGTAATCGGTGATATAGACGATCTTCTCGATTGGTTCCGTGAGATTGACAACCAGCTTCGCGAAGCCGAGCCACCGAGCAGTGAGCCCGAAATCATCAGGGTTCAGTTGAAGGAGCACAAGGCTCTCAACGATGATATTTCGAGTCAGAAGGGTCGCGTCAGAGACGTGATATCAACGGCCAAGAAAGTTATACGTGAAAATACTCATCACGAGGATACCTCGACGATTCGTGACAAGATGGAAGATCTGAGGGAAACGATGGAAATCGTATCGGGTCTTTCCACCGATAGACTCGGTGCTCTCGAGCAAGCTCTACCACTCGCCGAGCATCTTCGCGATACTCACGCTGGTCTCGTGAGCTGGCTCGAGGAGGCCGAGCAACAAGTCGAGATGTTGCCCATGCCGGCACTTCGACCCGACCTCATAGCTCACCAGCAGGATAAGAACGAACTTTTGATCCAGAGTATCAACGAGCACAAACCACTGGTCGAAAAACTCAACAAAACTGGCGAGGCTCTGATCAAACTCTGTAACGACGAGGAAGGCGCCAAAGTGCAGGATATCCTCGATAACGACAACGCTCGTTACGCGGCTCTTCGCGCCGAGCTAAGAGCTCGTCAACAAACTCTGGAAGCTGCGCTTCAGGAGTCTTCGCAATTTTCGGACAAACTCGAGGGAATGCTGCGAGCACTGTCGTCGACAGCCGATCAGGTCAACGGAGTCGAGCCTGTTAGCGCGCATCCACCTCGTCTACGCGATCAGATGGAAGAAAATGCCGCGCTTGCAGATGATCTTGCCCAAAGAACCGAGGCTTACGCCGCGGTCAGAAAAGCTGCCGACGATGTTATCAGCAAAGCTGGAAATCGAGCCGATCCTGCGGTCAAGGATATCAAACGCAAGCTCGAGAAACTCAACAAATTATGGGCTGATGTACAAAGAGCGACGAACGATCGTGGACTCACGCTCGATGATACCCTCGCCGTTGCTGAGAAGTTCTGGTCCGAGCTCAATGGCGTAATGGCCACGCTCAGAGAACTTCAAGATGCTCTCGCTGGTCAAGCACCACCCGCTGCTCAACCAGCCGCGATTCAACAACAACAAGTCGCCCTGCAGGAGATCAGACAGGAAATCGATCAGACCAAACCCGATGTCGAGCAAGTCCGACAATCAGGACACGAGCTCATGGGTCTCTGCGGCGAGCCTGACAAACCAGAAGTTCGCAAACACATCGAGGATCTCGATCAGGCCTGGGACAATGTGACCGCCCTTTACGCCAGACGCGAGGAGAATCTTATCGACGCGATGGAAAAAGCTATGGAATTCCACGAGACGCTGAAAAATCTTTTGGAATTCTTGCAAGAGGCCGAGGACAAGTTCGCCGATATGGGCACGCTTGGTAGTGATATTGACGAGGTCAAGAAGCAGATCAAACAATTAGCACGTTTCAAGGCCGAAGTAGATCCTCACATGGTCAAGGTCGAAGCTCTAAACAGGTAAGAAATAGATCGCTGCTTATGCTTTTTTTTCTATTTTGTTTCACCCTCGCGGTCACGAGTGATGACACGTTGAATTTTTTTTGCACCACTATTTTTAATGCCCTCCCAAGCGAAAAAGTTCATTCGTCCGTTTTTCTTTCTTGCTAAACACAAAATGCTATAATAGACGATTAAAAAAAGAAACACATAGTGATACAAAATCGCAGAAGTTACAGTTGGTGAAAACATAAATATCTAATCCCAAACGTTTTTTGTTTCGGTACCTGAACATAAGGAGTCTGACAAGGCAAGTCAACTTCTCTGTGTTGTCGCTGTAGTTAGAGCATGGCTTTGAAATTTTTCTCTAAATATTGCAAAAATCAACATAATTGTTTATGCCTCGACCCCCCAACCCATCACCCCCGAATCCAAGGAAATAATTGGATGAATTGTTCTATTTAACCAGGCCCTTATTTGTTTATTTCATATAAGTGCATCGCAAAATATTTTTTTTTTATATATCTTTTTTTTAAATGTTTTTTTTTTCTGTGCAATTGCGTTGCATATTGTGTCTGGGCATGCAGAGCAGGTTTTATGTATGAAGAGATGCAAAAGACAGTATACGTGCAAGTTCAGAAGCTTGTCTGTCGAATTAAACAAAATCTTTGGTATCGAGTACGACGGATTTTTTGCAATCGTTTTTATTACAGTAGAAGTGCTGTTTGAAATGTTTTTAGTCTAAATATTGTAGGTGTGCGGTCACGACTTACCATAGTACGTAAACGTATCTTTGAAAGTTTCTTCGAAGAGAAAGCGTGACAGAGAAAGGCCGTAGAAAAAAGAGTAGCTGACGGAAATAACGATAAGGAAACGCAGCTTTTTTTTTTGGTGAAAAATTCAAATTTAAAAAATTAATTTTCGATAAAATAAAATGTGACAAAATTTGTATCAAGAAGAAGAAGACAATCCTTCCAATAACGTATCCGTCGATACATTTTTTCAATGGCATCTCGTTTGCAAGTTCCCTGGCTCATCCTTCTGATTTTTACTCCAGGCAAGCAGCAGAGCTCACGGAAAGAACATCGTCCGAGCAGGCAGCTGCGATAAAGGAGCCCCTTGGCGCGGTGAATCGTCGATGGGACGGTTTGCTGAGAGGAGTGGTGGACAGGCAAAGATTGCTCGAAAACGCTCTTCTGCGACTTGGACAATTCCAGCATGCGCTGGACGAGCTTCTTGTATGGATCGACAATACGGATAGAACGTTGGACGAGCTCAAGCCCGTAGCTGGTGATCCACAGGTGATCGAGGTGGAACTGGCGAAATTGAAAGTTCTCGTGAACGACATACAGGCCCATCAGACGAGCGTCGACACGTTGAATGATGCAGGTAGACAATTGATCGAGGATGGCAAGGGTACAGCGGAAGCATCGACAACGGCTGAGAAATTGGGAACTCTAAATCGACGTTGGCGAGATTTGCTTCAACGCGCTGCCGATCGACAGAGAGAATTGGAAGATGCACTGCGCGAGGCTCAATCGTTCACCGCTGAGATTCAAGATCTTCTATCTTGGCTCGGTGACGTTGATAACATGATCGTAGCTTCTAAACCCGTCGGTGGTTTGCCAGAAACAGCTTCTGAACAATTGGAGCGATTCATGGAAGTTTATAACGAGCTAGAGCAGAATCGTCCAAAGGTTGAAACTGTTCTTCAACAGGGTCAAGAATATCTCAAACGCGCCGGTGCAACCAGCGCCGGAAGTCTTAATCACAATCTCCGAAATCTTAAACAACGCTGGGACAACGTGACAGCACGCGCAAGCGATAAGAAGATCAAGCTAGAGATAGCCCTGAAAGAAGCCACGGAGTTCCACGACGCCCTTCAAGCATTCGTCGATTGGTTGACGAATGCTGAAAAGACGCTCACCAGTCTGAAACCCGTGTCACGTGTTATGGAGACGATTTTAGGTCAGATCGAGGAGCACAAAGCATTCCAAAAGGACGTCGGTGTCCATCGCGAAACGATGCTTAATCTCGACAAGAAGGGAACGCACTTGCGTTACTTCTCACAGAAGCAGGATGTCATTTTGATCAAGAATCTTATGATAAGTGTACAGCACAGGTGGGAAAGAGTCGTCTCGAAATCGGCGGAGAGAACAAGAGCTCTCGATCACGGTTACAAGGAAGCGAGAGAGTTCCACGATTCGTGGTCGAATCTCATGAATTGGCTAGAAGAAACTGAGAGAACTCTCGATAACATGACGGCCGATGGAGTCGGTGGAAACGATCCAGAAAAGATTAAATTCCTGTTGAACAAACACCGCGAGGTACAGAAAGCTCTGAGTGCCAAACAAGCGACTTACGACACGACTATGAAGAATGGCAAGAATCTCAAGGACAAAGCGCCAAAGAGCGACGAGCCGGCCCTCGAGGAATTGTTGAACGAAATGAAGAACAAGTGGACGACGGTTTGTGGTAAGAGCGCCGATCGTCAACGCAAACTGGAGGAGGCACTTTTGTTCTCAGGACAATTCAAGGATGCGATACAGGCACTTCTCGACTGGTTGCGAAAGACCGAGAAAGAATTGTCGAATACCGGACCGTTGCACGGTGATCTTGACACGGTGATGAACCTCATCTATCAGGATGAAGCTTTCCAGGAGGATGTTGAGTTCCGAGCTTCGCAGATGGAATCCGTGATAAGAACAGGAAGGGAGCTCGAGTCGAAAGCAACCATCGAAGACGCCGCGACCATCAGAACTCAAGTTTCCGAAGTCACGACTCTTTGGGACACTGTAACACGTTTGATGTCGCAGAAATCCGCGAGACTCGCTGAGGCGCTTCGAGAGGCCGAGCGACTTCACAAAGCCGTTCACGTTCTTCTCGAGTGGCTCAGCGACGCCGAAATGAAATTACGTTTCGCCGGACAACTTCCCGAGGATGAACAAGCTAGCAGAAATCAATTGATGGAGCATGAGAAGTTTTTGCGAGAACTCGAGGCTAAGGAATTCGAGAAGGACAATACTCTGGAATTGGCACATTCAATACTCGCCAAAGCGCATCCCGATGGTGCAGCCGTGATCAAACATTGGATCACAATTATACAGTCAAGGTGGGAAGAAGTCTCGACTTGGGCTCACCAAAGGAATCAGAAACTTGAGAATCATATGCAGGGACTTCAGGCAAGTTTTATCGTAATTGATTGGTCGATTAATTTCTGCTGTCCATCTAAAAAAAATGACGCTTGATTCATTGGCCTGTTCTATTTAGGATCTTGACAATCTTCTCGAAGAGTTGCTCGCCTGGTTGGAAGGTCTGAGCAATACATTGACCACTCTCGAAGCCGAACCACTGCCGGACGATCGTGAAACTCTCGAGATGTTGATAACGGATCATCGAGAATTTATGGAAAATACCAGTCGTCGCCAGAACGACGTTGATCGTGTCTGCAAGGCTAGACAAGTCAAACAACCAGTCAAGGATGCTCGCAAAATGTCGAAGGGCAAAGCACCGGGACAAATGTAAGTCTGCATGTGACTTATCGTTCTTCATTTTTTAACAATGAATCGTTTTGTTTGTTTATAAAAAAAAAATCAATCAATTTATTTGATTCGAAGCTTAAAAAACAAATCAGCTGTTTTACGTCTGAAATTTGGTGTGTCGAGCGAACTTTGACGGCTCGTCGCTTTATGTTTCGCGCGTGTATGTGCATTCTTTTACGTCCTTCGTTTTGCATCAATTTTTGTTAAAATTTGTTTGTGTTCATTTTTGTTTCGTCGTTGTAACCCACTTGTGTTTGTTGTTGCATGACGCATTATTTACCGGCAAAAAAAAAACAGTAAGGACCACTATCAGGACAATGATCACGATCAACCGCTACGCAAGCAAAGGTGCGTTTCATTCTTTCCTCCCATATCGTTCGAATTCTTCGTAATATATTTTAAAGCAAGTTTTTGGCACAACGATCAAACATTCAGTCTCCTTTGAGATATTTCTTTTTTCTTTTTACTTTCGATTAGCCTTCACTGAAAAATATTCTCGTATTCGAGTCTCGAGAGTCATAATTCAACTTTCTTTTTGTTGCTTTGCTATTGTTTAGTTTCAAAGGAAGCCGTGATCTCTTGCAATCCCGACGTGGAAGGTACGTCCTCAAAAATTTCATTCTCTTCTCACTTTTTATTTATCCATTAGACCAACACTTTATGTTACACAATTACATCCCACTCTTTGTCACGAATTTTGAAAAACATATACAAGATTAAAATTGCTAAATTGTTTGTTCAATAGCATGACGACTAACAAACACTTGTGTTGCATATATTTTCTGTCAACGTTCGTGAATAACTAACTCTTTTTTTTTTCGTTACATGTTAAATGTCTCATTCTGATTTATCGTTACCACCTAAGTTTATCGATATAGTCCCGTGTCTTCCATAACAAATTTCGTTCGTTCGATGAAACTGAAATTTCCAATTAATTTATGAGTTATGAGATTTAACGTAAATTTAATTTTCTTCCCTTTTTTTTTCTTAATCTACTCATATACAACAAAAACGAAAACACAGATTTATGATCAATTTCACGCTGCTATAATGCGACACTGCGCATCGGAAGAACGGCCCTTGATATACAAAGAATTTAAGTAGAGTGTTACGAGTGATGTGACGCATGTTCTTGTTTAGCCGAGCCAGCCCAGGCCGCGAGAGAACTCCAGATCCTTCATTGCCGCACATTGGCCCACGCTTCCCACCCAAAGGAAGGTCAGTGATTCCCTCTTGATTTAAAATGCCCTCTTCATCATCATCATCATCTTCGACATCATGAATTATTCATTTTTTTTGTAGTTTTCATCATTGTCATCTTAATTGTAGCTTGAGAAATTTTGTTACCAATTGGTTGAGGAAGAGTTTTGTGTGCTTCATTGGGTTGGGAGGTTGAAAAGGGATGATTTACTATCGATAGTCCTGCATACATTTCACCGTCGACTATGTTCATCTTTTTCAACCTTGAACGGTCAGCGAACAAATGTTTTTCTTTTCTGGAGATTTACAACCTGGAGGAAGGAAATTTTCTCAAAAATTCATGTTTATACTCAGCTTTGTAGTTTGATGACCGTTGAAGCGTTAAATCATTTGGATGTACAACGATATTAATAGTGAATGAAAAGAGCAATAAAAACATAATTTTTTGGACGAGTAGCAAGGGAGCAGAACCAGAATTCAGAAATCCAAGAGTCAGACTTCTCTGGGACCGTTGGCGTCACGTGTGGATGTTGGCGTGGGAACGTCAACGTCGTCTTCAAGACAAGCTCAATTACATACAGGAGCTTGATCGCGTTGCTAACTTCAGCTGGGAAGACTGGCGCAAGAGGGTAAGATTTTGTTAATTCTCTCACGAACGCAATATTAGAAAAAGAAAAATTGAAATATCTTCTTTATTTGTATTTTTGTTTTCTTTTTCAGTTCCTGAAGTTCATGAACCATAAGAAGTCGAGGTTGACAGATCTATTCAGGAAGATGGACAAAAATAACGACGGCTTGATTCCGAGGGACGATTTCATCCAAGGAATTATGAATACCAGTCAGTATTATTCTCATTCACTAATTTTATGATAAAAGTGAAAATCCTATAATTTTCTTATATTTTTTATTAACTTCAGAATTCGATACTTCCCGACTGGAAATGGGTGCTGTCGCCGATCTTTTCGATCGTCACGGCGAGGGTCTCATCGACTGGAAAGAATTTATCGCTGCTTTGCGACCCGACTGGGAAGAAAGACGAACGCACAACGATACGGATATGATACACGATGAGGTCAAACGCCTCGTTATGCTTTGTACATGTCGACAGAAATTCCGAGTCTTCCAGGTCGGAGAAGGAAAATACCGAGTACGTATCTTGTATATTCAGAAATAATACGACTCAAATCAATCGTGAATGAGAATAATTGAAAAGAATTTGCTCATGACTAAAGTTGAAAATTATGAACTGGAAAAAATTAATTACAAATTGAAAATTTCATTAATCATAATTGAATATTAATTCATCGTTATCTTCATTTCGACAGTTCGGAGACAGTCAAAAGCTGCGCTTGGTCCGTATTCTTCGATCCACCGTCATGGTGAGAGTCGGAGGTGGATGGGTGGCTCTCGATGAGTTCCTTCTGAAAAACGATCCTTGTCGCGGTAAGTCACTCTTCAACTTAATTTCCTTTCGCGTTAGAACAAACTACTCTCGTTTCAATAAAAACTGTATACAATTTGAATTTATAATCATACCCGTTTTCAAATTAGACTTTAACGTTGCATACGAAATTTGGGAAGTTCTCAATAGATATATTTTACATTTCGATATGAAAACTTTGAGAAAACTTTTCGCATTGAAAATAATCAATGTATATAGGAATGTTTGAAGCATCAGACCAAGAAAAAAAAGAGGAAACGTTTGCAGGACAATAACTTCCCCCTCACGAGGCAAATCGTTCTTTACTTTTTTGTTGACCGTTTAATCAAAACTTTATTTTTATTTATTTTTATTTATTTCACATTATCACATATGCCAACGTTCATGCGTTCCGCTGCTACAGCAGTAGCGAATTACAACAATCGCCCCTAATCATAGTAACATTAATTCGATTAAGTTAGAATAATTAGCACATCGGCATACGTTATTAATGATTTTTTAACGTCAATAATCATTCTCTTTGCTCCGGTCTAACGTCCTAATACAATAATAACGCTTTCGTGCGTTTGTGTGTATGATCTCAGCTCCTGAGGTAACAATAAAATAACGTTATTAATTGCAATTGACATCGTCGAAACAACAAAAATCATGTATTTTTGTTTTGAGTGAAAAAGATGGTGTGTGTCTGCTATTTCGCTTTTTTGCTTAGCTACTAGTTGAAACTTAGATATTTTTTTCGACATCCGTTTACAAACGAGGAACGATAAGGCTAATCCGGAAAGAAACTGTCGATCGTAATTTTGATTGCATCGTTTGGTTTTTCACTTCTGTCCTTTCATAAATCAATTTCATTGTTCAATCATCGTCAAGTGTTTTTCAGTTCTCACGTTCATTATTTATTTGAAAATGCAAATGGCACATTGTTCTTTATTATTTTTCTGGACTAGCCATCGTGTCTACAATAACTACGTAGTAAATAGCCACAGAAATCATTAATCAGTTCTGTACTAACAAAAACAATTTCTTGCTTTCTCATTTCACTCTATTCCTTCCCAATCCTCGGGATTCCGTGTATGATGTTTTTTTAAAATTTATTTAATCTTTTAATCTACTTTCTCTTGATTCGCTTTGAATCGACTTGTACCTTTTTTTCGTTACGTGTCGCATGGTTATGCTTTTGTCGATTTCTCGTAAACAAAAATTACAAATAAAATCTATCGAAACGTTTTAAATCGTTGATTCCTCAAGTCTTTCTAATGCCAATACCGGATCCTAATAAGCCGGAGCAACACGAGGGTTGGTGTCCGCTCGGTGAGGCTTCCTTGCACGTTCATTATCGTTTCGCAGTCTATAGTCAAGAATTTCGCTATGTGCCTCGATTAACAAAGGGAAAACAATGTATTTTTCTTGTTTATCGAAACAGTTTGCGAAAATTTTCGACTGTGAAAATTGCATCTATCATTCTGTGTATCAGCATGCAAACCGTTTTTTCATCATTAACTTTGTTCATTTTCATTTTTTTTTTTTTTAATTCATGAATACGGGAATCATTTTCATGGTTGTTTCATTCATTCATCGCTCATCCTTTAGCTGCGATAAATATTCGTACAGATTACTTTATGTATTAGAAATTGAAATTCAGGCTGACCGATTACTGTCTATCTGTCTATCTATCGATCTGTCTTTGAAATTTTACTTTAGATCTTCTTTTAATTTAATAAAGTAACTTAGAGCTCCAATTAGGCCTTGAAACAACCTGGTTTTCGTTCATCGAAATGGTATGGAGCGTGGATTGACGATGATTTTAGCGTTATTGTATATTTTTCAGGCTTTTTCTTATAGCATGGTGTTGGAGTTGATTATGAATATTTATTAATTCGTTTTATATCGTTCTGCCCTCGATCGAAGAGCTGGTACGATGAAAAAGAAGAAAATATCTCGTATATTTAACTCTGAGGACCGGCTCGTCGATCTGTACTGTCTTTGGAACACGAAATTTATACATTGTTAGAAAATCGTTTTCAAAAATTTTGTATTTGACATAAATGTGTAAGTTGACTTGAATGAATTTCGTGGTACAAGTTTCTTATAAGTAGCGATGTAGTTGGAATCTCTGGTTTATATTACGCTAAAACGATATTCAGCAACATTGATAAGAGCTTGGAAACAATTAGCCCAACTAGAATCAACGTTGTTGAATTTCCACTTACAAATTTGTGATCACGTATTGTTTTTATTCAGAGCGAATAATTAACAGACCAAACAAAGTAGCATCGGATCACGAATTTGTATAAATTATACGAGTGTTTATTTCCCAGTATTCCTAAATTATTTATTATTTACAAATTTATTATTTTTTAAAAATTTCCTTTATTTATCCTAAATTGTTTTCTTTTTCTTTTTTTCTTTCACACTCACACCCAAATACCAACACATACATCAACGTGCGCCAACTTTATTTCTTTTCATTCATTTTTTTCTCAATACTCACATTTATCAAATTGGTTCGATTCTTTTTTTTTTTTTCGTATTAACAAACTGCATGAATATTGCGAAAAAAAAAAACATACCTATATTTTCTTTCTTGTGGTTCATTTTTTTATCAAACATTCACAATTTTTGTTACTTTTGAAACATTCTTTTATCTTTTATTTTGAACCATCCTGTTTTGTAATTATTGTAAATCTAAATTATGCAATTCTTCTGTCTATCTTTCTATCTGTCTATCTCTCTGTTTCTCTATATTTAAAAAAAAAATCTATTTTGCACATCCTATCGAAAAAAAAAAAAAAAAAAACCCGGCAATCCTTGTTGCGCCTTCCTACTAACTTCTGCGTGCACGCGAAACACAATGTAGCCAAGGGAAGAACGAATATTGAGCTGCGGGAACAATTCATATTGGCGGATGGTGTCAGCCAGACAATGACGGCGTTCAGGTCCAAACCGAGTCCAACCTCGACCCTACAACGTTCGCAAATGTCCTCGACAGGTCCAATCACAAAGGTAATGTCTTCAAGACCGAGAGGAAAAAAACATTTACGGATCTCGCGGTCCTTTGCGAGACAAAAATATCTCTATTGCAAAATTTGTTCTCACTCTCTCTCTCTCTTCCTCTCTCTCTCTCTCTCTCTCTTTCTCTCTCTCTCTCTCTCTCACGTCAAGTTCTCATTTCGAATATTGCACGTTTGTGACAACGACGACCATCGAAAAATGCAAGTTTTAAAAACTATCAAAAATTTCTAAAAAATGAAGGAAAAATATGATTCTCGATGATCGTCATCGTCACGAGTAGCAGATATATTTTTTCAACTTGAAACACAAATATACAAACACCTGCATCGCATTTGCCACGTTAAACTATATACACATACGTCACAAGTCTCTCGTGCCGAAAATCAAATTTTCCGGATTCAACGCCCAACTGTTTGGTAAGTATTGGGACGACCTCAGGAAACGAAGAGCGTGATTATCGTTCACTGTCTATCTCTACCTACCTCTATTCTCTTCGCATGAGCATGATCGTTGGATTATTATTATTATTGTTATGATTTTTCAGTAGGTCGATTTGGTAGAAGTGAGCGCTTGGTCTTCTTTCGTCAGCGGTGAAATTGTTAATTTGTTTACATTTATCTGCGATTCTCTAGCTATACTTTGGGTCGGTACAATTGGTAAGAGACGAATAGTGTGTCTGGTCTTTTTTTTTCTCTTCTTTTAATTCGTGAGACGCCGATTTAGCTGGGTCAATGCTGAAAGCGCATATCTTCCATAGAAACCTCAGGAGATGTGATTCTTATCACAGGACGATTTTTATCCATACGCAGGTCTGCCCTTGTAGCTGGCAATTTTTTTTTTTGTTAGTCGTTCAAACAAGAAAGTATCAAAGAGTTTAGAAATATCAATCAGGATTCGATATTTCACTTCCCCAATGCGAATGATTAATGTTGTTGTCAAGAAGGATAAGAATAAAATGAGAAATTGTAATTTTTGTCCATTTGTCGAAGCAAAATATTGCTGAAAAAAAAAAAAGATTGACAAAAGAAAAGAAGAAATACGAAATTAGTACGATTAATTTGGTTTATGGTATACAATACAGCGGAGGAGTTTATGAGCCAGCTGATGCCGATATTTGAGAGTTTGAGGCAAAAGGAGGATCTCCCGTGCTCGTATCCTCTTCACATGCACGCCCCCTCTTACCACTGGGTAAATAACATAATTTTTTCTCTCATTGTTTCTGCTGATTTTCGTCATTTGCTGATGATTTATTTTCTATTACGTTGCGAGTGATTTGTCTGAGTTTGCTATGATATTTTGCGTATTTTTTTGTTCCGTATGGCTGCGTGATTTTCTTGGATCAGCAGCATGATGAACCATTTATTATGATAATTAGATCCGAGAGTGACATGATTTTTTTTTTTTAACGAATGAGAGTTGAGTATCTTTTTTTTTTTTTTTAATTTTTCAGCATTGTTTCCTTTTGTTTCGTTGACTTGTTTCCCTTTTGCCGTGCATACGTAGTTTAGGTTTGTGACTTTGGATCTCGGTTGTCGTATCAGAGCCAATGCAAGCTCGTCGTTAGGTAAAGTTTTAGTGTATGAGTGTGAGATTGGAAAAATCAAGCTTACGTCATCTCATCATTTTTATTTTCTTAAATTCCAATGATTTATTCTTATCGTCATGATTTTCCTGGTTTTGTCAATTATGATTGATTTTGAATGCCTCGAAATTATCGTCTACCACCCCTGCCCCTCAGACCCAATGAAAAACAACAAAAAAAAACTAGCAGTATTTTTCGATGTGAATTTTGTATCTTCTACGAGTTTGTTTACTTCGTTGAAAGTTAGTATTATATCTTATAAATACGTAAAATATTAATATAATCTTTGAGACGACGTTACTTCGTGATTTTTCGTGTGTTTGAGACTATTAATATTCCTCTGGTCGAAAGATAATATGTGTAGAAATTGTGGTAGAATACTTTGACCCAATGCATAACAATTTCCTGTATTGATGCGTTGCATAGTGGCGTTGATCGGAGATACTTCGAATCACCATAAGCTACTGTATCTCTCCCAACTTCTTGTGGTAAGTTTTGCATGGACTTTTTTTTCTTTTACGTCTCAGTTTCAATTTTGGTCAATTGCTTATCGAAGCTTACTCAAGCTCAATACGTCGTGGATCCCTCCTTGGATTGGTCATTGTCTTTAAATATTTGTTTACCATAATTGGATCTGAGATTTTCATTTTCTCACTAGCAGTATCAGTTTAGTAGGAGCAGAGGGTACGTATTTACCATTCAACTAAAAAAAAAAACACGCCAGATGCAGTTTGGCTACGTATACGAGGGCTTTCTAAAAAAACAAATTATTCAATTTATTGTAAATGATTTTGATGGAAAGAAATAATAATTGAATCGTTAGCCCTCGATACGATGCCTCACACTCGTATTTACCCGTAGTTGTATCACAATTTTGGTAATAATATTGTAATATTTGCAGAGTTGACATGTTATAACAAATTTGTGTCGATGTAGATACAAGAGAAACATCGGTCGCGCCTATAAACGTTATCTCAAGCGTTATTTGTCTAATGATATTTCTTTTGAAAATTTCTTAGGTGAGAGAACGAAGCGCCCGAAGTGTGCCAATGGGACAAACCCGAGCTTCGCGTTCCAGTTTGAGCGCCGGAACTCCCGACAGTCTCAGCGATAATGAGAGCTCGTTCAGATTGCCAGCGAGAAAAACGAGTACTCCCTACAGGAGCAACCTCACTCCAGGTAAATTAGACATAAAAATAAACTATACAGATTTATGAATTTAAATCAAATCGTTGCATATATATTTATAATTTCATTGATGGATATTAAGAAATTGAACAACCATTCTTGAATTTCTAGGTGGTAGTCGTCCGTCGAGTCGACCAGCTTCAAGACCGGCTAGCAGACCAAGCAGTAGACCAGCTTCGAGAACGGGCAGCAAGCCTCCTAGCCGATATGGTTCAACGCAATCTCTAGACAGCACAGGTATGAAAATAATTCAAGTCTATCTGATTTCAAATATTTTTTACTACCGTTGTGCTTTTTCCTTTCCATGGAAAATATCTGTTTAATGAAAATAACACGAAGCCTTTCATGGAAAGAGAATACAATTCGGTTCAATTTTCTTACTGAAATGTGAAAATTACAATGACCCAAATTTACTCTAATGTGAAATTGAAACGACAACTTTAGAAAAAAAATTATTTTCTATTTTAGACGAATCAGGCACTCCAAGTCGTATTCCACGAAGAAACGTAGGTACAACTGGCACAACACCGACATCAAGTCGACACAACAGTGTATCTGGTAGACGATTGGGAGCACCGGTGAACGGTTCGAGTTCACGACCTCGTACACCCACGGGACTAGTCAGTCCTGCGAGCGGAGTTCCTACAAGGTTAGTGACAAAAAACAAACCGAAAAAGAAAAGAGAATCTATTTTCACATTGACCTATTGCATAAAAACGACTTTTTTTTTACCAGGATCAAAGACTAACATGTATTGCGCTAGATGCATTTTTTTAATTCACACAATAACTTAACAGCATACAATGCAATTAACGGTAAGCGAAAATGAAGGAAGAGAAAAAACTTTGCATTTTGTTTCCAACTTTGACCATGATCCGTATTAACATTCACACGAAACGAAGCTCATGGTATACGAAGGATGAACAATAATCATCACGATGCACATTTGGATCATGAATTTCTAGTGCACCTGTCGATTTTTTGCTGAATTTTCCAAACTTTTTTTACCGTTGATTTTTTTCTTTTTTTATGATTTGAAATCATCGACGAGCCATATGCAAAAGAAAATCATTGCTTCGAAATCGATAACAAATAGAGGCGTAATAACATTTTTTAGGTTTGGCTCAATCTATCGAACGTCGAGCATACCAACCCTGTCTGGTGTCGGAACACCGATTAGGTAAAGCAAAATTAATCATTCACTCTAGAAAAAAAAATTGGCTTTTTGTCAACGTCAAAAAGAAAATCTACTAATAACGTAATACTTTTTTTCTGAGAAATATCGATGGTTTATTGTAACTTGTTGCTGCGACTAACCATTTCACAGGGTGTTGGTATGCTTTCTCATTGGAAATGTTTCAAAAGGATGTGGTATTTTGTTGTCAGTCTCATCGGCCGTAATGTCGAAAATCCATTTTACACGTTTCTTCTTGAATAATCCAAAGTGCTTTATCGATAAATAATTATCGACTGCGTGATAACGAATTCTATTAATTAATGTAAACGAAATTCATGGGTGAAAAAGAAAATTGCTTATATAAAATGGTGATGGTTTAGCCGCTCTCGGATTCCTGTGTACGTCGGACCGGACATAAAATCCCCTCAGTCTACTACGAGCAATATTTCGACTCATTCCACACAAAGCAACCATTCTACAATTTCTACTGACTCAACTGGGTATGCCCGATCTACTGCTCGTGTGCGTGTGTTCACGTGTGTTTGCGTGTGCGTGTGTCCATTTCTCTCATTGTTTCACGTTCATCCGTTTGTTGCCCACGTTTTAATTTATCCTTATCTCGAGATAAGTCTTGTGGACAAAGGCACGCATGTTCCCGAAATAAAGTTTTCGTTGTGTTTGTGTGTTTTTGTGGTAAACCATAATTGGATACACTAGACGGTTTTTGATATTTTGATCTATCGAGTTACTCTGTTCTTTTCCGCCTTTTTTTTGTTGTGTTTGTCACAATCGCACCATACGGTTATTTATTTCAAAATGATTCATAAATTTCCATAAATTTGCACTGAGATTTCATTCGCGGCAATACGAATAATATTATTGTAATGCCTGTGTATATACCGAGATGTATTTTTGTATACACTGCTTAAAGCTGTACTTCACCTAAACTCACGTATATATACCTATCTGTCTGTAATGCTTAGGGGCAGCTCGGCCTACACGAGCTCAGCAACTAACATGTCAACGGCAGTTAAAGCCAGGTAACTGGCAAATTCATAAATTAACAACAAGAAAAAACTGCTTAACGATCCGTTTTTTTGAGCTCTTTCTTTTTCATTTTCTGTTCGTCTTTGAAGTCGCCGATTTTGTAATGCTATAAGATAGTGATGTACACAAAGTTGACTCGAAAATCTGCGAAATCGCGTTGTCACGTTGATTCGTAGAATTTCAGTCAGCGACGTCAATAATTTTGTTCTTCAATCGTGTGCACAAATTATGAATGGTAATAATATATTTGTTCGTCCACTCCAGAACCCGAACACCATCGAGCGGTTCGAGCACGCCTTTGCCACCTGGCTCGAAACTCACGAGGAAACCATCGGGAGCTTCGGACACTTCGGTATCGAATACAACGCCATCGACACGAAAGGGAAAACCAACACCGATCGATCAGAGGGCGCCGTTCAGACTGTAATCCGTCCGTGATTGATTCACGTGTGCCCCAACGAAACGAAAACAAAAAACAGACACACATACAGCCAAGAAAAATCTTGACAAAAACGACTAAACGAAATCGTATCCTCGAATCCAGCTTTCTTACAATTGTAATAGAAATTTCGCACTGCTAAAAGAAAAGAAAAGAAAACAAATGACAAAATAGCACGTTTAACATAATCGTCGAATCGCTTTTGATAAAGGCATAGAGAGAAATGCGTCCGTATTCGCCAAAATTATCCAGTTCGCATACCTTTTTATTTTTATCATTCTTTTTATTTTGATTTTTATTGCCGTTGAATGACCGTAACGGAGGATAAGGTATAAGGATATCGAAGGCATTCTCATCGGGTGGATACGATTGATTTTTTTTCTTTTCTTTTTTAGGAATCAAAGTAAATCTATATGGATAGCGTGTACTTTATCGAATGACTCGTCGATTGTTACAAAGGAGTCTCTATGAGCAAAGCCTCTCGTCGCGTCTGTCACTGAGTGACCGCCCGACAAACAAGTATTTGAATATATATATGTTTTGTGGTTCATTCCACGAGACAAAGCGATTTATGATCAAGCAAACAAAGGCCAAGAATTTTCGTTTCCGTTTTTTTTTCTCTGTCTCTCTTCCATCGGGGACAAGCCGATAAAGAGAGTATCTAGTATTGAAAATGAAGGTAAAGTGTCCCTTTGTGAGCATTGCCGAAATTTGATTATGATTTGGATGCCATTTATATGATATATAAATATATAATATATTTCCTCACTCGAACGACATGAGAGGGATGATACGACAATATCTCCTTCTACGAAACCAGTGAAATGCGAATGTTTTCTGTTTTTCTTTTTAATCATTTTGTTCTCTACATTTTTGTTTTTACTTTTTTTTTTTTTTTTTTTTTTTTTTTTTTTTCTGAAGTTCGACTAATTGTAGTTAGCTAGAAAGGCGAGTGCGTGATAGTTCGTCGCTTGCGAGCGCAGTTCCGGTTCGGGGTATAAATATGACATCAAATTGACATCGGCTGTTTGTCTCTTCGAGTCGAATTATCGCGTCGCCCTTTATTGTTACGAATTTTTAATATATTAAAAAGAACAACAAGAAAGAAAGATACTACAATTGGCACACTCACGTTCATTACTGAAAATATTTAACGTATATAATTTACGCGATCTAGGCTACCTAGATATACTCGTTTTTATAAAAAAAAAATATTAAAAAACAACAATAATAATACGATTAACGGCTCCTACGCGTAGGAGCTTTGTAGTATAATAATGTGAGTGTTTGTAGAATATTATTTAATACTATCTGATTTTTTATAATCTGTTTTTTTCTCTTTTCTTTGCTCCTTGAATGGAGGACACTAAAATGCATTTTGCATTATACAGGAGTTATATCCTTGTCCGATTTTTCTTTTTATTTCCATTTTGCTAGCTTTTTTCTACCTTTTTCCCCTGCGAGAAACGCGACATAAAAAAAAAGTGCGCGTTCGTTCACGCATGGATATCGATAAATTGGGTTATGAGTAAGAGAATATATTGTGTAAATATTGGTTCGTTCTCTTGCTCGACTATAAACGAAACGCTTGGCGCAATTTTGGGAAACTCTTCGACCTGCAGGTTTTGGGGAACGAAGATTTTTAAGAGCTCGTAGCGCCGAGCGACGATAAAGTTACGATGAAATCAAACTTAGTTTTACGTTTGTATGGCACAAAAATCGTGTATGCAATTCTTTTGTTTTTGCTCTCAGCAACGCTACGCTCGATGTATGACATGATTGATTTTTTTTTTTCATTACCGTGTCATCCAAGTTGCAAAGAACTTGAATTAAGACTAGAGAGTATGGATAAGTGAATATTGTTAAAGAAAACAATAACAAGAACAACAAAAATTGAAACCCTCGTTCCACGACGGTGCCAACTGTTCGTTGAACGAGGAAAGCTAAAAAAGACAATTCCAATATTTCTTTTTCTTGTCGTTTGTTTTTGTTTGTTTTCTATTTCACGAATGCAATCGATGTAACAACAGAATGTTCTGTCCCTGAAATATTACCTTCTAATACAATTAATGTATTAACATTTACACGATAATTTGGTTCGCCTTATTATAAAATTCTGTATCGTCGCTAATAACGCTGTGAAGAATATGCATATATATAAACATATATATACATATATGTATATGTATATATATATATATTTAAACCATTGTCCTTTTTATTACCAGCGACGAAAATTTCTTAAGACACCTTTCAATTTCTCGTCTCGACGCTACCTTTACGCTTCAATATCGAATTTAAAGCGAACTCAAAATTGATGGATCGGTGTACTAATAATCAAGATGCCCTGAAATTCAAACAGCTGCCTCGAAACTTATTCATAAAATTAAATAGTGGGGAAAGAACCATAATTCGAGCCATAATTTAGTTTCTTCTTCCTTCGCAACGTTCTCGAAGGTGAGTTATTGTATTTACTTTATACATAGCTTAAAAAAAAATACAAAAATTCAACATTAAAAATTCGTGTAAAAAATCTTTATTAAATATTCTATCCTGTTCAATAAATATTACATTTACAATACATTCGCGTAACACAATGATAAATTGTACAAGGCATCGGACGCTACAAAATAAGAAACTATATTTATAATATTAACAATTCGTATATAATATTCTAACAGCGGTAGAATTTGGAATGTTGGTGCAAGATTTTATGGAAATAACGTTCAAATACGGTCGACATAACAATTGTTTAAACGAAAAGGTTCGCGATAAAAAAACTCCGTTCAAATTAACAAGATAATACTCCTCAATCGACTCGTATTACAGGGTAACGATAAAATTCCAATCGAACCCCTTTTTTCCTCTTCGTCACTTTAACAAACAAACAAAGAAAAAAAGATCGTCATCCCCCTTTGTGCAATCGATTCTCCTCTCGCATTTCCTCCAATCGATATTTCACCATTTTTTCCCCGCCAAAGTCTTCAGTCGATCCTTCAAGCCTCCCGGTACTTTTTTAATTTTCTCCACTTTTCTTTGACCCTGTAATTTAATTCGTATAGTATCGAGCCTCTCCTTTCTTATACGCTGCTGTTCCTTCTTCCATATGTCCTTGAAATCTCGACAAAATGTAAGCCACAGTAGAAAAAAGTCTTTTGGATCAGCCGTGTCGAGGGTAGCGCCTTTAGGAACGAATTGATAAAATTGCATGACGGCTTTGAATTTGGCACGAGCTTCCTGAAAGCATTCTTTCTCGCTAGCTAGTTCGGTCGAAGCTCTGGTCAAGAAAGAATCCATTTTCTCGCGAAATGGTCCGGAATTGTCCGGATCGGCTTCCGCAACTGTCGCGCATTTTTTTGTGCAAGCCTGTAACTCCTTTTCCAGTCTGTCGAGTTCTTTTGTAATTTCCTCAAAATTGATGGTCGACGCGGCCTCGACATCGGCAGGCTCGGGAATTGGCAATGGTAACAATTCGTCGAAACTGTAATCGCCCTCTTGATCCAATCTCGCTCTTACTAGGTAATGCAACAATGTTACACCGGGAACTTTTGATTTGACGTCTTTCAATTTACCCAAAATCTCAAGACCAAAACCATCGGCTTGTCCTCTCATTCTATTACCACCGTTCATATAATTACCGAGGGTTAATATAAGCGCCATTACCCTTTTTAATGATTGTGCGCTGCAAAGATATTCGCACGTGGAACGAAGATTCGTTAATTTCGTGGAGACCGTTGATATCGCGTCGTGAAATTCGGTCTGAAACATGAGACAAGCGATTCTCTCAGTGAAGTGTCTTATAGTCGACAGTTGTTTTAGAAACAGTTCCGGCCTATCGAGAGGTATGTCAGGGTTTTCTTTCTCGTGACACGCGATCTCTTCCAGTTCTTTGGCCGTTGGCATTATTTCGTAAATTTGTTGCAAGGCTTCGAGACTTACGACGCTCGTGTCTAAATTGTAAACGGCGTTTTCGACTTCGCTGAAATCGACTCTTAAACTTTTTTCTAAAATCCCAACGTTTTTGGATCTTTTGGAATCGAGGATTTTCGCCGGTTGTATTTTGGAAGGTTTGTCCGATTCTTCTTTCTTGATCGTGGGTTTGCGCTCGACGACTTGGCGCGAGAAGAGATCGATGAATTCTTTAAGATTCAAGTTTCCCTCCTCCTCGATCTCCGCCCAGAGGGGAAGCTGTGGAGGTGATTCGGGACTTTCGACGGAAACTTTTGGTATTTGTTGCGCGGGTATGAGTATTCTTGTCCAGTAGAGCGGCTTCATTGGAACGTCGAGCGATAGAGGTTGCTTCCTCATGAGAGCTCTTGTCGGTGGATTCCATCCCCCAACGGGTGGGGCAGGGAGTGGGGAAGGTATTGTTCCGCCCCCAGGAGGAGGTGGAGGTGGTGGTGGACCTGCCATTCCTGGCATTGGAGGGGGTGGCGGTCCTGTCATTCCTGGCATTGGAGGTGGTGGAGGTCCTGCCATTCCTGGCATCGGAGGTGGAGGAGGTCCTGCCATTCCTGGCATTGGAGGTGGTGGAGGTCCTGCCATTCCTGGCATTGGAGGTGGTGGAGGAGGTCCTGCCATTCCTGGCATTGGAGGAGGAGGAGGTCCTGCCATTCCTGGCATTGGAGGAGGAGGAGGTGGTGGAGGTCCCGTCATTCCCGGCATTGGAGGAGGAGGAGGAGGTCCTGTCATTCCTGGCATTGGAGGAGGAGGAGGTCCCGACATGCCTGGCATTGAAGGAGGTGAAGGTCCTATCATTTCCGGCATTGGAGGAGGTGGAGGAGGTGGAGGCCCTGTCATGTCTGGTATTGGAGGAGGTGGAGGAGGTGGAGGTTCTGTCATGTCTGGCATTGGAGGAGGAGGAGGTGGCGGTATGAACAGTCTAAGCACAGGAGGAGAAGGTGAAGCAGGCAATTCCACGATATCGGAAATTGGCATTGGAGGAGGAGGAGGAGGAGCCGGTGGTGGAGGTGAGACTTTAGCACTGTCGTTATCCCTCGACGATACTTCTGCCACTAAACTAGAACTATTTTTATCACAAACTTGTTTTTCGACCGCCAACTCCTTCGTTTCACTACCACTCTCAACATCTCCTCCTCCCGTAAAATCCAGTCTTCTTCGCGAATTTACGCACACTATTTTCTCGTCGTATCCGTTTGTATCGTACGATTTATTCTCACTATCGTTACCAATGGGTCGCAAATTCGAAACAACGCCGACCTCGAGCCTTCCATTGGACAATCTAGCGATTCCCTCATCCGTCTCGTCCCGATCTTCCCGATCTTCATTCATTCGGCGAGTTTCAACAACCGGTTTCTTATCGTTATTTCGATTATATTTTTCACATTTTTCACTCGCCTCGTCGTGGAACCGATCGACCTCGGAAATCGGCGACAGCGTCGACGGTTGTACGAAATCCTGCCTCGAATCTTCCACGATCGAAGACATCAATCTGTCGGATTGAATGGGCGACAGGTCCAGCGAACTTCCGGTTAATCTTCCGCTGTCGGATGAATTTCGATTCGAGGAATTCACAGAATTATTCTCGTCGAGTCTCGGCATTGGTGAACTCGTGCTTGCCTTCATTCGAGGCAATTTTTCCGTGACGCTGTCCATTTCCGCGACACATTTTCTTAATTTCTCCACCTCGTTCCGCAAACTCGATACCTCGTTCTCCAAACTGTGCAGATAATCCGACGAATTCGTCGTCTCTCCATTTCGCTTAACGGATGTAATCCTCGTCGATGCCGGAACATCTTGCTGCAGCCAGCAGTACGTTTGATCAGGCTGAAAATCGATGGAGATAAAGTTATTCACGATTCTCATAAATCAAAGTATAATACAAAAACAAGCGTAACTATTAATTTATTTACCGTGAATAAAATATGTTGGGCATTGTTTCGATCATCCAGAGGTTTAAGAACACCGGCTGCCATGAGATGAGCGCAAAACGACGAGCCAAAATTGTCGAGATCGACGTCGGTCAATTGTTTTCGCAGATTCTCCGGTATACCGGAAGCCAGCCAATTGACTAGATGCTGTCCTAAAAAATAAAAAAAGGAATTTAATTAAAAAAATCGTTCGAGACAATTTAACTCATTTGAATAATTAATAAATCTTCAGACGATCGTAGTTCTCCTACCAATTGCGAAAAATCGCACTCACCGATGGATACGAAAGATTTTCTTGTTTCCGTGGGAATTTGATAATTCCATATTTCCTGGCACGTCATCGATACGATTATTACAAATAAAATTTACGTTCTTACAAATCTTAGAATTCAACCACGTTGGGTTAGAATTATTTTACTACAAATTTCTACATAATTCAAAGAGTTTTCTCTTTGTCAGTGGTGAAAAATATTGAAATTCTTTTTTGAATATTCTTTCTCAGTGTGTCAGGCTCAATGGGCGAGATGTTGTCGATCTCGAGGACTAAAAGCACTCTAAATGAGTGAGTTTGGAACGAGCCTCCCAGTACCCAACTCTGTTATTTTATTTCAGCCTACTACTAGGCTTCTCGTCTCGCTCGAAGAATCTTCGTGTATACACATCGACAGGTAATAATGATCAAGAATTTACGATGAATACCAGCCAGTAGGAAACGAGCGACAAACAAGCTATATGCTCGGTTCTTTCTTCAAGACGAACCGTGGAAGAAATAAAGGTGGCTCGAAGATTTAGGAGAAGGAGAGAGGAGAGCACTACGTCTGGGAAGACATCTGCTTTTTCCTGCTTTGCCTACGTTGACCATCGGTCAGTCGAAAGGCTTTTGAGCTTCTTTCCATACACGAGCATACCTTCACTCGAGTTATTGCCAGAATTAACGTCCTAACGGATTTCCTACGATTTACAACGAACGATCAAAAATATTAAGACACGTCTGCGCAGACAAACTCATAAATATTCGTTACAAATTTACAATTTTATGACTACGAGGAATATAAACCGGCGAGATTAATCGAATTATTATTAATGACAAGAATACACAATTTTTCTTTTTTATCTTATTTTTTTTATTTCTATAAAAAAATTTATAATTTCTTTTTACGAACGCGCACTATAATTTTGCTTCGCGAATCACCTTCGCGGTTTTTTTTTACGGACACTTTGCGAAGTTTCTACGTTTGTTTCACGGATTAAACTGGATGCGTATAGTGGAGTGGACTTTTTCCTCGCTCGAATCGTGGTCTTACACACATTACTTTTCGAGATAATACGACACGAGTGGTATCGTCGACCTCTGACAGAATCTGGGTGAGCCCCTTCCACCCTCCACGATCCACGCTTTCCTTTCCCTCCAAATTTATAAATCAACGATTTATTTTAAGCGAATGAAATCATAATAGAGATAGAGCGTTAAACGTAAAATTATGTGTCCTTGCTTGGTATTCGAGGCACTTCTTGTCTATCGTTCCGGTCGGAGATGCCGATTATAATCTCGAGTTCTCGTTTATAGCACCCCGGGGAAAATAAAGATAAGAGGCTTATCAGAAATCTTTGTTTTCGTCGAACTTTTGCCACGAGGAAAAATCTTCTCGCTATGAAGATGAGAGCGATCCGAAAAATAATGCCGTTGGTCTTCCACGACTGGTCCAACTTGTATTTTAATTTATTCGACAAATTATCATAATACATTATCGACGCTTCTTTTTTTTTTTGTTTTTTTTTTTTGCGGGGCGCATCATTTTTTTGGAATTTATTCCTGACCGGCGAACACCGGGTCAAGATCTTTAACGGACGAGACGAGACGAGATTGGTAAGCGTTTATTAATATCGGTTTTGTTATTATAATTAATATTGTTATTATCAGTTTGGGATAAATGCGAGTAGAAAAATAATTCGTAGTTTATAGCGAGTGAATGATTTTTGTGAATATCAAGAGATGCGATTTGGGATGAGAATAATTCTCGTAGGGAGAAAGTGCAGTCACGCTTCGAGAAGGAAAGAAAGTAAGAGTATTTCACTAATAAGATTTTTCTCATGAATATATTATAAAATATAATTTTTCATGTAAAACAATATCTTCTCAATTCTGTAAATTATTGTGAGGAAAATGGGTGAAGAATATTGAGTTTATATATATACTTACATACTTAAATACTTATAGGATTAATTAAGAAGATGTCGCGTTCGACGATCTAGAAATGTATTACGCGTATGTAATTTTTAGAATACTTTCTTCTTCATGAAGCGTTTTTTTATTTTATCGCGTCGTGCCTTATCGTTCAACTTGTCATCGGATGTGCAGCCTATTGGGATAAGAAATTCACTAGAAGAGTGTTTTGAAGCTTTAAAGCTCGCTGACTTCACGATGATTATGAATGTAGATTATTTTTGTAAATCTTTGATCCAACATCGGAATGTACAAATACCACATGTTTTGTATACTTCAGACCCTCCAGACGCTCCGTACACTCCAGACCCTCTAGACCCTTCATACACTCCAGACCCTCCATACACTCCGTACAGTCCAGACCCTACAGAACCTTAGTACACTCCAAACCCTCTAGACTCTCCATATAGTCTTAACCCTCTAGACCCTCCATACACTCCATACAGTCCAGACCCTACAGACCATCAATACACTTCAAACCCTCTAGACTCTCCATATACTCTAAACCCTCTAGATGCTCCATACGTTCCAAACCCTACATACCATCAATACACTCCAAACCCTCTAGACTCTCCATATACTCTAAACCCTCTAGACCCTCCATACGTTCCAGACGTTTTAAACCCTCCATACACTACAGACCCTGCATACACTCCAGACCCTCTATACACTCCCGACCCTCCATACCCTCCAGACCCTCTAAACCCTCCATACATTCCAGGCCATACATTCCCCTCCATACACTCCTGACCCTCCAGATCCTCCAACCACTTCAGACCCTCCAGACCCTCCAGGCCCTCTATACCCTCCATAGACTCCACATTACACTAATGCATAGACACTCAAACTCATTTGCGTTTATGAAGCATATCTACTTTTTATAGTGTTTAAACTATGTTCAGTGTTTAGAGTGTAGAATATGTGTAAACAATATAAAACTATCATCAACGACTGACCTTCGAACTTCTCGCAAAGCCTGAAATCCAGTTTCTCCGACGTATTTCGCAAATTTGAACTCCGCGTCTCGATAGTCGCTCTATCAAGGGTAAAGCTAGCAACCCTTCGTAGTACCGTGCTGCCATGAGAAGATGATTCCGTAACGCTGTATCGTCGCTGAAGAGGCGTCTTATCAGACGAATCCGCAGGCGTTTCTGGAACAATTAGACGAGTCGAGGCGACTGCATTAACACTCGTCACGTTTCTTCGTCTGTACCAGACCATCGTATGTTGACGTATCACTTTTAACAACGCGATCGAGCAGCAAAAAACCGGCATTGCATTCTTCGTAAACGATTATCGACACTGATCGTTATTTAACCAAGGCAATCATTCCATTTTGATAACGAGATTAAACAATAAATAAATAAACACGATCCCAGGAAAAACTTAAATCGGACACGAACAATTGGAGACAAACAAAAGAATAAACGTGTAGGAAACACGACGTATAACTCGCGATGATGAACGAACGATTGAAAGAGTGACGATAGGCAGGACGTTGTACAATCATCGAAACGAGTCTGGTTTGTATACTCGAGGAATGCAAATTATGATAAATCGTTTCATTATCAATCTCTATGTCTCTCTCTCTCTCTCTCTCTCTCTCTCTCTCTCTCTCTCTCTCTTTTCGTCGAGTCACTAATACGTTTTTGCTACGTTCTCGTTACGATAATAATAGTAATACTATTATGAGTTTACACTGACTGTATTAGTATTACTTTTATTATTATCGCAGTGAGACTTCGTACGGATTAATCCGCAAAACCATATTCCATACCGATCGAGAAGGCCTCTCGACGATGATATCGATAATCCGACAGACTCGAACTGGGGAAAAGGTCAGGGGAGTTCATTCTTGGACATTCTCTAATCATCCTCATTATTCATGCATTATTTTCTAACTATACGAAAACACTTCGATCGACCTATTTGCGATTATCGAAATTAACGATCTGACTTCGATTCACTTAGAAAAATCGATCGAATGATTTAGGAATTTTAAAAAAATTCTGTAGTATTAATTAGTTGTGCGTTCCATTTTTTGTTTCATTGTACGCTTTTCGACATATGTAAACACCGACATTCAGAATACGCTACGTACTTCCGGTCGACCATCCACCGATCCGAAACATGCAACACGACATGCAAACGGAAAACTTTCTCCCACAGCGTGAACAATGCACACCGTATTTAGAGCCTTCGGCACAATTTTACATGGTAGAAAAATAAAAAGGGATATCTATTCCATCGTGTACATGGGAAACGCGTGAAAGAATAGCCCGGAAGTTAACGCGAAGGCCGACAGGACGTGGAACGACGAGGTTTTGTTTATTAGACTCACCGAGTCGTGGCGAAGCTGGTGAGAGCTCGATCTTCCGGTGTCTCGATAAGGTAAAATGGCTCTGTCCGGATGACGCAGTTTTAATTTTACCAACGATCTTGTCTCCCTTCTCGTATTTATTAACGCACGTTGACGTCTCGTCGTTTTTTTCCAACCGATTTCTCGCGATTTCGCCGGTTACGAGCGTACCGGTAGAAATATGTTCCTCAGGATCGGTAAAGACACTGTCGCTCGAGGATTCTTTACTCGGTGGCGTTGGTACCTCGGACACAGCGAGATTCGCGTTAGCTCGACGCCAGGAATCGGTAACGAGAAGAGGCGGTCCTGTTGTCGGATAAGGCAGTTCGCCAACTTCCGGTACGATCGTCGATTCTGCCGACGATGCAACCTCGACCGACAAGATAACATCGGTAGGATCGATCGCGTCGATCGATCGATCGGCATTCGTTCGCGAATCTCGCACGATTTCGGACTTTTCCTCTTCCGACACTTTATCCTCGTTCCAACGTAATTTCTCGTCTCGATCCTTCGCGATTTCTTCACTCTCATCGCGAGGCTCGATCACCGGCTGCACCGTAGTAGGTACCTGATGATTAACGGAAATTGGACGATTTTTCGAAACAATTTTCTGTTTTGTTTTTATAATTTGGATCGATCGGTTGGAATGTTTTTTTTCGACGCTTTTAGTTTTCGTCACCGGAACAAATATTCGAATTAAGGTATTTGGGAGATAATCCTGATAACAGTATCTTGTTCTTTTTTTTTTGGGAGGATCCCGGAAACTGAACCGTTGGATTCAACGCGGAAGAGTAAATATTACGATCGGAGAAGATAACGAAGGTAATAATCGAGAGGGAAAAAATTAAAAAAAAAAAACTCGAGACAATTTTGAAAAGCACGTCGAACGAAGTCTTCGCTCGAACACTCGATGATCGACTGGCGACGAGACAGGTCCGTTCGCCAAGATTATTCCATTTTTAGATAGTCAACGGTCCACCCACCACGAGCTCGTCGCGCACGGGGGGCGTTACAGGCGGAAAAAATGAATCGAACGAAAACAATGTTTGGTCTCGGTAATGTAATATCGCTCGGAGAGAGAGAAGTGACTTGTTACTCGCGGGGTGCGTCACGCGTGTATGGAACTTTATCGTTTCGGCTAATCAATGAGATAACCGACAACCGATAACGATGAAAGTTCCGCAAACGTCGCAAAGGTCATCCTTGGTACCGTTTGAAATCGATAAGGGACATTTAATCCATCGATCCACGGATTAACCGTAAATTTTTAATCGTAACTACTTTTCAATAAATACGAACACAAGTTTATGATTCTTTTTTTACAAAAGTTTATCACAATTAACGATAACGATCAACCAGATTGATAAACCGATTCTATAGGTTGGGATCGAAAGTTGCAAATTTAACCGATTTTTATTTACGTGTCTGTCAATAATAATTTTGAAACCGAATTGTCAATTTTTTTTCTCGCCGTCTTGTGACCTTAAACAGGACTTGTCAACCTCTAAAACTCAATCCACTTCAACGATCGCAACGTAAAGTCATTTTTGGTCGCGTTTGAAATCGTTAAGGGTTAATTAATCGATCGATCCACGGATTAATCGTGAATTATTAATCGTAACTACTCTTTAATAAATACGAACACAAGTTTATGATTCTTTTTTTACAAAAGTTTATCACAATTAACGATAACGATCAACCAGATTGATAAATCGATTCTACACGTTGGGATCGAAATTTGCAAGTTTAACCGATTTTTATTTACGTGTCTGTCGATAATAATTTTGAAATCGAATTGTCAATTTTCTTTCTTGGTGTCTTGTAGCCTTAAACAGGACTTGTCAACCTCTAAAACTCAATACACTTCAACGATCGCAACGTAAAGTCATTTTTGGTCGCGTTTGAAATCGTTAAGGGTCAATTAATCGATCGATCCACGGATTAATCGTGAATTATTAATCGTAACTACTCTTTAATAAATACGAACACAAGTTTATGATTCTTTTTTTACAAAAGTTTATCACAATTAACGATAACGATCAACCAGATTGATAAATCGATTCTACACGTTGGGATCGAAATTTGCAAGTTTAACCGATTTTTATTTACGTGTCTGTCGATAATAATTTTGAAATCGAATTGTCAATTTTCTTTCTTGGTGTCTTGTGGCCTTAAACAGGGCTTGTCAACCTTTAAAACTCAATCCACACTCAATCAACGATCGCGACGTAAAGCTCGAGAAACTGACCTCCTGAGGAGCTTGAATCTTCGGGGGTTGCGGTGCATGTCTCTTGGCCGGGGTGTGTACCTTCTCGAAGGAGACTTTGATCGGCCTATCGTCCGCTTCATCAGGACACTTGGACTTCGTCTCGTCGTTTTGTTCGTTAATCCGCTCGCCCGACGTCGTTTCGTTACTACCGATCAAAACGCTCGAGTCACGATTTTTTTTCGTCTTTTTCTTTCCATCGCTCTGTAGATTGCCCATCGCTGGCTCGTTGCAAGTCAGCGAGTTGGCGACGGGTGCAGCATCACCGGCGTAATAATACGCCCTGAGCGAGTTGATCCATAGGCGGGCGAAGTCGCGCAGATTTCGACGCGAAACTTGCCGCACCGAATTCGCGGCTGCGCTCTGACCCGCGTCCACCATATCCATCGTTCTCTTTCCCCGATTCCTCGTTCTTTCTCTCTCTCTCTCTCTCTATCTATCGCTCTCTTTGTCTCTTTCTCTCTCCCTTCTCGTTGTATTCCCAAGCTTTGAGGAAAATCGATACGCGGAGGGGATGAACGAAAGTCGAGGGTGAGAATTCTCTCCCTCTCGCGTTCACCTGGACGGGCACGTTTCTCTACCCTCCACTTTTCCAGTCGTCGTTACGCTCGTCAGCTGATCTCGAGGAGAACCCGAGGGCGATGCCCCAGTGATATAAATATACAAAATTGTGCCAGTGGGTTATCGCGTCCCGAGGTCACATCGGGCCTCGCCTTAGTCCCTTAATTTTTCAAATCTCTTTTCCGATTGAATTTTCTTATCGATACGGATATCGGCTGATAAGAATATTGTCGCAACTAATATTCGACATCCGACGATACGGATTCGTTTCCATCAGGCTTCACCGGACGGATTTAACTTCAATCACGTTTCACGTCCAATTATCCTTATCTAGGATTCGTTCAATTATTTTATCACGTCTATTCTCGTCAGAATTTGTCTATCTCTCGATTTTTATCGCGGAAAATTTGTCCAGTATAATTACCAACAACTTTCTCTTCACTCGTGTCACGCGTTTATCCAAGTATGCGACTCTGAAGATTTCACGAAAAAAATTGTCGAGCTTTGTTAAGGAGTATGCAAGAGGCGTGTCTAAATTAATTCCATATTAGAAACGAGGCTTTGAGAATAAGGAGGGAAAATTTCGATCTGTAAGCCACGACGACCGACGACAGGCTCGAATCGTTCCGGACTGAGCGCACACGATGCCGGTAGTTGTTCTTCGGCTACCGGGCGTTCCACATGGCGAAACTTTCATCATAGTTACTCGTGTGTTGCCTCTCGTTAGTAATCACAAGTACGACTTTATTATTATGTACTCTTGACTCGGATGAGACTATTTATAATTATATGTTTTGAGCGTATATATCTATAGCGTGGTATAAATATTTCTATATATATATTTTTTGATTTACCTATATATAGATACAAATTTTTGATATATATATCAACTATATTATATACTAATTATATCATATTATATTAATATATTATAATATTATATAATATATATAATATATTCTATAATATATTAATTATATTATATATTGATTACATAATATTAATTATATTAATTATATTATTATTATACTATTATTATATTATTATTAATATAATAATTATAGTATTATTATATATTAATTATATTAATAATAATATAATGATTATTATTATTAATATAATAATTATAGTATTATTATATATATTAATAATTGATTTATATATGTATATATAAAATTATATTAATTAATTAATTAAATAATAATATATTAATCAAATATTTATATATAAAATTGTATGCATATATATATATATGTTTTGAACGTATATATATATATATATATGTTTTACTTGACGTGTTTCCTCGTCACTGTCACGGGATCACCGGTAATACGACCTCGGCACTATCCATTCGACATCATCATTGGTAATAAGAAAAAAGGATTTACGTAACGATCCGAATGAACTTACAATCCACTTACATAAGGCTCTCTCTCTCTATCCCTCACTTTAGTTAATTTATCATTCGCGTATTAATCGTTTGAAGTTTTTCTGGTTAGAAAAAGAAACGATTTTTTTTCGTCATTAGACGTCACGAAATACAATTTTCAGCAGCGAGTCATTCCTGAAGTCACGAGAATCATTGGGTATTTGAAACGAAGACGATTATGAGCGAAAATTGAAATTTAGATTGTTGCAGAAGAATTTTGTTGGAATTTGTCAATTGTTTTGAGTTTTTAAGTGAGAGATCGGTTTTGATCGGTTGATAAATCGGTCGTCATTGCTGATAATGATTTCTTGATTAAGTTGCTCACGCGTGACTGTGTTTTCACTCGATCGAAGATGTTAGTTCTAGGAATTTATTGTATCTCGATGAATTTTCCATTTTTTTTTTTAGTTTTCAAGTGAGAGATCGGTTTTGATCGGTTGATAAATCGATCGTTGCTGCTGATAATGATTTCTTGACCAAATCCCTCACGCGTGACTGTGTTTTCACTCGGTTGTAAACGTACTAGGAGAATAAAATTGAACAATGTCGAGGTAATTTCACACACGTCTTTCTCGAACTATCACCCTCCCTCTCTCTCTCTCTCTCTCTCTCTTTCTCTCGAAGCCTGAGAGATACTTGCGTGCGTTGGCCGGCAATGTCTATGTAACAGTTCGTGAGTACGTTGACCCAAGTATTGTACACAGTCGGGAACCGGCAAAATTAAAAATAACTACGTGATGTCAAATCTAACGATCGTTTCTACATCGCAACAGGAATTAACGTCCTCGTTCGTTCGATCGTAAATCATTATACCTCGTGGTACGTTATTAACTTGGAAACGTTACAATCATCGACCCATCTTACCGATCGTAAAAAATCAATTTAAAAAATCTAAGTCACGTTAATTAAAACTTAGCTTTTAAACTAAACAAAAAAATATTATTTTATCGAATTATCGCGATCGACTCATTTTTCGATATTATAATTTTTGAGTACAATGATCGGTGAATTTGGGCGTAGATTCATATACTGCGGATGCCAATCACTGGTTTTCTCGTCGACTCGAAGTAACCTCGTCACGCATATTTGTAAAATGATGCGGACTTGTTTTCGAACTTTCTCAGGGTTTTACACACGACGGTCGATTCTAACCGCGGTATCTTCAACGAGAATTTGTCACGTATTTTCGAGAATGAAATTAAAATTGAATCGAGTTTGTACATTTATCGAAGAATTTTTGTTATTTTTATTAATATTATTGACACTGTTTTATGATAGAATTTTTGAAATTTATTAAATGACTTTTTTAATAACGGAAAAATGCATCTGCTCGTTCGACGACGATACGGTATACTGTAGTGGCGTTGCGATGCGGACCGACAAGTCGAACAAGGATAGCGTGTAAGCCCGTGGGGTGAAAAGCTCCGAGGGGCGCAAGCTCGAGGAAGCGACCTTCGTGTCGCGCACCCCAACGACGAACGAGCGGAAAAGTTGAAGTGACACGAGGGTTATTGTATTGTTGGAGATTCACTTGTAATCAATTGGTCGATAGTATAGGTTTGAAAAAAAAAGTTTAAATGAAAGACGATAGCCATGACATGGACAATGATTATAAATGGAACGTGTATTTTTATTTTATTGTCTAGAAATATTTAAACGAGTCGATGAAAATTGATCGATGAAGTCAGAATTATTGAAGCGAGATAATTTTATTCAATTCCGTGTGCCATTAGTACGTATAATTTTCAAAAACGTGCATATTATTTATATTAAGAGTCAGATCGATAATAACAGAGTTTATTAATATTTTTACGTATTTATTCGAATTGTAGTTTGACCGACCGTTGATTAAATAAAAATTTAATTACCTTGTGTAATTTTTTTAAATCTCAACTGTATCGACTGTCGGTAATATAGAAATCTATTTATTTAAGGTTCAGGTATTTGATTAGAATTTTCCGAAAAAATGGCTCGTTGGCTGATTTGTTTTTTACGATCAGTCTCCGGTTGACGGGCTTGCGGAATTGCAGGGGCGGATAAACAAACCATATCGCTGCTCCGGAAGGTTGGTAGGTGGGACTGGGACGCATTCGTGTTCCTTGCAAACCTGAAATTTAATTTATAGAGAATCTTGACCGTTGCTAAAATATTTATTAAAACTGTCAAAATGGCATGTCCGTTCGCTCTTCCACATATGAGGCGTTTCGCGTGATGTCATACAGTCAGAAAAGTGACATTTTTTATCGTCTTGAGTTTTTCATGATGGACAGTCCTACGCGACGCTGCGCGGAGCGGCCGCTCGCTAATAAATCGCGTTGTATCTCGAAAACTGTGGTTCGGTCCATCTTAGTCGTTCTATACTTTTTTATTCAGAAATAATCCTACTCTTTTATAAATTATTTTTATAACAAGCTAAGGGGTCGATCTTTGAGAAAAGTCGTTTTTAATATTAATGTTTACAAATTTGTATGAACTTATTCATTTTGTTACAAATAAATAGCATATTTTTAAAGTACTTAATTTTCAGTACAAAGTTTCAGTTTCAATTCAAAGTACAGCATTTTCCGCGTATGATAGCATATTTTTAAGTACTTTACTTTATGTATGTATATTTTTAAGTACTTTAAAAATATGCTATCAAATAGCATATTTTTAAAGTACTTAAAAATATGCTATCATACGCGGAAAATGCTTTCAAAATTATTTCTGACTTTTAAAAATTGGTGTATTGCTCGGGAAGATAAAGACCTGGGAATGTAGTCACGATGACCAACACGATAGAAATTTGAACACCTTTTGCTAGACAACCACTTGAACTAGAATCTTTAAATTGTTTTTAAGAAGATTGAAAAACTTTCATTTTTTAGGGTAGATGACTCTTCATGCGAAATGCCTCGTATACGTTTATTACCATGGCATTAAAATATTATATTTATCTCCTTAATTTGTCTAGAAGAGCTTTGAAAAATATACGAAAAGTGTCGTTGAAGATACTTACACTTGATACACCGCAGATCGTTCCATCCATGGCGTCAATCGGTGTCCCAATGTAGCTCCTGCCCGTGAACTCAACACACAATATTTTCGTGCAGATTGCAGGATTATCGAAGCGAGCGCTCTAGAATTCAGAATTTATATTGAGAATTTTATATACGAAAATTTGATATGGAAAGAATTAGCGGTAAAAAATTGCATGAATTAAAAAGCATTTACACTGCACACTCCTTGATAGTGCCCAGCCATTTTACACTGCTGCGACACCGTTGGAATCGTCTGTGGCTGGCTCGTGATAAAAAAAAGCGTTATGTATTTTTATTATCGCCTCGTTTCTATTGAAGGAATTCTTTGCAAAGCGAGCCATTTTTCACGTTCAAGGTTATTCATACTTTTTAAATATATGTTTGTCAATATAAAATATGAAAAAAATTCATGTATTAAAAAAATTCATATTACCACCCAGTTATAATCATCTCCCGCCACCAAGGCGAAAATGCACGCAATGAGAAAGAAGTTAACGAAGAACATCTTTCTGCAAAACAAATTTAACTTCTTCACTATAAATTGACGAGTGTACTTGCCACCCGGAAAGGTAATAACAATTTGCTGATTGAATTGAAATATTTGATAAAACTGAAACATATATTTGTGAGTTTAACAAATTTTAGACGATTTTGAAACGAGTCTTCTCTAGGCCCAAATATTCATAAAATCATATATTGATGGCGAAAATCGTTAATATTTATTTATTCAGAATTGAATAACGTAATTTAAGAATCAACTTGCTGACGGAGAAAGTAACGAGAGAATTGGAGTCGCACGTATTAATTTTGCTTTATAGAGAATCGGTTGATGAAAGTGTATCTTTATACTACACGTTACGTCTATATATACCACCTGCATGACGTCGTGACTAACAATACGGAAACTATAACTTTGGCAGTTTCTAAGCTGGAAATGATAAACGATTATATTTGTATTTCTCATAATCAGTATCGACACGTGGAAACGGATATCAGGTCGAACGAAGGACACGAAAAGTCTCCGAGTATGTCACAAAAGTAAAAAAATATTCTGCCTATATAACAAGATTGGAGAATTGAACAGAAATTTGTTTAATAAATTTAACTCAAGTCCCATCTACTTATATTTAAAAAAATTAAACGTTACATAAATTCTTCAACATTTTAATTAATTCAGTTTTAATTATAAATCTTCTGTATACAACTTTTTAAAGCTGAGAAGTTTAACCTTAGCCTAGGTGGAACGTCGGCTGAAATGCTATATGCAATATTTCTCGTTATTTTGGTTATTTTTCTTTATTGTTTATGAGGATGTACCATAGTAAATAAACAAGTCGGGAAAATTGATCGATGAAGTTAGAATTATTGAAGCGAGATAATTTTATTCAATTCTGTCTGCTATTAGTACATATAATTTACAAAACCGTGCATATTATTTATATTAAGAGTCAGATCGATAATAACAGAGTTTATTAATAGTTTTACATATTTATTCGAATTGTAGTTTGACCGACCGTTGATTAGGTACAAACTTGATTACCTTGCGTAAATTTTTTTCATCTCAACTGTATCGACTGTCGGTAATATAGAAATCTATTTATCCCCTTTGCCAAATAAGAAGTTCCACAAAGCTAGCACGGTGGCTGGTTTGTTTTTTACGTTGTCTCCGGTTGACGGGCTTGCCCTCTCGCAGCCGCGGATAAGCATATTATATTGCTGATTCGGAAACTTGGTAGGTGGGACTGGGACGCATTCGTGCCCCTTGCATACCTGTAATTTAATTTATCGAGAATTTTGGCCTTTGCTAAAATATTTATTAAAACTGCCAAAATGGCAGGTTCGTCCGCTCTTTCACATATGAGGCGTTTCGCGTGATGTTATCCAGTCCGAAACTGACATTTTTTATCGTCTTGAGTTTTTCATGATGGACAGTCCTACGCGACGCTGCGCGGAGCGGCCGCTCGCTGATAAATCGCGTTGTATCTCGAAAACTGTGGCTCGGCACATCTTAGTCGTTCTATACGTTTTTATTCAGAAACAATCCTACTATTTTATAAATTATTTTTATAACAAATTAAGAGCTCGATCTTTGAGAGAATTCGCTTTTAATATTAATCTTTACAAATTTGTATGAACTTATTCATTTTGTTACAAATAAATAGCATATGTTTTAAGTACGCGGAAAATGGTTTCAAAATTATTTCTGATTTTTAAAAAGTGGTGTGTTTCTCAGGAAGATAGAGACCTGGGAATGTAGTCACGACGTCCAAAACGATAGAAATTTGAACACCTATTGCTACGCAACCACGTGAACTAGAGTCTTTAAATTGTTTTCAAGAAGATTGAAAAACTTTCATTTTTAAGGGTAGATGACTCTTCATGCGAAATGCCTCGTTACGTTTATTACCTTTGCCTAAATATTATATTTATTTCCATAATTTGTCTAGAAGAGCTTTGGAAAATATACGAAGGGTGTCGTCGTAGATACTTACACTCGAGGAACCGCAGATCGTCCCCTCCATGGCGTCGATCGGTGTCGGAATGTAGATATCGCCCGTATTATAATTTAGCTCCCGCCGGTATCTCCATCTAGCTTCCGACTTAGCACACCATATGTTCTTGCAGATTTCAGGATCATTGAAGCCAGCGCTCTAGAATTCAGAATTTATATTGAGAATTTTATATACGAAAATTTGATATGGAAAGAATTATCGGTAAAAAAAATGCATGAATTAAAAAGTATTTACATAGCACACTCCGGAATTGTACCCAGCCATTTCACACTGCCTCGTCGTCGATGGAATCGTCGGTGGCTGGCTCGTGATAAAAAAAACGTTATGTATTTTTATTATCGTCTCGTTTCTATTGAAGGAATTCTTTGCAAATCGAGCCATTTTTCGCGTTCAAGGTTATTCATACTTTTTAAATATATGTTTGTCAATATAAAATATGAAAAAATTTATGTATTAAAAAAATTCATATTACCACCCAGTCATACTCATCTCCCGCCACCAAGGCGGAAATGCACGCAACGAGGAAGAAGTTAACGAAGAACATCTTTCTGTAAAACAAATGTAACTTCTTCACTATAAATTGACAAATGTACTTGCCACCCGTTAAGGTAATAACAATTTACTGATTGAATTCAAATCCTATATATATAAATGGAAGAATGTTTGTTTGTTTGTTTGTTTGTCTGTCTGTCACGAGTAAGCTCCTATACCATTCGTCCGATTGCGATGAAAATTTGGTGAATTGTAGTCCGCACTCCCGAGAAGGTTTCTGCGTTAGTAGAATAATTTTAATTGCCAAAATAAACGCGTACGGGGCAAAACAAAATTAACATTTATGTATATCTATATACAGAGATTATTTGACAGCTGTGAAAGTATGCTACCAAAATGACATGCGAAATAAAAGACACGCATTTGTTTTAACGACTCGATCGATTCCATATTACACATATCGATTGCATAATTCATTTGACAGCGAATGTCAAATTAAGGAGGTTTATCTGGTATCGAGTAAGTCAAAAGAAAAATTGGTGTGACAAGCGTAGTCAATTCAGTATGTTTGACGGTGTCGCGAATGCTTAACCTCGCAAAAATTACTATTATTCGAGACAAATTAATTTATTATGAATCTCATGAGCACTTCATCGATTTTATGAAGCCCTACGTCCCTATATTCCTTAGATATTGTTTTATTAATTCTGCAATTTTGGTCAAAAACTGTTTGTCAATGGTTGTGAATTTAATGTTCGTAGACGGAAAAACCACTGAAACCCATAAAGGTACGTGTTAATTTAGGAAAAATATGTTTTTATTTATGTCCCGCGACCAAGGTATCCTCGACACTTCAAATTTGAAGAACATGACTTTATAGATACTGATAACTATATTCTGATTTTTTAATCAATATATGTTTTTTAATTCGCTGACCAGATAAATTTCCTTAATCGTGACATGAAATCGGGAAACGATTGGAAGATATACACGTCAGTCGCAAATGAAAAATATATTATGAGCTTCAGAAACGGACGAGCACCGATAAGAAAGACTGAAAACCATTAGAGTATGTACGACGAAGTACAAGCTTTCGTAAAATAACAGCAACAACAGACAAATTGATTCACAAAGTTTTTGAAAATATTGTACATAACTGCAAAAAACATAAGTGGTTAAGGGAACGTGCTATATTAGCAGCAAAAACACCAATGTCAATTATATAAATTTCACGATTCAAAAGAGAATATCATGAGAAACTAAAACGTACAAGTCGATTGCTGCTTTTATTAATCAAGAACGAGTTGTTAATTATCCAACTGAATTCCTGAATTCGTTTCATTTACCAGGCATAGCGCCGCACGTTGTACCATTGAAAATGGGCGTGCCTATCATACTTTTACGAAACATCAATCCACCACGACTTTGCAACGGTACTGGGCTTCCAGGCAAAAATATGATGAAAAATATCAGCGAAACTACAATTTAAAATAGAAAATATGAAGGAAAAGACGATGTACTGTTTTCACGTATCTTAATGATACCAAAATCTATGCCATTCGATTTCAAACGATTGCAGTTTCCAGTGCGACTCGCATTTGCAATGTCCATCAACGAAGCACGGGGCAATCGCTAAAAATGTCTATAGTACAGATTATATTTGGAAAGTCTATATTCCGCATATGGACAAAAAAAACAAAAAATATTGTGTGTCAAATGAATTATGACACCAAAACGGCGTTGCAACGCATGCCGGGTACCGCTAGTATTTGATAAAAACTGAAACATATATTTGTGAGTTCAACAAATTTTAGACTATTTTGAAACGAGTCTTCTCTAGGCCCAAATATTTATAAAATCACACATTGATGGCGAAAATCGTTAATATTTATTTATTCAGAATTGAATAACGTAATTTCAGAATCAACTTGCTAACGGAGAAAGTAACGAGGGAATTGGAGTCGCACGTACCTTAATTTTGCTTTGTAGAGAATCGGTTGATGAAAGTGTATCTTCATACTACACGTTACGTCCATATATACCACTTACGTGACATCGTGACTAATTAAGGGGACTATAAATTTGGCAGCTTCTGAGCTGGAAATGATAAACGATTATAGTTGTTTATCTCACAATTAGTATCGCACATGGAAGTAGGTATCGGTCGACCGAAGGACACGAAAAGTCTTCGAGTATGTCTCAAAAGTAAAAAAATATTTTGCCTATACAACGAGACTGGAGAGTTGAACAAAATTTGTTTAATACATTTAACTCAAGTCCCATGTACTTATATTTTTTTAAAATGAAACGTTACATAAACTCTGCAACATTCTTAATTAATTCAATTTTAATTATAAATCTTCTGTATACAATTTTTTAAAGCTGAGAAGTTTAACCTTTAGCCTAGGTGGAGCGTTGACTGAGATGCTATATGCAACATTTCTCGTTATTTTGGTTATTTTTCTTTATTGTTTATGAGGATGTACCATAGTAGATAAACAAGTCGGGTTACCTGGACCAACGCGTGTTAGTGCACACGTACACACTGACTTCCGGGGGGGGGGGGGGGGGGGGGGGTGTCAAAATAATGGGGTACTGCCATTGCTCTCTCTCGTTCTAGGTTGGACGGGTTGGACCGTCGTCATTGTTTATGATAAAACGTCTTGGAGAAGTGCAACCCGATATCCTAGATATCGTGGCTCGCTCGTTGCAGCAAACGATATGTCGCGATAGCCGAAATATATAAACAATAAAATTAAGAAATATCGGGTCAATTCTGTTTATTAAAACTCACCGTGGGGATTGTCTCGATATGCATGTCGTTAGCACGCACCCGCACCTCCAACCTTTTCTGAAAAAAATTCGCTGTTCGGCGGTATCAAAGAATACCCACACAGCACAGAAATATTGCAACAATGTTGCTGAAATGTTGTACATTATTACTGCAATGTTGCTATAACATGGCAGCAATGCCAACATCTCCCCTTGCTTCAATATTACAATAAAATATTGCGACAATATTTCCCAAAAATACTTTTAAAAACATTGACAGAGCATAGAAATATTGCAACAATATTGCAGCAATATTGTGAACTATTTCAGCAATATCGTAGCAACATTGCAGCAATGTCTGAATGCCCACTTGCTGCAATATTACGATAAAATATTGATGCAATATGTTTCAAAAATATTCCAAGAACATTATTAATGTTCTTGGAATACTCTCAATATTTAATCAAAGCAGCACCAAATTTTGTCAAATATTCCATATATTAACATTTTGAGTGTTATATTTTTTACACGTTTAGTGTAATTATATATACATGAGACCTCTACAGAATATGCATATCATGGTATATGATAGAACAAAATATAGGAAAGATATAGATAAGATATGATTTATTTCTTCCGCACATTTTCATTTATGCTGTAACGAATTGAATAAAAAAAAAGAGAAAGGCAGATTATTCTTATAGGTCAAAAGATGTGTCGAAAGATTATAAAATATTCAAAAAGAAAAATGCAAATATTCATTACTTTAATACTTGATATTTTTGTATATGAATATTTGTGATTTTTATATTTAAAAAAATCAGAATTTTAAAAGATAGATGGAATTCTAAAGACGATTGGAATATTCAACGTTGTATACTTCTTCGGAGATTTCTCGGAGAGACTTTTCTCCTGTTGGGTCCAGTAACAACTTCGTTGGCACAGAATATCCTTTGGTAATTAGTATCGCCTTTTCCCCGCGTTACTGAGTGAGAATGCCTGCAAAACCTTTCTGCAAAATTTATCATTTTCGTGAAACCCACGATCCGCATACGTTTTCACTCATGTTATTTTTTTCACTTAATTTATAATAAAACACACGCGTTTCCACTAATTTCGTATTTTAAATATAACCAATCATCATTATAGAACACACTTTTTAGACGCGCTCTAAAGTCCATTTTTTAATACGCCAACATGTGCAATGCGTGTGTACATCCATTTTTCATTTGGGTTCTTTGAGGTTAGGTGAGCAAAGCGCCGAACGTTTATAAATTATACATCCGGAACATTGTTCAGGAAACTTATTATTTGTCTATATGTAGATTTTATGTATTTTGATAGACTTACTTATTCTATATTCATACGAATCCAGCTGGATACTCACTCAGTTATCGTTGCCGTCGCGTGTACTGTGCCTTTCCTCTTCTATCTATCTTGCCGGTAACGTGTGACGTCACAAATTCCCGCGGTTTCAAAGCAGCGTAATAAGCGCGCACACCACAGACACACACACGCGCACAGTGGGTTTATATACCGAACGTTTTTATTTTTCAAATTCAACGATTTTTATTTTACTAAAAAAATATTAAATTCATTTCTACGCTCAATAAGAACAAAATTGGTAATTTCACTCAACTTGGAAAAATAAAGTCCATTATATCTTTAATTCTTTTTTTTGTCAAACATTCAATATTGTCACAATATTGTGGCATTCTTGGTCAGAAAATATTGTAGGCTAATATTGTCACAATATTTTCTGACCAAGATTCTATGAACATTGCAGCAATATTCTGTGCTGTGTGGGTATTTATCCAAACAAATATATCGTGTAATACGAAGCGTCAAAACATTATTTATCCGCTCGTCAATCGTGTGCTCGCCCCCCCCCCCCCCCCCCCCCCCCGCCCGCCGTGGAAATCGGTGTGTACGTGTGGGTGTGTACGTGTGCACTACCACGCGTTGGTCCAGAACCCACCTTGTTTATGTACTTACCATGTACAATCATGTATTTTCAAAGGAACTTTAACAGCATTTTTAATCCGTTCATTTAGAAAAAAGGGGAAAGACAGTAGGTACTTGACCAGCGTCCCAGGTTGAAAAGACTCCCCACGTTTCGCCAGGCTTCAACCCGCGATCCAATGAAGACACAGGGTTGACTGTAAAACCGCTTCTTCCTCCATTTGAAAGATAAAAACAAAAATGTAAGGGTTGCTACTTAGACTTCTCAAAAAATTCAGTTTCAATCGAGAAGTTACCGAGTCAACACTTAGCGAACCAGAAGTAATCACCGAGACAACTTCTGAAATTCACTCAATTTTTATTCGCACATATATATCACTCCTTGTAACAGTATCAGTGTTAATTTATAAAATAAAAGTTTGTCATAGTTCATTAAAGCGTTGGATCCAATCGTTTCATTGACACGAAATCAGTTGTAGCCGATTAAGGTTGTCTGCAACCGTACCGCCGCAGCATAGCGTACGAGAATTCACAACTCTCCTAGAAATTCAATTCGAAGGAAATGCAAGAACGTCGGTGCGTAACACTAGGTCATTTGTATAACACTCCCTCATTCGAATCGCTACGTTTCCTGACGTTGATACAACAGAAATTTGTTCGTTTAATTTTGTGTTAATGACGATTGGTAAAATGCACCGAAGCTTTTGTATAAAATTAAACAGAAATGGCGCTGACGAATAAGAATTGTGGCAGACTCGATACCTTTAAGCCTTCACACACGTAATACGTAAACCATAAGGAAATCCTCCAATCACAGTCGACTATTCCCTTTTATTCTCCTCTTGTAGAGGAGAATAGTCAACTCTGATTGGAGGATTTCCGTACGGTTGACATATTACGTGTTAAGTAGATTTGTGTGTAGACCTTTACCCTCACTAGTCGGAACACGCCAGCAACGCCACCGGCGGAAGGAGATACTAGTCCCACGCTTGGACGAACGGAGTGGAACGTCTAGTATTATAATTAGTCTCAGGATACAGTATTTTTCTTCCCGCGTTTTTATCATATATGTAATACTCCTATATTGCCAGCGGCCTATGCTTCCCTATAAGTGGTGAGGACGGCGATGAAGTGAGACAGAGCGAGTTACTTTTGGTCGTTCTGCGCACGCGCGACTCATTGCCGTAGTCACAAATAGATATATGTTACTTGCGCGAAAAATGTTGATGCCATTAGCGGGAAAACGAAATGTTTGTGGAGAGGCGTTTTGAACACACATTCAAGAAACCTCAACAAATGCATACATTTATTATTCACATGTATTATCCACTTTCTATTTTTGATTTTTTTTTTTCATTTATATTATATTTCATTTTCGTGAGCACTCTCGTGTATGCTCAATATAAACTCAAGGGGGATCTCACTGATATTTAGTATGCTTTATTTTGGCGACACGTGCATATCTGCTGATAGAAACTTTTTTTATCGTTATATGAAAAGTACGGGTTACCATAAACCTTTCATTTTGACGTCAAAAACACTTTAGATTTCCAAAACACGAGCACTCATAACCTCACAGCACCTTTCAGTTGAATTGACAATGGCGTAGTCAAGGAATGACGTGTTTCCATATACTCCTATGCAGCTGTTGCGCACTCCCGCTTTTATTCGCGCTTGCGCACTGCAAGCAAAAGTGACGAGCCACGAGCGAGAGAGCGATATTGTCTGCACCGTAATGTTCTCGCCACGTTTCGGTAAGCGCTGGCAATATAGGAGTATTACATATATGGTTTTTATATAGTAATGACTGAAGGATATAGAGTATACTCGCTCTAATCCACATTGTGATATTAAAAGTAATAATAAAGTTGTTGATATTGGTTTGTTCAAAAAATATAACAGTGTTTGAGTTTATTAAGGCTAGCGCTACTATTACCACGAATAACCACCCTCTAAAGAATATGCTATAATGTAGTGGCGTTGCGATGCACAATGACAAGCCGAACGCATTGAAAAACACCTTCGTGTTACGCGCGCCAACGACGAACGAGCGGAAAAATTGAAGTGACAAGAGGGTTGTTGTATTATTGGAGATTCACTTGTAATCAATTGTTCGATACTATAGACTTGAAAAAAAGTTTAAATGAAAAGTGATAGCCATGGCATGGACAATGATTATAAATGGAACATGTATTTTTATTTTAGTGTCTAGAAATATGTGAAAGAGTCGATGAAAATTGATCGATGAAGTCAGAATTATTGAAGCAAGATAATTTTATTCAATTTTGCGTGTAACATAAAAATCTTTTTATCTAAAGTATTCGATTCGAATTTTCCGATAAAATGGCTTGTTGGCTGCGCCGTTTTTTTTTTATGATTTGTTTCACTTTGCCGCGGGTGCGCAGTCGCACTTGTAGAGATGCTGACGATATTGCTCCACCGGACGCCTGTTATATGGGATTGGGACGCATTTGTCCTTCTTGCAAATCTGAAATTTAATTTATCGAGAATTTTGACCGTTGCTAAAATATTTATTAAAACTGTCAAAATGGCACTTTGGTCCGCTCTTCCACATATGAGGCATTTCGCGTGAAGTCATCCACTCTGAAACGTAAAAGTTTTTCAATCGTCTTGAAATTTTCATGATGGATAGTCCTACGCAACGGTGCGCGCAGCGGCCGCTCGCTGATAAATCGTGTTGTATCTCGAAAACTGTGACTCGGCCCATCTTGATCGTTCTATATATACTTTTTTATTCAGAAACAATCGTACTATTTTATAAATTATTTTTATAACAAACTAAGATGTCGATCTTTGAGAAAAGTCGCTTTTAATATTAATTTCAAAAAATTTTTATGAACTTATTTATTTTGTTAAACATAAATAACACATTTTTAAAGTATGCAGAAAATGATTTCAAAATTTCTCCTGGCTTTTACAAATTGATGTACACTACCGGCGGAAAGTTTCCGGACAAAAGTTGAAAACACTGCCGGAACGTTTTTTTATGCCATTTCCCCGGTAGTTGACCTAGGCAAATTTACCCTACGCCATTTTAAAGAGCAGGGATTTCCCTTCATTTTGGCTTTTTATTAAAAAAATTACGATTTTTTTTTACAATTGGCACACAGTTTTGAAAACGACAATTTTTGGTCGTTTTTTTGTTCTTTTGCAAGTGGACGCCGTTTACAGTAAAAAAATTTTAACGAATTTCTTTCATAATGCTCATAAAGGGAGAAGTCTAAGCTTTAAGTTCATTTTTTAGAACATTGTCTACAATTTTTTTTTTCAAAGATATGTCGTTTTTTTAGAAAAAATAGACAATTTGAAAATTGCTCGATAGGACGAAAACGATGAGGTTTACAACAAAACCTCAAAATGGCAAAAAGTTGTATTACTTCTTGCTGAGTTCAGGAGAATTTGTTCAGATTTTTTTTCCGAAATTTTTTTTCCACCTGTTTCCGGTCAGTTGGATTGATCTGAATACCATGAAAATAATAGAATTGAACGATTAAACGAACTTACCTGTAAGTGATGTTTGATCGTAATTGTATGTAGCGCCTCTTTCGAAAGATCATCGTGTAGTACCCCTACTCGCCGCTAGAAATACCACTATTCAAAGTCTAGGAACTTTTTCTCTCAGGGTGCATCGACCCTGCGCCCATCGCCGTCCTGTTCATGTTTTAAAGTTCAGCAACAATCGACTAGGGAAGAAAAAACTCCGACTAGGAGTAAGGGTTTCATGTTTTAATTGAAGAATTTAAACACAGGGCGGGACTCTGATCTTTCGGAAGAGGCGCTACATACAATTACGATCAAACATCACTTACAGGTAAGTTCGTTTAATCGTTCAATTGTATTTCGCGCCTCTTCCTCAAGATCATCGTGTAGATATTTAAAGTTATTGTGGCTCTCTATATTTATGTGCGCAAAAAAAGTGAACTGTACCATTTACAAGGTAAACAAAATAGTTCTGTAATTCCAACTGAACCTTTTACTTTAACTTTCCAGAATTGCCCTTGCATACGCAGTATCATTATCGATATCGTTTACAATCGGGCGATCATAGAATCTGGCAAACGTCGCCGAGTTCTTGGACCAGCCAACCGTTCCTCTAATTATATCTATATTTATTCCCTTTGATTTAGCTGTAGACGCTGACGCGTGCCGAGTGCTGTGCGCAGCAAACACCCTTGTGTCAATTCCGCTCTCGTCTAAGATCTTTTTTACCCACTTGCTTAAGCTTTGAGGTCCGACGGGCTTATGCGGTTTCTTTATTGACAACAACAGGAAATCGGATGATTTTCGGATCAACTTGGTACGATCAATGTACGCTTGCAAGGTCGTTACAGGACAGATAGTCTCTTCCTTTTCATATATTGGCAATTTCAAAAGAGGTTGCTTTTTATTAAATCCCGATGTTTTGGTCTTATCTGGAATTTCAATCCACAGTGCTCTTCCTTGCCATTTTATGTTCTTTGTGCGAATTAACGCCAAAGTTTGCATTCTCTGGCCCGTGACAAGAGCGTGTAACGTTACCGCCTTTATAGTTAGCCTATCCAGATTCAAACCCTCATTCTTTCCAAGGCTCTTCAGATAATCTATCACTACTCGTGGATCCCATGTGCGATCATATCTGGGTTTTGACGGACGTCTCTCCGCTATTCCCTTGAACAATCTACGAATGTTGTGATCCTGTCCTATGTGTGGTCCGACGATTAGTGCTATGGCTGAGCGAAGCGTATTTAGAGAGCTGTGCGCTGCTCCTTTCCCAAACTCTTCTGCCAATATCTTCAAAACTTGTGAAGTAGATGGTCTGAATGGGTCGACTCCTTCCTTGCCACAAAAACTCCACCATTTTCGCAGGGCACAGTCATATTGTTTAAGTGAAGATTCTCGTATAGAGCTGATCATGATGTCCCTAGCTTCCTCTGGAATATTGTTCAGCTCGAAAGATCGCCACAAACAATCCCGGCAACCAGGGTAAGGTGTGTTGATAAGGGATGAGTACGTCACCAACAACAAGTGACCGAACAAGGGGGTACCAAGGTTGCGCCGGCCAATCTGGCACTACCAGTATACCTCTTGCTACGTCCCCTTTTATTTTTCGCAATATTCTTAGTATCAGTGCGAACGGAGGGAATGCATAAAAGAGAGAGAACTGTGACCAATCGAGTGTGAATGCGTCTACCGCTTCGCTCTGTGGGTCTCTTACCCATGAAACATAGCGATCACACTTGGTATTTACACGCGAAGCGAATAAATCGATATCGGGCCGTCCCAGAGCGTCAACTATGTTCATAAAGGCCCAATCCGCTAGACCATACTCCGTCTCATCCTCAAGTCGCCGTGACTCATAATCTGCCTCAATATTTTCTTTTGTATTGATATATGACGCCACTAGCCAGATGTCCCGCAACTCACACCATTCCCATATCTTTTTTGCCAAGGAACTCAATTTCTCGAAACGAATACCGCCCATTTTATTGATGTACGCAACGGCCGTTGTGTTGTCCATACGCAAAAGTACGTTACAGTGCTTTTCTCTCTCGACGAAACATTTCAGAGCGAAGAACGCGGCCGTCAGCTCTAGAATGTTGATGTGCAATGTTCTTTCTTCTTGGTTCCAAAACCCGTGGGTTCTTTCGTTCCCGCAAACTGCTCCCCATCCGGATAGTGAAGCATCGCTGTAAATCTCGAATCTGAATTTTTCTAACTTGAACGAATTATAAGGGGAACGCATAGCCCCTAACCACCAAGCCAAATCGGAATGAACTGAGTCTGGAATTTTCATGACTGCGTCGTAGCAGCCCGAACTTCTTTCAAGGGCCAAATATCGAGCTCTCTCTAAACTTTTGGTATGACCTAAACCATACTTTATCGCCGGAAGGGATGCGATGAAGGTGCCAATTAATTCTGCGAACTTGCGAATCTTACAAGTTGTTTTCTGTCAAAATCTTCTAATCTGGTCTTCTACTCTGCCCTTCTTATCCTCTGGAAGCTCAATAATCATCTTGTCTGCATCAAAAATGAAACCCAAATACTTGCATCTCTGAACGGGAACTAATTGACATTTCTTCTCATTTACAATGAAACCGAGTCCCTGTAGCATCCTGCAAACCTCTTGTACACTTTTCTTACATTCATAAAACGAACTTCCAATTACCAGGATATCGTCCAAGTACACCACTAAAAGGAGGCCTTTTTTCCGTAATTCTGCTATGGCAGGCTTCAAAATTTTTGTAAAAGTATACGGGGCAGTAGCAAGGCCAAAAGGCAAACATACAAATTCGTACAGCTTATTTTCAATTTGAAAACGTAAGAATTTTCGATCCGACTTCGTAATAGAGACTGTATAATAAGCGTCCTTGAGATCTACAGTCGCAAGAAAAGAACCCTGCTCGATGAGGTTGGCCGCAGTTTTTTTTGTCCTCGAGCTTAAAACGATAAGAATTGATAAACGTATTGAGTCTTTTCAAATTTAAAATAAAACGCTTCGTTCCATCCGGTTTTGGGACTACGAAAATGTCGGATACAAACTGCCCCGCTGTCTAGGTACATGGACGGATAACCTCTCTTTCTTTCAAGTCATTGATTAGTTCAACCAGCTCTTTTTTTTCCTTTTCTGATCTTTCGGGTTCGTAGAAGCTTTGCTGACACGGGACTGTGTGAAACGGAATCTTGTATCCATGGATCCAAGACAAAATAAGGCGATCGGTCGTCACTTCCCTCCATTTATGACTAAAAAACCGTAAACGACCTGCAATATGACTTACGGTCACTTCTACCATCTCCGAGCCCGACCCTCTCGGCCCCGAGTCGAACGATTGACCCCCTCTCGTCGCTGGTTCCTTGAGGTGTTCGAATAGCTCCGAAGACGTTTCATTGATCCCTGCTTCCTCCCGCTCTGATCCGTCGCCTCCTGACTGTTTTCCTGGTGGACGACGGGGCGGGGCTCGGAAGTTTTTTGAATTTTTAGAGGTTAGCGGTCGCTGCTGAATTTTTAGCTCCTTCGACGTACTCTCTAGGACCTTAGCAGCTTTTACCCGTTCCTCCATCTGCTTCCCGAAAAGAAATTCATCTGGAACGGATGCATTGAGTACGTCCTTAAAGGACGTATTGATATTAGCAAGAATCAGGCTTCGACGAATCAATGATTCGTCCCGCTGGAGATCCGCCAGAATTCGCCCTGCATCGCTAAGTCGCTCAAGAATAATCAAGTTCTCCGTTCCATCGTTGACAACATCACGAAAGACGCTTCCAATCGACGCAATGGCCGCCGCGATCTTCTTTTGCTTAAGCACAATCCTCTCGTCTCTCTTAGCCGTAGTTTCTCCAAGGGTTGCCTTAACCTCCAAATTGATTATCGGAGGATCGATGAAAAGGGCATTTTCAGGGGGCGGATATTTTTTAATAATAATATCTCGCTCCTCCGTCGGCAATCCGTTCTTCAAAATCTCCTCCCATCGTACTGTTATTTCACCCGGAATCTTGGCTGCAAGTTTGCGATCTTCGTTTATCCGTTTCCCGAGAATCTCCACTATATGTGGATCAAGATTTTCTCCATCACGATTTGTCGCTTTCAGCGCTTGATCCTGAACTTGCGCGGGATCTTCTTGTATTGGGTCGTCACCCCTTACAACGGGTTCATCTATGACATTCGATAGATGCTCCGCCGCATGTGATACGGATTCGTGTTGCGACGAGGATGCTTTTGAGGAGATACTCCGGCGTTCGTCCTGACTGTCGGAAGATGACCGCCTTCTTTCTCTGTCGCCGCTCGAATCTGTTGAATCTGAATCTGCGGCACGTCGGCGACCTGTCATACATGAGAAAAAATAAAATGTTGTCAGCCGGATCCTTGAAATGTTTTCTCCGTTTACAGGTTACATCCTGTTCGCATAGCGTGCACAGGCTACGCCCTTCCTCATTCGGGTTACACCTTCCTGAGTTGCATTCTTTATCGAGCGCGTCGAGACACTTGGTATAGGTTAGAGCCTAACCGAGAATGACTGCATTGATGCCTCTCGCGACAGGTTAGAGCCTGGCCGAGCGTCTTTCTCCGCATCTCATAACAGGTTAGAGCCTGTATGAGCGCTTTCGTGTTTTAGAGACATTTTTTCTCTCTAAAGCTTGCCGGGTTAGAGCCCGCAAAAGCTTTCTCACGACTTCCAGAGAACAGAGTCGTCGAACGCCAGGCGGGTTAGAGCCCGAGCTAGCGTATTTCTGTTCTCCGGGTATGTTACCGCATGGTTTTTTAACCGCACGTTCCCAGGGGTCCCCGTAAAAAAACGAAAACCTAACCTGAAACAGATTATACTCACGCCGACGCCGATTTCTCTTCTCAAGACGCTCCAGCCGCCGGATTCTTTTTTCCAACCGTTCCTCATATTCTCTTAAACCTTCAGCATGTACCCTGCGACGCTTTTTTCCCATTTTCCTCGAAAAGATAATAAAAATTTTCCTCACTTTTAACGCGCAACAACGTGGTCTTCTAGCACGAGAAGAAGAATGAACTGGACGGCGATGGGCGCAGGGTCGATGCACCCTGAGAGAAAAAGTTCCTAGACTTTGAATAGTGGTATTTCTAGCGGCGAGTAGGGGTACTACACGATGATCTTGAGGAAGAGGCGCGAAATACAATTAAATTTTTTACTTACATCTAAGAAACTCCGTCGCCGAAGAAACCTCCGAAGAGACCAAAGTTCAATATGTAAGTAAAAAATTTAATTCTATTATTTTCAGAGTCCCTGCTCTTTAAAATGGCGTTGGTTAAATTGGCTTAGACCAACTATCGACGAAATGGCATAAAAAAACGTTCCGGCACTGTTTTCAACTTTTGTCCGGAAACTTTCCGCCGGTAGTGTATATCTCGGGAAGATAAAGATCTGGGAATGTACTCACGACGCCCAATACGATAGAAATTTGAACACCTATTGCTAGACAACCACTTAAACTAGAGTCTTTAAATTTTTTTCAAGAAGATTGAAAAACTTTCATTTTTTAGGGTAGATGACTCTTCATGCGAAATGCCTCGTTACGTTTATTACCTTTGCCTAAATATTATATTTATTTCCATAATTTGTCTAGAAGAGCTTTGGAAAATATACGAAGGGTGTCGTCGTAGATACTTACACTGAAGTGACCGCAGATCGTTCCAGTCATGGCTTGGCGCGCTATCCCGAGGTAGTTCCCGTTTCCCAGCGGCTTAGCACACACCATCTGGACGCACATTTGGGGATTGTGAGGAAGACCACCGAGCTACGAATCAGAATTTATATTGAGATTTGTATATACGAAAATTTGATATGAATTCTCGATAACAAAAATGCATAAACTAAAAAATACTCACAGAGCATATTCCGTCATAGTCTCCAGCCATTCTACACTGCTCTGACGCCGTTGGAATCCTGTGTGGCTGGCTCGTGATAAAAAAACGTTATGTATTTTTATTATCGTCTCATTTTGATTGAAGGAATTCTTTGCAAAGCGACCCATTTAACACGATCAAGGTTATTCATACGTTTTAAATATATGTAGGCCAATGTAAAATATGACAAAAAAATTCATATTACCACCCAGCTATAATCATCTCCCGACACCAAGGCGGAAATGCACGCAATGAGTAAGAAGTTAACGAAGAACATCTTTCTGCAAAACAAATTTAATTTCTTCACTATAAATTGACGAGTGTACTTGCCACCCGGAAAGGTAATAACAATTTGCTAATTGAATTCAAATATTTGATCAAACTGAAACATATATTTGTGAGTTCAACAAATTTTAGACTATTTTGAAACGAGTCTTCTCTAGGCCCAAATATTCATAAAATCACATTGATAGCGAAAATTGTTAATATTTATTTATTTAGAATTAAATAATGTAATTTAAAAATCAGCTTGCCAACGGAGAAAGGAACGAGGGAATTGGAGTGCCGCGTACCGTAATTTTGCTCGATAGAGGATCGGTTGATGAAACTGTGTCTTAATACTCCACGTTACGACTATATATACCACTGGCATGACATCGTGACTAACTGCAGAAACTATAACTTTGGCAGTTTCCGATCTGGCAATAATAAATGACTATAGTTATTTTTCTCACAATCAGTGTCGCCACGTAAAAATGGATATCGGTCGAACGAAGGACACGAAAAGTCTCCGAGTATGTCTTAAAAGTAAAAAAATATTCTGCCTATGCAACGAGACTGGAGAATTGAACAAAATTTATTTAATAAATTTAACTCGATTCCCATGTACTTATATAAAAAAATGAAACGTTACATAAATTCTTCAACATTTTTAATTAATTCAATTTCAATTATAAATCTTCTGTATACAATTTTGTAAAGTCGAGAAGTTTAACCTTAGCTTAGGTGAAGCGTCGACTATTGTAAGATGCTATATGTAAAATTTCTCATTATTTTGGTTATTTTTCTTTATTTTTTATAAGAATGTACTATATATAATCATGTATTTACAAAGGAACTTTGAAAGAAACTAATTCCGGGTTGAAGACACTCCCTACTTTTCGCGACGCTTCAACCCGCGATCCAATGATAATACATAATGAGTCTAAAAATGCTTCTCCCTTCATTTCGAAGGTAAAAACAAAAATGTAAGGGTTGTTACTTAGATTTCTCAAAAAATTCAGTTTCAATCGAGAAGTTATCGAGCCAACACTTAGCGAACCAGCAGTTAGTAACCGAGACAACTTTTGAAATTCACTCAATTTTTATTCGCCTATCTATCACGCCTTGTAACAGTATCAATGTTAATTTATAAAATAAAAGTTTGTCATAGTTCATTAAAGCGTTGGATCCAATCGGTTCATTAACGCCAAACCAATTGCAGCCGATTAAGTTTATCTGTAACTGTAACGTCGTAGCATAGCGTACGAGAATTTCCAACTCTCGTAGAAATTAAATTTCCAAAGCTTTGGAAAAATTTCTGCAGGTTCAGTTACCACCGGAAACATTTTTCCAAAATTTTGGAAAATTTTTTGCGGATTCAGTTACCACCGGAAAAATTAATCCAAAATTTTGGAAAAATGAGACTGTCATGCACTTTATGCCATAATTCTGTATGTATCCTCCAAATTTTAAGGCGATCGGTTGCTCAGTGCCGGACAATTTACGGATCCCGTTTTCGAAGTGCAAGTAGCTCGTCGCCAGTTACACTAACTCTTAATGACGGTTGATAAAATGTACCGAAAGTTTTTTATGAAATAAAACAGAGATGACGCTGGCGAATGAGAATACGCTATATTGTAGTTGCGATGCACATTGACAACCGAACGCATTAAAAAGCACCGAGGAGTGCAAGCTCGAGAAAACGACCTTCGTGCCACGCGCGCCAACGACGAACGAGCGGAAAAATTGAAGTGACAAGAGGGTTGTTGTATTATTGGAGATTCCCTTGTAATCAATTGGTCGATAGTATAGGTTTGAAAAAAAAAATTTTAATGAAAGACGATAGCCATGGCATAGACAATGATTATAAATGGAACGTGTATTTTTATTTTATTGTCTAGAAATATGTGAAGGAGTCGATGAAAATTGATCGATGAAGTCAGAATTATTGAAGCAAAATAATTTTATTCAATTTTGTGTGCCATTAGTACATATAATTTTCAAAAATGTGCATATTATTTATATTAAGAGTCAGATCGATAATAACAAAGTTTATTAATATTTGTACGTATTTATTCGAATTGTAGTTTGACCGACCGTTGATTAGATAAAAATTTAATTACCTTGTGTAATTTTTTTTAATCTCAACTGTATCGTCTGTCGGTAATATAGAAATCTATTTATCTACGGTCCGGGTATTTGATTAGGATTTTCCGAAAAAATGACTCGTTGGCTGATCTGTTTTTTACGATCAGTTTCCGGTTGACGGGCTTGCACACTCGCACTTGTGGAGATGCTGACGATAATGCTCCACCGGACGCTTGTTACGTGGGATAGGGACGCATTTGTGCTTCTTGCAAACCTGTAATTTAATTTATCGAGAATTTTGGCCTTTGCTACAATATTTATTAAAACTGTCAAAATGGCACTTTCGTCCGCTCTTCCACATATGAGGCGTTTCGCGTGATGTCATCCAGTCCGAAAAATGACATTTTTTATCGTCTTGAGTTTTTCATGATGGACAATCCTACGTGACGCTGCGCGGAGCGGCCGCTCACTGATAATTCGCGTTGTATCTCAAAAACTATGCCCCGATCCTTCTTAATCGTTCTATACTTCTTTATTCAGAAACAATGCTACTATTTTATAAATTATTTTTATAACAAACCAAGGTATCGACTTTGAGAAAACTCGTTTTTAATATTAATTTCAAAAAAATTGTATGAACTTATTAATTTTGTTACAAATAAATAAGATATTTTTAAAGTACGCGGGAAATGGTTTCAAAATTATTCTTGGCTTTTAAAAATTGGTGTATTTCTCGGGAAGATAAAGACCTGGGAATCTAGTCACGACATCCAGCACGGTAGAAATTTGAACACCTTTTGCTAGACAACTACTTAAACTAGAGTCGTTAAATTGTTTTTAAGAAGATTGAAAAACTTTCATTTTTTAGGGTAGGTGACTCTTCATGCGAAATGCCTCGTATACGTTTGTTACCATTGCCTAAATATTACATTTATCTCCTTAATGTGTCTAGAAGAGCTTTGGAAAATATACGAAAGGTGTCGTTGAAGATACTTACATTTGATGCACCGCAGATTGTTCCGTCCATGGCCCTGATCGGTATCCCAATGTAGCTCCTGCCCGTGAACTCAGCACACAACATTTCCGTGCAGATTGTAGGATTGTGAGGGTCGCCATTGTTCTAGAATTCAGAATATATATTGAGAATTTTATATACGAAAATTTGATGTGGAAAGAATTATCGTTAAAAAAATGGATGAATTAAAAAGTATTTACATCGCACACTCCGTGATAGTTTCCAGCTATTTTGCACTGCTTTGACGCCGTTGGAATAATCTTTGGCTGGCTCGTGATAAAAAAAAGCGTTATGTATTTTTATTATCGTCTCGTTTCTATTGAAGGAATTCTTTACAAATCGAGCCATTTTTCACGTTCAAGGTTATTCATACTTTTTAAATATATGTTTGTCAATATAAAATATGAAAAAATTTATGTATTAAAAAAATTCATATTACCACCCAGTCATACTCATCTCCCGCCACCAAGGCGGAAATGCACGCAACGAGGAAGAAGTTAACGAAGAACATCTTTCTGTAACACAAATTTAACTTCTTCGTTATAAATTGACGAGTGTAGTTGCCACCCGGAAAGGTAATAACAATTTGCTGATTGAATTCAAATATTTGATAAAACTGAAACATATATTTGTGAATTCAACAAATTTTAGACCATTTTGAACCGAGTCTTATCTAGGCTCAAATGTTTATAAAATCACATTGATGGCGAAAATTGTTAATATTTATTTATTCAGAATTAAATAATGTAATCTAAAAATCAACTTGCTAACGGAGAAAGAAACGAGGGCAATTGGAGTGGCACGTACGTTAATTTTGCTTTATAGAAAATCGGTTGATGGAACTGTATCTTTATACTACACGGTACGTCTATATATACCACTTGCATAGCGTCGTGACTAACTACGGAAACTATAACTTTGGCAGTTTCTGAGCTGGCAATAATAAACGATTATATGTCGTAGTTTTTCTCATAATCAGTATCGACACGTGGAAATGGATATCGGCCGAACGAAGGACACGAAAAGTTTCCGAGTATATGTCTCAAAAGTAAAAAAAAATATTCTGCCTATACAACGAGACTGGAGATTGAATAAAATTTGTTTAATAAATTTAACTCAAATCCCATGTACTTGTATTTTTAAAAAAATGAAACGTTATATAAGTTCTTCGACATTTTTAATTAATTTAATTTTAATTATAAATCTTCTGTATACAATTTTTTTAAACTGACAAGTTTAAACTTAGCCTAGGTGGAACGTCGACTGAGATGCTATATGCAATATTTCTCGTTATTTTGGTTATTTTTCTTTATTTTTTATAAGAATGTGCCATATACAATCATGTATTTTCAGAGGAACTTTAACAGCATTTTAAATCCGTTCATTTAGAAAAAAAAGGGAAAGGACAGTACGTGACCAGGGTCTGTCCACCAAATGTTTTATTGCGCTAAAAACCCCGTGAATCACTATATGGGGGGACCAAATATTTTAAATCAGGAAAACCCATGAATCGATCTCTGTTCGCAAAATATTTTACGACTGGTTAATCCTATAAATTTCCGCGTACCCAAGACTAATCGCGGGTTGAAGACACTCCCCACTTTTCGTGAGGCTTCAACCCGCGATCGAATGATAATACATGGTTGACTGTAAAACCGCTTCTCCCTCCACTTGAAAGATAAAAACAAAAATGTAAGGGTTGTTACTTAGACTTCTCAAAAAATGCAGTCCCAATCGAGAAGTTACCGAGTCAACACTTAGCGAACCAGGAGTTAGTCACCGAGACAACTTCTGAAATTTACTTAATTTTTATTCGCACATCTATCACGCCTTGCAACAGTATCAATGTTAATTTGTAAAATAAAAGTTTGTCATAGTTCATTAAAGCGTTGGATCCAATCGGTTCATTAACGCCAAACCAATTGCAGCCGATTAAGTTTGTCTGCAAGTGTAACATCGTAGCATAGCGTACGAGAATTTACAACTCTCGTAGAAATTAAATTCGAAAGAAACGCAAGAACGTCGGTGCGTAACATTAGGTAATTCGTAATGTCAGCGAACACGAAAAGTCCATGAAATAACGAAGTGACTTATAACACTTCCTCATTCGAATCACTACGTTTCCCGACGTTGATACAACAGACGACTATAGAAGGAACTTGCTTATGGCGCGATTGAAGCCAAGGTTTTGCCTCCAGAAATTGCCACTTGGCGTCGCAGCGGTCGATTGTGACGTCACTCGGGATCGTATGTATAATTCAAATTAAATTCAAAAAATAATCTATTTTTTACAATTATCTAAACTTCTATTAACGTTATTAACATTTTTAAGGTTAATATTATATACAAATCAGTGGGGTTCGGCAGTAGCAGCTCAGAAAACGAGAGAGTCGGGACGAGAACCCCACTGTATACCTCGCATTAGAGAAAGCGAGAAGGAGCTACTACCGTGCCAGCTTGAGAAACGAGAGAGTCGGCACGAGAACCCCACTGTATACCTCGCATTAGAGAAAGCGAGAAGGAGCTACTACCGTGCCAGCACAGGAAAAGAGAGAGTCGGCATGAGCACCCCATTGTATACCTCACACGAGAGAAAGCGAGAAGGAGCGCTCGCTCGGACGTGATTGGTGAGAGAGGAGGCGGAGCTACGCCGTAACGTTGTGTAAGGTATACGTGAACGCGTCTGTGTGACCTTACACATTCTTGTAGCGACATCAGCGCCGCTGGTGAATGGGGTGCGAAGCTCAATGGGGTTATCGTTTTCTGCATATATGTAATACTCCTATATTGCCAGCGGCCTATGCTTCCCTATTGGGATCTGACAAAATTCGTGAGACATCTGGTGGTACACGTTGAAACTAAAACCGGGGTGCATTGCTCAAGTTACAACGTAATCATTAATATCAGTAATTTTGAGAAATTGAACAAAAAATGGCAGAAGTAGGTGTCTTTACATCTCGCAACCCATCGAAGAAAAGAATTTCATGTTCCGTATATGGATGCGAGAGTTCTTTAAAAAAAAACCGTGAACTGACGTTCCATAGTTTCCCAAAAAAAAATGCCCGTTGCGTATACCAACAAAATTTGTTCGGCGAGATGGAAAAAAGTGGAGGAACACCAAGCATGGAAGAACGCTTTAAGGATTACTCGTGAAATAAATTCTCATGTGCACATAGAACGATGGAATCAACGCATAAAAATGTTTAAAATCGTAGCTGATAGAATGCCAGCTAACCTTATCCCCCGATTACGAGACATTTTTACAGTTATATGTGCCACTGTGAATTTATCTTCACCTATTATTAAAGACGACAAATTTATGGAAATTTAAATTTATTTTAATGATTTATTACAATAAAGCATATATTTTTTCATGCCACAGTGTCGTTTTATTATCATAACTGTTTCTCCGCACGTTGGCACGGTAAGTCTACTATTGGGATCCAACATAGAGAAACATGACATCTGGTGGCCGAGAGTAGAAACAGAAAAAGGAGGAATAATAGTAGACAGTTGCACGTATTTTTCTGTGGATTTTGTATCGATTGCAAATTTCTGAAATCAAATTAGTAAAATTTTTATGGAATTGCTTCTCCACATTCACGATTTTTTATTTTTTTATATTTTCTAGTTTTTTAAATTCATATTAAATACAATAAAAAGGAGTTGTAAACAATTTAAATAAGTTATTTCTCGTTTTTTCTAATTTCACAACATTTTTCAAATTTTTAAGATTTTTCAAAAAAAGGATATCAATTTGCAAGGCAATATATTTGTAATTTATACTCAGAAGCCATTTTTTGTGTTTTTTGGGGGGATAAAACGTATACTTGAGTTCAAGACAAATTTCAAGCTGTTGGCGTAAAAAATTTGAAAGCTGTCACATTTTGAGGTTCGCTTATATCTTACCGGTAGCAATAGAGGAGAGTTGCAATGATGTGCTTGCACTTTTCACTTTGCCCTGCTTTGCACGAACACTTGACCGTTATTATTTTTCCGTTTTTTTGTAGCTTGCCATTTATTTCGTGCGGTGGACCACGTATACAAGATGTTTGTAAACACAAAGCTGTGAAACTTATCTCATCACTCGATGCATCTTCATAGCTTAAACCACATTTTAATATATGATTCGCAGCTAACACCCGTTCTCCTTCTACAAAATTACGTTGAGCAGGATTTGTACCTGCCCAATCGCAAATATTTTCTAAATTTATCAACATTTTGACAGGAATCTAATGTTACACAATAGATTTACATGCATCGCCGGAACTTTTCTGGGCCATATTGAATAGGCCCCGCCCACATGTTGCATCCCAATTGCGCGGTTTTGACAGGCGACTGCACCCCGGTCTGCGCCATATTGAATTTGACCACGCCTCCATGTCAGATCCCAATAAGTGGTGAGGACGGCGATGAAGTGAGACAGAGCGAGTTACTTTTGGTCGTTCTGCGCACGCGCGACTCATTGGCGTAGTCACAAATAGATATATGTTACTTGCGCGAGAAATGTTGATGCCATTAGCGGGAAAAGGAAATGTTTGTGGAGAGGCGTTTTAAACACACATTCAAGAAACTTCAACAAATGCATACATTTATTATTCACATGTATTGTGCACTTTCTATTGTTGATTTTTTTTTCATTTATATTATATTTCATTTTCATGAGCACTTTCGTGTATGCTCAATATAAACTCAAGGGGGATCTCACTGATATTTAGTATGCTTTATTTTGGCGACACGTGCATATCTGCTGATGGAAACCTTTTTTATCGTTATATGAAAAGTGTGGGTTACCATAAACCTTTAATTTTGACGTCAAAAACACTTTTTAGATTTCCAAAACACGAACACTCATAACCTCACAGCACCTTTCAGTTGAACTGACAATGGCGTAGCCAAGAAATGACGTGTTTCCATATACTCCTATGCAACTGTTGCGCACTCCCGCTTTTACTCGCGCTTGCGCGCTGCAAGCAAAAGTGACAAGCCACGAGCGAGAGAGCGATATTGTCTGCACCGTAATGTTCTCGTCACGTTTCGGTGAGCGCTGGCAATATAGGAGTATTACATATATGGTTTTCTGGCGTCAATGTAAGACCAAGCAAGTTCCTTCTATAGTCGTCTGAATTCGTTGCGTTAAGAGACAGTGTAACTAGCGACGAGCTACTTGCACTTCGAAAACGGGATGCGTAAATTGTCCGGCACTGAGCAACCGATCGCCTTAAAATTTGGAGGGTACATAGAGAATTGTGGCATAAAGTGCATGACAATCTTATTTTTCCAAAGCTTTGGAAAAATTTCTGCAGGTTCAGTTACCACCGGAAACATTTTTCCAAAATTTTGGAAAAAAGAGACTGTCATGCACTTTATGCCATAATTCTCTATGTATCCTCCAAATTTTAAGGCGATCGGTTGCTCAGTGCCGGACAATTTACTGATCCCGTTTTCGAAGTGCAAGTAGCTCGTCGCCAGTTACACTAACTCTTAATGACGATTGATAAAATGTACCGAAAGTTTTTTATGAAATAAAACAGAGATGACGCTGACGAATGAGAATACGCTATATTGTAGTTGCGATGCACATTGACAACCGAACGCATTAAAAAGCACCGAGGAGTGCAAGCTCGAGAAAACGACCTTCGTGCCACGCGCGCAAACGACGAACGAGCGGAAAAGTTGCAGTGACAAGAGGGTTCTTGTATTTTTGGAGATTCACTTGTAATCAATTCTTCGATATTATAGGCTTGAAAAAAAGTTTAAACGAAAGGCGATAGCCATGGCATGGACAATGATTATAAATGGAACATGTATTTTTGTTTTACTGTCAAGAAATATGTGAAAGAGTCGATGAAAATTCGTCGATGAAGTCAGAATTATTGAAGCAAGATAATTTTATTCAATTCTGTGTGCGATTAGTACATATAATTTTCAAAAACGTGCATATTATTTATATTAACAGTCCGATCGATAATAACACAGTTTATTGATAATTTTACGCTGTTATTCGAATCCCAGCCTGATCAACCGTCGATTAGATAAAAATGTCATTACCATATGTAGGTTCGCTTAAATCTTAACTGTTAGACTGCGGATAACACTGAAATTGATTACCTTAACCTTTCCATCGTCGGCAACAAAAGTTCGAATTTTTCGCAAAATCGTTAATTTATGTCCAGCTTCTTCACCTCTGGTTAAGTTTTGGATAACCTTACCCAAAAGATATTCTGCAATCGCAATTGAGGAGTATCTGACGGATAAAGTTATCCGGAGGTGAAGAAACTGGTCATTAATTCCCAAACTCCATGCACAAAGTTACATTGTTTACGAGGCAACATCCCTGATCAACATTCATCACGGATGGAGAAATTAATTAATTAATTTTAACACGGATGTAACTTAACAGGCACGTACAGGTATTCGATTACAATTTTCCGCAAAAGTGGGCCTCTTGGCTGGTTTCTTTATAACTATGGGTTCCCGAAGATCGGGTCGGCACATCTCAGTTTTCCGACTGCCGTGCTCCTCCGGAAATTCGTTGTGTGGGACCGGAACGCAATGGTAATTCTTGCAAACCTAAAATTTAATTTATTAAAAATTCTGATCTTTACTAAAAATAGTTTTTAATACTTTCAAAATGACAGCCTGAACTGCTCTTCCAAATATACGTTTATTTGACTTGCCTAAATATTACATTTATTTCATTATTTTGTCTAGAAGAGCTTTGAAAAATATACGAAGGGTGTCGTTAAAGATATTTACCTTTGATTCACCGCAGACAGTTCCAGTCATGGGCCTGATCGGTATCCCAATGTGGTCCCTGCCCATAAACTGAGCACACAACATTTTGGCGCAGATTCCGGCATTGTGAGGGTTGCCATTGTTCTACAAATCAGAATTCACCTCGTTCATTTCATATAAAAATGTCAAAAATGTTCTATGTGAAAAAATCTTTTGGTAAAAAAAAGTTACTCACACCGCACACTGCCGTAAATTTTCCAGCGTTTATGCACTGCTGCGACGCCGTTGGAATTGTCTTTGGCTGGCTCGTGATAAAAAAAAACGTTATCTATTTGTATTACCGTTTCGACTCTGTTGATGGAATTCTTTGCAAAGCGAGCTGTTTTTTACATCCAAGGTTATTCATAATTTTTAAATATACAGGGTGAATTTCATATGGTGTCACAGGCTTTATTCTAAGGTAGATGGGATCATTACAAACAAAAGTTGCAAATATACATTAGGGGTATTTTTAATAGTTTACGAGATATCAATTTTTTAAGTTGGTCCAATCAGAGCGCGACGAGAAGCGTTGGAGCCGCCCACTCTTGCCCTAACCGTAGAGATAGCACAGTTTAGGGCGTTATATTAGGGATTGCAAAATTCAGAGCAGTCAATTTTATTTATTATATTGTTACGCAGTCATTTTTATTTCTCGCGCGGTAATGGGCGGCTCCAATGCTTCTCGGCGCGTTCTAATTGGACCAACTTTAAAAATTTATATCTCGTAAACTATTAAAAATATCCCTAATGTATATTTGCAAATTTTGTTTATAATGAGTCCAGCTACCTTCGAATAAGGCCTGTTACACTTTTTGAAATTCACCCTGTATGTGTGTCGATATCAAATATGAAAAAAATCCTGTATTAAAAAAAGTTCATCTTACCACCCAGTTATAATTGTCGCCCGCGGCCAATGTGGAAATGCACGCAACGAGAAAGAAGGTAACGAAGAACATGTTTCTGCAACATAAATATAACTGTTTTATTATAAATTGCCATGCGAGAAAAGTAATTCAAATATTTGATATATAACTGAAACAAATTTGTGAATTTAAAAAATTTGAGCCTATTTTGAAACGAGTCTTACATAGGCTCCGCTGATAGCAAGAATTGTACACGTTTCGTACGATTGTTAAAATTAATTTTAAACAAATTTAATAATAAAATTTAAAAATCAACTCGCTGTTAAAGAAAGGAACGAGAAAACTAAAGCACCATGTACCTTAATTTTGCTTTATAGGAAATCGGTTGAAGAAAATATGTCTTAACACGGCACTTCACAGCTATATATACCACTTGTCTGAAGAAATAACTAACTACAGAAACTATAACTTTAACAGTTTTCCGGCTGATAATAATAAACGACTATATTTATTTTTCTCACAATCAGTATCGGCACGTGGAAATGGATAGAGGTGGAATGAAGGATACGCAAAGTCTCCGAGTATGTCTCAAAAGTAAAAAATATTCTGCCTATTAATTAATTCAATTTTAATTGTAAATCGTCTGTCTACAATTTTTTCAAGCTCAGAAGTTTAAATTTAAGGTTATCGACCGTAGGTCATTAGTAATGTCAGGAAACACGAATAGACCGTGCAATAACGAAATAACTTAGAATATTCCCTTATTCCACTCGCTACGTTTCCCGATATCGATAAAACAGAGACCTGTTCTCTCAATTTTGTGTTACCGACGGTTGATAAAATGCAGCACTCTTCTTATAAAATAAGACAGAGATGGCGCTGTCGAGTTAGAATCCACCCTTAATTGCACGGGCCAAGGGCTGGGAGGAGGGTGTAATATTGACATAACGCGGTCCTGACCTCTGTTTCGATACGAATGCCCGGTGTCTCCTCCGGTTGCCAAGGAAACGGTGACTCTACCCTCCGAATTTCACGGCCTCACATGGTTCCCAAACGCCAAACCATCGCCAAAGTCTTCGCGTCTGGAATTTTCAACGGATCTTGTCGAAAACAGGTATTTAATTATATTTTAAAATAAATATCCATTTCTCCCTCCATCTACGTCACATACCTTCTAGCTATCTCAATATCACGATTACAGCACCAAAATTACATATAGATAAATTTTAAAATCTCAAATTTCTCTATTCGTCGACGAAATTGTTTCAATCCTTGGCTTCGATTATATATCGATTCATCACGCTCGTACGTTTTATGAAAACGTAGAGACGTCTCGCCATTCCCTCGACATAGAGCCAAACGGATCAAAGCTTTTGCAAGCTGCAGAATTGCTCGTGTCTACTGTCGATTTCGATTTCTAACTAATATGTCAATGCCCGAATCCCTACCCCCTGCCCTCAACAATCTTTGATCCCGCTTACGATTTTCGTATATCTTGCTTGCAGCCACGGAAACTGGTCTGGCAAAAAAAAACATCTCTCATCCCCTTACACACGAGTTACGTCCCGACGGACGTGTACGACCATTGCTGGGAGGGTGAGCACCAAATCCAATCTTACTCACTCTGGCCTCACGGCAAAAATGTCCTAGCACTCGTTTAATGTCTACCTGCCATTAAATTCGTTACAAAAATTTGCTCCTTAAAAAACAAATACAAAAAACAAACCCAATGTAAAAAGAAATTGTCTTCAGAATTTACCCAGACACTTCAAACTTTTTGGATAAAAATAAATATTACCTTGATCATCGAAGAAATCTTGTTCCCAACTTTGATCGCACCATATGGTTACTCCCATGAATTAGAACCAATGTGTTTCCTCCTTTGTTGTTTTGTGTGTCGACGAGGGCTTATTTTTATTGCCTAAATAATTAGCCATCAAAGAAAAAAGCAATCAATCAGACGAGAACCAGCCATCGAGATTAAACGAAAACAATAGCAAAAATAATCTGTGTGTACTAATGTGCCTACATAAGAAGTTAGACTTCTTTGGCGTGAGTACAAACGATTTTTTACGCATTCAAATCAATTTTAACTTAGTCAAATGATCGATAAACAACCTTAACCCTGGAAAGATAAACAGGGTCCACAGAAATCTTACGTGGCCACTATTTCAGTATGTTACTGTATAGTAGAGTTGTCGTAGTATATGCCATGTGCGCATCGGTCGGATAACTTCAGACCGAAAAGAAAACAAAAGACATTCTCACTCGCAACCAACTTCATGATGCACGACAGTGCTGCGCGCGCAGTTCGTGACGTCAAGAAAATACACTCCCATCACAACTACCTAATGTGCCGATGGAGTCTGGACAGAAGGAGACCAAACTCCATCAACAGGCTATGGAAAAAATGGTACTCAATTCATAAAGCATAGTACTTTCGTTTTTAGCTGGGACTGGCGCTCTCCACGAATTGTCACAATAGCCAAAGTGCTCTCCACAAATTTCGTACCATTCCAGTAACCCACAGTTTGATCTCCTCTTGCCTAGGATCCGTGAGTATATTACTATACAGTAGACTTATCATAGTATATGCCATGTGCGCCCCGGTCGGTTAACTTCAAACTGAAAAGAAAACAAAAGACATTCTCACTCGCAATCAACTTCATGATTCGCGACGCTGCTGCGCGCGCAGTTCGTGACGTCAAGAAAATACACTTCCATCACAACTGCCTAACGTGCCCGTGGAGTCTGGACAGGAGGAAACCAAACTCCGTTGACAGCCCATTGAAAAAATGGTAGATGATTCATAGAGCGTAGTACTTTCGTTTTTAGCCGGGAGTGGCGCTCTCCACGAATTGTCACAATAGTCATTCTCCACAGTAGCCAAAATGCTCTCCACAGATTTCGTACCATTCCAATAACCCACAGTTTGGTCTCCTCTTGCCTAGGGTCCACGAGCATGTTACTCTACAGTAGAGTTGGCATACTATATACCATGTGCGCCCCAGTTGGATAACTTCAAACCGAAAAGAAAACCAAAGAAATTCTCACTCGCATCCAACTTCATGGTGCGTGACGGTGTGTCAACCGCAATTCTCACTCGCAACTGACTTCATGATGCACGACTATGCTGCCCGCGCAGTCATGACATCGAGAAAATACACTCCCATCAGAACTGCCTAACGCGCCTAAAGAAGTATAACCTCAAAAAAAGAAAAACAAACAGAAAGGAGAAGAGAATCGTTGGGAGGTTCGAAGACCGAACACGATCTATGGACGTTCCAAAGGGCTATAGATCATTTCATTGTGCGAAAGAGGGAGTGTACACACATTATATGATCTCGTCCGGCATAATGCTGGCTTGGAATGTGTTGTACGTATCGAACTAGCGTAGTAGACCCCGGGTGTGTACACACTCTGGGGACAGGATGCCGAAATACACAACCCTGTGTGGGACATACACGACACAGAATGTGCGGTGTTTGGTCTCCATTAATATCGGATCGACTGGATGGTTACTGCAGTAAACCCGGCTACGTTCTCTCTTGTATCTCTTTTTTTATGGGGCCATATGTCTTCCGATGCGAGATGCGCATCGCACGTGTGACGGTGTGTAAGAGAGGGAGAGAGAAAGAGGGAGAGGTCGTGTTATATCCCCGCGGGTTGGACGCTCGATCGCCCGCTCATTTGTCAACTCGCAATCTGCCGGTGTTGCGATTTGATGGCTCGCAGTCAAAACACATGGAGCATTCGATTCCATACCTGCGACACCGTACGTTTATCGTCGTTCGCACCAACGTTAATTCTAATATTCGATTCGAAAGATCAAATTTTTATTTTCAATATTTACTTTTTTTTCTCATTGTTAATCGTAGACGAAAAATGATTTTAATAAACATTGTTTATTTTAAGATTGTGTTTTTCTGTGGGGGAGTTTTATTTTTGTATTGATTAAATTTTAGTTTCAATATTTAATTTAGGTCTTTTTTAGGTGCGATAAATTATTGCAGCTTTGATAATATCGCATGCAAGAAAAAAGAACAACAAATGCAGGATCGAACGTGTGGAAAAGTCAAGTTCACCCCCCGTAGGAATATCCGCGGGCGGAATAAAAAAAAAAGGGATAAAAAAAAATGCGCACATCCCCTCTGGGGTTATTTAGACGGTTTGCCGACACCTACTGTGTTGACGCGAAGGGTGAGTCGTCGACTATAAAGACTCGCGACTGGACCCCCCGCATCTGTCCCTTTCCCTGGTCCATATTATTGGGTTACTCCTTCCCGTCACTCTTGTCTCCATAATATATTATACACGCGCGCACACTCTCTCTCTCTCTCTCTCTCTCTCTCGCTCTCTCTCCGATGATACAGGAGAGTCAAGAATATTTTTCAACACGAAGCAAACAAACAAACAAACAAAAATCCGAAAACATTGTTTTTCCAGAGAACGTAAAATAAAACTGAGAATTTTGTTTTTTTTCTTTCTTTTTCATTTCTTCACACAGTCCAGGAGAATTTTTGTCCCCAGATATATGATACGAGGAGTATACACATAGGGGTCAATGTAAAATACGTTCAGCCTCGCTTCAACGACACGAGGGTGAGGGAGGGGATGGTAAAATGGAAAATGAGCGCGGAATATCAAAATCTCCCCTGTTTCATCCCCTCGTTTCCTCTCGACGTTGTATAATATCAATGGACGATGGGGTGGCGATGATCGCATCGCATTACCAGTGAAGCGTTCTATGAGCGAGTGTGCGCCACCACTGTGGGTATTCCTAGGCTCTCTTTTGGCTGCCGTGAGTAAGAGACGGAGTGAGAGTAACGAGGGGGTTGAAAAGTACGAGAGAGAACGAGAGAAGCATGGGGGACAGAGATGGGCGATGGGAGAGGGGAGGGGGTCGTAGAAAACCCCCATGGCGCGCATTATGAGGCTGGACGAGTTTCGCGTCACCCCTAAGCGGCTCGGGTGTAAAATAAACGATACCTAATTATACGCGTCTCTCTTGGCTATGTGTATGTGCGTGCGAGTTGGGAGCCGCGAGGGCGAACAAGTGCTTCGGTCTCTTTTGTGAGTGTTAGTCATGTAAAAGGTGCGCTTCGGGAGCTTCGATTCGCACAAACAGGATTTAGTAAATTATAATCCAAATTGGTCAAATTTTCACGTCCGAGAATCAACGTATGTTCAGTAAAATTATCAATGAAATATTTTTATTTTTGTTATTTCTTTTGTTATATAAATGTATCAATTATTATTATTATTATTATTATATCGTCATAATTATTATTGTTATTGTTGTTGTGATCATTCTCATAATTACAATTATTATATTTAATTATAATCGTTGTTATTATTATTGTTATTATAATTACAATTTTTATCATTATTATTATTATTATTGTCCTTAATATCATAATTATTACTCTTATTGTTTCTTGTGCATTCTTACCATTACAATTATTATATTTAATTAATATTGTTGCTGTTACTGTTATTATAATTATAATTACAATTTTGTATCATTATTATTATTATTATCCTTAACAGCATAATAATTACTCTTATTGTTTCTTGTATACAGCGACGTTGTTAAAAATCTTTTTGTTATATATATGCGAAGAGATATATACTTACATATTATGTATACGCTACTACGGGGAGTTCGTTTATTTTTTTCGGGGCTTGAGAGGGCTTCTGTGTGCTCCGCTGCTCTGCGAGGGTGGAGCTCTTCTCTATGGGTTGGCCAGCGATGATTAATTAGCGTTTGATGAATATGTATGAGGGTGCGAGAACTTCGGGGGCGAGGAGGAGGGTGGGGGGGGGGGCGGTCGCATGGCGAGGAAACCAAATTCTGTTGTAAATTTCATCCAGCGTCTGTCTCTATGTAACTATATACGTATGTATTAGGTAATATATATATATATATATTGATATATATGTATATGCATATTTAGTCAACTAGCGTGAAAATCATCCCCCTCCGCTGAAAACCCAATGCCAAATGTATTTCGCTTCTCTCTGCCCCCCCCCCCCTCCCCAATATACTACACAACTAGACAGCGCCCCGCGAAAGTCGGTTCGCTACGTGTTGTTCAAACCTCGACCGTCAGGGGGCGCTGCTACTCGACTCCACATCGCAATGTTTAACAATGCGTTTCACGAATAGAGAACCGAGAACGATACAGGGTGAACTTCTTCTTTGTCAAAATGTTCACTATCTATTTAATTATGACCCGAATGACCTTGGGATTTTACATTATGTACCTATAATGAATTATATTGTACGTGAAATACGATATTCTTGTTTTAGGGATTTTAATGATTCGAGGAAGAAATAATATATCGTACGTCGATAGTGCGTGATGAAAAATCGTTATGCCCATAGAAAGAATGAATTATCGTTGAGACAGGAAATGCTCAGATTCACGTGTCCGACTACAACGCGAAGTAGAAATGTTGAAACTCCGGTTGAGAGGATTGTGCGAAACTGGGGTCGAGAGGAGAGAACAATGGCGAACAATAGTGAGATCTTCTCACTGTGTATGGAAGAGAGAAAAATATATATAGGTATGTATGAAGAGAGAAGAGCGAGAGAGAGAAAGCGAGATCTGGCGCCGGGGCCAAACCCGGCTTACGTGCAAATACAATTATATCTCGTGAACTCGATTACCATTTAAATGGAAACAAACGGGAAATGCTAAAATAGACCAACCGCATATACCCCCCCCCCTCCCCCCTTCTCACTCCTACACAACCCTTGTCGAATGTGCTGACGCGGCCATTTTGGTCGTAGTGAATCGCATATCTATCGTTCGTCTAACGCTTTCATTATTACTTTATTTATCGACGAAACCTCATGTTTTATTCCATTCTTGATATATCGAAAAAAGATATCGAGCAAAAGGAAATTCCAAGTTTTTATAAAGTTTTGTCATCAAGAGGAACGAGAGTAAAAAAATGGTTAAAAGTTTGCAGTGTTCTTTTTTAATTTTTTTATATATTTGAAACATGGTTGTACGTAATTCAAAAAATGTTGACTTCTGGGTCGAGAGGCGTGTGAAGAAAAAAATGAAACCTCGGTCGAGATCAATTTTCCACGCTCCGGCAACGCGCGGACGACATCGGCAGCTCCCATATTATTATACACTTAATTTCGTAATGAACCACATCGGTCGAGGGTGGCGCCGGTCGATCGGTTTTATACGAGTGAACGAGTGAGAGAGAAAGAGGGAAAGGTCTTGCACTGATTTCACGGGCCACCTGTCGCACTGTAGCATCGAGCAAGATCTGCTATGGCAAACACGTAGAAGAGACCCTTCCTCCCCGTTCTGCCTGGATAGCATTGGACACGCAGGGTGCAAGAGACATTATTTTACATCGAGCAGGGGTCGTGAAACGTCTCGCTTGTACCCAGAGCACTCTGGGCACCAGCCAATTCAACGATTAGTTCGAATTCATTAGGCAAGATAACCAACCAGATTTTACGTTCTTCCGTACCCTCGTTGTTTTCTCCCGATGAACAATTTTTATGATCGCGCGTTGACCCTCTAAATTACTTGGCTACCGATCACTATTGCATTAGGGCTATATCCAATAAACGTTAATTTATTCTTTGCTTAGCTAGCTAAGACACAGATAAGAGCTATTGTAATAAAAACATGTATTGATAAAAAATTGCGTTGGTTAAAGGTTATCGTTTATTCTTCTTCATCATTATTCCTCAGAAACCTAGTCTAATCATTAGTTCCTTAGACATTTTTCTAGCGTATTGTTCGAAAGATGTTCTGAAGATTAAAAAAAAATGTTATGATTACGGATTGACATTCCGCAGTTTTGATTTTCATCCATACTTTCAATCCTTCTCCTTTCATTCGAACCACCCGAGTCACTGAAGGATTCGAATTCGTGGAAGATTGGATGGTACGTACATAAGTTTCAGACACGAATCACCTGGTCTGTTTTGGGGTCCGTTTTGTCCACACCCCACATTTCTTAGTTACACCCCACAATACATACAAGCAGACAGAAAACGTTGAGTTCGTCACTCCATAAATCTACGAATGTTTTCATATATATATATATACACATATATGTATCAACGACTGCATTACACATACGCATTTTACGTTTCCCTGTTTGCACACTTTCCCGTAAAGCTGTGCCAATATTTCCGTCCATTGTCAATGGACTCACGCTGGCTTATACGCTCGACCACAATGAGGATCGTTACCAATGAAAAGGTCCTGGCACGCTCCCAAACTTGAGCGCGGTACACCAGGCATCCGTATACAGAGAGGATTTTATTGTAGCCACGCTTAGCCACAACGTCAAAATGTTGACCCAATTTTTGAACGTTTCACAATAAGAGTTGAGAGAAAGGAAGCAAAAAGTTGACGTCCTCTTTTCAGTGACTCGAGGATGTGGAACGTAGTTTTGCCACGATCCATACGCTAGCCGGATTTCTGATAATCTGAGTTAAGTCTTCTGTACATTGTTATAACTAACAATTCGATTAATTAAATTGATCGAGGGTTGGGCATTAGTGGATACAACCCGGACTCCAAACGCTCCTCGCACTCGGCATACTTTACGCACTACGTTGACCATTGTTGATGACGGACAATGTCGTAGTACCTACCTTGGCCACCAGAGTAGCGACTGTCCTTACCAGCTAAAGCCGGATGTTGTGGAGGATCGAGTATCGATTCGCAATCTGTGAAATTTGGAGGTAGGATCGTTGACAACACTCTTAAAACTCAGGGATCGTGTCCACTGAGGGCAATCTATCCCAACCTTTAGCCCAAGTGTACGAGGTGAATATGATGACATCGCGGTCCTTCCAGTTCTGGCTAACATAACTTTGCAAGGGTGTGAAAACGCGTGTGGTCAGTAGCATCGCCAACATCCTGACAAAGAGCGTTGATACGTCACCAGGCCAGTAACGGCATCAGCGATGGAAAATCATAAAGTACGTGGACGGAAGCTTCGTCGGGCCATTGAAATGGTAATGCGGCCGGTTCTAATATACAAAACGGGTACGTTGCCCGAGAGTTAAACGCGACGTCACCAACACACAAGGAACGTCGATCGAGACCGTTCCTTTCACGAGATGATGGAGGCTGCCCAACATATGGAGCTTCCACTCTCTCGCGATGGAACTGTGCGGTGGTGTCGCGAGCCAAATGGAAGCTCGGACATGCCAACATTCGCGGGAAGGTGTTTGTTAGAAATCGCTTCATATACAAACATGGACACATAACGTTACGGTGAATCAAACCAAATATTGGCAATATCATCGCCCCAGCCCTCCTCTAGGTATTGTTCGTCGCAAGACCTGCCAGTTTCCCTACGTTCCAACCACCCTAGGCCCCCCGCACATAACGTAGACACTACCGTATATCAGCCTGCCGCTTGTATAGAAAACGCCTGATACAGGACACTTCGCGTCCATGGGCTCGGTTCGCCCGTGTGTGAACTCGCGTATACGCGATATGGTTGGTGAGAACGTACGATGTCCATTTGAATGCTCCAGCGCGATTTCGGTGTCAATGCCGATATAACGGCTCAAGGATATTATGGGATTAGGTCTGAGAGGGCTTATCCCCCCCGCGGTCCTCTGCGACCGCACGCGAGAGGCAACCACGACTGGAAGCTCAATATGGCTCTCTATTCGCGATCTGGCATGTTGTTATCTCATCCCCACCCTCATCTCTCCCTCTCTTTCTCTCTACAGTGCATCTCGCGAACGGGTTTCACCCTCACAACTCTCCTCTTCATTCTAGACAATACGCAGGCTGTATGTGGCTTACTAGTGCTCGATGTTCGAACGAATGTACTCGAAATCACTCGAACTTCCCTACTAGCGATTCGACCGTTCTATAAATAGAATCCAATCACGGAAAAGATTGTGATTGCGCGGAATCTTAACGTTTAGTAAAATCGCTATCCATAAGATTCTTTAAGCAAGTGAGACAATCAATCGTCTTAATCGAATAATGCCAACATCGTCTTGATGTTCCTCAGCGTGTATTCGCAATTTAATCGTCCACTTGCCAGCACGTAGATCCGATCGCAATCATCCATAATAGATGAGCGGAGGTGTTCTAACATAGTGGATGTGTGTGTTTATATACAGCTGTACATGTATCCGTGTGTATAGAGTAGTTTAAGGGGTGTTTGGAGATCCACGATCGATGTACGATCGGGCTGTTGATTTAGGGCGTGCAATGCTCAGGGTGTGTGTGTCTGTGTGAGAGAGAGAGAGAGAGATTGAGAGAGAGAGAGACAGAGACAGGCCTCGCTACACATCACGCGCTTCGTTTATGTGTGCACGAAGACCCAAAGCTCCCTCGATCGGAACTCCAGCACGCGCCACGATTACGCGATTACGCGTGTCATCTCTCACGCGAGCTGCTTCAACGTTTGGCCGTACAATGTATAACACACGAGCGGGCTGAAACATGGACCCCGGGCCTCTCTCTGTCATTCCGTCTCTCTTTGGGAACGGTGACGAAGGGCGGCGCTCCGGCCAAGAAGCGAGCCCCGTTTTGGGCTCGATGATGATTTCGCTCGATGTGAGCGAGCAATGACGCGGATGATATTCTCCCTTACGACATTTGTATTATCCTGTTTCTATGTAAGGTCGAAATCGAGGCTGTAGAACTCGCGGAACTTCCCCACTTGCGAGATCGACATCTGTCGAGACGAAATTTTTGTGATCGCTTCTACTTCTCCAACTGTTTTCCATACGATTTATTCTCTCGATGAAATAAAGTTGCCAATTTAATTCCACCTGAAACATCTTACCCCAGAGTACAAAAATTATATTTCATTGATGAAAACATTCTCCAAAAAGAGATCGCAATTTTGAATTCGCAACATTTTTTTTAACCTTTACAAAAACTCAATATTCTCAAAATTAATTTTTAATTCTACAATTAAACTTGCGATCTAGACTTATCCGAAGATCCTCATTGACATTGTGACAGAGATGTCGTTCAAAAACTTAGGTGAGCACGATAATATGTTCTCCATCTTCCCGAACGTTCCTTCCTTCCTACAGTTTTCTCATGAGCTATGAAAATATTCCTCGGAGCTTCGATCGTCGCGGACACCTAATACATCATTCTTTTTGCTTCGACCGCATTGCACATCGGAAAATGGCGTGGCTCGTGCAAGAGGCGCGACCGAATTGCAAAAGCGTGGTGTACATTAAACCGAGCGAATGGAAACTGGGGCGTTGTGCCAATGAAGATCTCCCACGCACGGTTGAACATGTGTATATATATATATAAATGGAGTTTAGTGTGACGTAGGGTAGTTACAGTAGAGAATCGCGAGCATGTGCGAGTATACGCGTATATATGTCGAGGAAACAGAAGCGGAGATCGAGGGACACCGCAGGCTTTTGGAACGTCGTCCTCGTACGTATATACATGTATATACATATATATGTATAGTCCTGGTTTATATACGTTGGTGAAGTAACAGCACCAGCAGTGAGAAGCGACGGTCCGAATTAAGGGCACCCCGGGCTGGGTAGCACGTGCCGCCACGTGACACCAACGCTTTTGTACAAACAGCATTATGCACGACCGTGCTAACATAAATTACTGCGGGTTTAATATCGGAACGTTAGCGTTGTTATTCCGTCACTCCTCGCATCCAAATCGCATTAACTGTATGTTCTCTCGTGTGTGGTCCGCCAAGTTTTACCCCGGTATTTATTGGTGGACGCGAGTGGTTAAATAACAAAAAAGCAACCCCAAGATTTGCCCAAAATATGTGAAAAATATTTTGTATGTAAGGGACGGATTTTTATTTATGAAAATAAATTATTTTGTTGCTGGTGTTGAAAAAATTCAAGATTGGAGAAGATTTACGTTTTTCCCAGGCTTTTCACGATTCTTACTGTGATTTTCTTCAATAATTTTGTATTTCAATTTATGATTTGATATGATTTGTTTCTTCAAAGGATCTTACAAGAAATAACATTTGTTCTGTTGATTGATATGAACTGAAAATAATTTTGTCTTTGTTCAACAATTTTGCCATCTTCGATTAGGAATGAACGAACGTAAGAAAAATAGTACAGGCTTTATTATTTGGACACAGTAGCTATATGTGAAAAATATTGATTACGTAATTGACGGATTTTTATTTATGAAAATTAATTATTTTGTTGCTAGTGTTGAGAAAATTCAAGATTGGAGGACATTTACGTTTTTCCAGGATTTTCACGATTCTTACTGTGATTTTCTTCAATGATTTTGTACTTGAATTGATGTTAATATATAATAATTTGTTCCTTCAAAGGATCTTACAAGAAATAACATTTGTTCTGTTGATTGATATGAACTGAAAATAATTTTGTCTTTGTTCAACAATTTTGCCATCTTCGATTAGGAATGAACGAACGTAAGAAAAATAGTACCGGCTTTATTATTTGGACACAGTAGCTATATGTGAAAAATATTTATTATGTAATTGACGGATTTTTATTTATGAAAATTAATTATTTTGTTGCTGGTGTTGAAAAAATTCAAGATTGGAGAAGATTTACGTTTTTCCCAGGCTTTTCACGATTCTTACTGTGATTTTCTTCAATAATTTTGTATTTCAATTGATGATTTGATATGATTTATTCCTTCAAAGGATCTTACAAGAAATAACATTTATTCTATTGATTGATTAGATCTGAAAATGATTTTGTCTTTTTTCAAAAATTTTGCCATCTTCGATTAGGAATGAACGAACGTAAGAAAAATAGTACCGGCTTTATTATTTGAACACAGTAGCTATATCTATATCATGAAAAAAGTGGGGGGGAAAAATTGATTACGTAAACGAATTTAAATTAACGAAAATTAATTATTTTGTTGCTAGTGTTGAAACTATTCAAGATTGACTTTTTTCCAGGCTTCTCACGATTCTTACTATGATTTTCTTCAATAACTTTGCACTGAGAGAGAGAGAGAGAGAGTCTATAGATACACCGACGATCAATGATCCTTTTATAATTTCGCCATCTTCGACTACGAATGAACGAACGTAAGAAAAATAGTACGGGCTTTATCGTTCGGACACAGTAGTATCAAGTAGAGGAAACCCCGTGGCGATTGAAGCGTTCAAGTATCCGGTATCATCTTCCCTCCCTCTCTCTCTCTCTCTCTCTCTGTTCCCCTCTCGTTCTCTCCTCGTTCATGAATGAAAATTTTATGAATGAAACACGATGCAGTACCAGGCAGTTTTTGATGTCGGGCGATCATCCAAGAGCGCATCGACTCCCGACAACGATCACTCGCCGCCAAATCCCTCTGAGAGACTGAGCTTGTGATATTCGAACTGACGAGAGAGAGAGAGAGAGAGAGAGAGAGAGAGGTCTATGTATATACTAGATATATATAAATGGTTAACCCGGATGCAGCCTCTTGATATACGAGTGCGCGAGCCGCTTCGCCTCATTACGGTTTACCGATTATACAGCGAGCCATTGTAGTTTGTCGGTTAACGTGTTAATTATGCCAGCTCGCATATCCTCTCTCTCTCTCTCTCTCTCTCTCTCTCTCCCTCTCTCTTTCTCTCTGCTTCATGGTATATGTTTTCCTCTACTCGGGCTTGTCTGTGTTTGCAACCGGCCGTCGTTATACACACTGCACACGGAGTTAAATCGTTGCCTCGGGGCTGTAGCTGCGGATTCGAAATGCCAGGTTTATACGCCCGCTACACAATCCCGAGCTTTCGGATAATTCATATAATTTACAACTCGCGGAAGAAAAAAAAAAGAAAATAACACCCGAGAAACAAAATTAAAAACAACCCGTTGGGTAATGCAGAAACAATTATATTAATACTCCTGGCTAGGTGAATCCGCTTGGTTGGTGCACATTTTGAAGATAATTAGCGTCGCGATGGGGGTTTAATCGGGGATGAAAATAATCGGGATTAATCGATTTTAAATCATAGAACAGGCATTTACATTCGTTAAATTTGGATCATTAGAATAAATAAATAAATCGTTATTTTAATACAGGCGAATTGCTAATTAACTAATTGATCTAATTAAATCATAAACTATTCGACAGTTTTATTTCTTACGATCATAAAAATGTGTTTTTGTAATAATAATTCATTTTTAATATTCGTAGTACGATCTTTTTTTTTTAATCACGAATTTATTCAATTTATTTTTTCATAGTCGATTTGGGATAATTAGAATAAGTGAATAAATCATTATTTTAATTAGGCGAATTGCTAATTAATCAATTGATCTAATTAAATCATAAACTATTCGACAGTTTTATTTCTCACGATCATAAAAATGTGTTTTTGTAATAATAATTCATTTTTAATATTCGTAGTACGATCTTTTTTTTAATCACGAATTTATTCAATTTATTTTTTCATAGTCGATTTGGGATAATTAGAATAAGTGAATAAATCATTATTTTAATTAGGCGAATTGCTAATTAACCAATTGATCTAATTAAATCATAAACCATTCGACAGTTTTATTTCTTACGATCATAAAAATGTGTTTTTGTAATAATAATTCGTTTTTAATATTCGTAGCATGATCATTTTTTTAATCACGAATTTATTCAATTTATTTTTTCATAGTCGATTTGGGATAATTAGAATAAGTGAATAAATCATTATTTTAATTAGGCGAATTGCTAATTAATCAATTGATCTAATTAAATCATAAACCATTCGACAGTTTTATTTCTTACGATCATAAAAATGTGTTTTTGTAATAATAATTCGTTTTTAATATTCGTAGTACGATCTTTTTTTAATCACGAATTTATTCAATTTATTTTTTCATATTCGATTTAGAATAATTAGAATAAATAAATAAATCGTTATTTTACTACAGGTGAGCTGCTAATTAACCAATTTATTTAATTAAATCATAAACCATCCGACAGTTTTGTTTCTTACGATCATAAAAATGTGTTTTTGTAATAATAATTCGTTTTTAATATTCGTAGCACGATAATTTTTTTAGTCACGAATTTATTCAATTTATTTTTTCATATTCGATCTGGTGCCTGTTTTTTTTTGGTTCTTATTACAAAAAGTTGTCAGACTCGAAAATGAAAACGAGATTCTCGAGAGGATTCGAGGCAGTAATTTAGAGCAAACAAACACTGTCTCGGAGTACAATTATACGTAATAAATCAGTGAGCGCGAGAAGAAGTTAACACATCACGTTGCCTTCTTCTTCGAGACGCGTGGGCCTCTATATAAATAAATATATATATATAACAGCGTGCGTTTGTGTCTTTGACACGACGAACACGACGTGTTACGCAATTATACGTAGTCTGCCTGTACCAGGAAAGTGTCGGTCTGATCGTTAAACAATTCCAATCTTAACCGCGATAATCATACTCCAATTGTCGTCACGATATATTTAACTTCACAGTCATTGTGGAACTCGGATTAAAGCGAATCGGCCAAGGCCACGCTCAAGTCCAACGTAATTATTCAAATTTTTTTTTCCGCTTTGCACGAGCGTTTGTAATTGAAAAATAATATTCTAATTACAAATCGACGAGTTGATTAAAGAATTTATCTTACGAAACGTTGCATTGTCTTAATTGAGAAATACACGAATTTGAATTGGTCAATCAATGAGAATTGGAATTTTAATAATAATTATTAAAGTTAATAATGTATTATTATTAAAATAATTTAATAATATTATATTATTAAGAATAATTATTTTATTATTAAATTATTTATCAAAAGATTATTATTAAATATTATTAAAAATAATTATTTTATTATTAAATTATTTATCAAAAGATTATTATTAAATATTATTAAAAATAATTATTTTATTATTAAATTATTAATTTATTAAAAGATTATTATAAAATATTATTAAGAAATTATTATTAAATTAAATTTATTTACTTAAAATAATTATCTTTTAATAATATTCTATAATATTTTATAATAATCTAATTTATTTTAATAATATAATTAATATTATATTATTAAAATAAATTAGATTTATATAGTTATAGATATAGATATATTATTTTATGATATATTAGATATATTATTAATAAATTAGATGTATATAGTTATAGACATAGATAATTTATTTTAATAATATAATTAATATTATATTATTAAACTAAATTAGATTATTATAAAATATTATAGAATATTATTAAAAGATAATTATTTTATTGCAAACTTATTTGAGAATATTTGTAACATATTCGTAAATTTTTTTAACTGCTCACTTCACGTTGCTGACTTTTATTATTTTATGGCTGTTTAAAAAAGGGTTGACGTAAGAATCGAGATCGAATGACTTCGAGTGCGCCATTTCGTAATCCTTATCCGGTACCGGATGTCTCGAGCGAGGGTTTCTGGTTACCGCCCGGTCCTGTACTCGGTGATAAAGTCGAGATCAATGACAGACGTTGGAAATCAAAAGTTGACATTCACGAGCGTCTCTTCGCCCATCATACCCTCAACAGCATACGAAAGGATCAACGTCTCGTACGAACTGAGGTAAAGAAAGATCGACGAAAAATTACTCGAACGATGCAAATTGAAGATACTTTCTTTTTTTATCATAACCTTCTCAACTTCTCAATTTTTATACATTTAATCAATCGATCAATTTTGCCAAATTATTGATCGATTATTGTTCTTTGATTATATTTTAAAGGAGCCAAGCGATGCTCTCGATCTTGCACTTACGTCGGTCTACGTGCACAGCGAGGACACTCTCGTGCCTAAAATGTACGTTTCCATGCAACCCGAGGCACTGGGACGCGAGACTTGGCGAGTACTTCGCAACGAGCTCAAGGTACAATTATTACAAGAAATAATTTGTTGGTATAGCTATAAATATTTTCCAGGAATAAAAAAAAAACAATGATAATATCTTTAAATTACAATTGTTTAGGTTTTTTTATTACATCAATTTTGTTTTACCTTGACGTTTATAGAACGACGTATATTATAATTTATAATAACATATCTCGCGTATCATCCGGGCGTAGCGACGACATGGAAGACTGAGACGATATAGTAACGGCGTCATATACGAGCTAATTTAAATTCGCGTCCCTCGCTCGCTGAAGGCTGGATTAAGGAACGCCTGCCAGAGCAAAGATCGCGAGCGAGAATTTTCGAGTGAGCTGAGAGAGAGAGAGAGAGAGAGAGAGAGAGAGAGTGAAAAGAGAAAAGAGAGAGGGAGAGAGAGAGAGAGAGGGAGGTCTTTGCATAGTACACAGTTATTAACATTAAGCGAGACAGCTGTTTGCGTTCTCACTTGGAAAGATTCCCGAGACCTGTTCGAATCGTTCCAACTCGTTCTCTCTCTCTCTCTCTCTCTCTCTCCCGTATAAATACAGGAAATGTTTTGACAAAATCAAAATTTCATGTCTGACGGTGCACTCACGTTCGCACAGTGATACTAAGAAAGCTTTTACGAATAGTAAACTCTCGTCGCTTCGAATTTTTTACAATTAAAATTCACGCAAATCTTCACGTTTCAGACATCTTCGCCTCAGTTCGAGATTCAAACCGGATCTGTGCGAGTTAGGTATAGTCGAGGAGTTACGCAAGAAACGAGCGATCAAGATCGCCCGAAGACGGGGAACAAAATGGCTGCGCAGCGCGGTAAAATGGCTGTCCGGCCGGCCGCTGCCCGAGCGACCTCAGCGCCCGTGCGGTCGACTCAACAAGCTCCGAACGGCAAACTTCACAAATACGCCGGTAGAACGCGCCACGATGGAATTCCCGACAGGATCAAGAGAATTCATCCGAGTAGCTTGAAATTAGCGATCGAAGGTCCTCACACGGATCAAACTAATGCCGGATACAGTCGAAAGGAAGATGGAACTTATTACGGGGTGTGAAAATGTATACACGATTTTGTTTTATCATCTGGAACGCGATAACAGAGAAATGTCGGAGATTTGATGTTTTTCGACTTAATATTGTAATCGATTTGAACGATTAATTTTTTTTTTTAGTATATTTATTATTGATGAATTTATCTGCTTTTTGTGAACGTCTTCTTGTACCGTGATTATTTATGATATCAACAATATAATGACAATGACTGTTAGGTAATAAAAAGATGTTTCAACTTTATTCCCATGAATCGTTATCATCAAACGAGGTTACTGTCAACAGGTTTTTGAAGTTTTTGCAGATAACTCTTTTTTTAAATCTTAAATTCCAACTTTTCTTGCTCCTATCCTAGATCTGTTTTTTGACTATCAAATGTATACAAAAGTCAACCCTACCCCTATTTTTTAAAGATCTTTTAAAAATCGTCAAAGTAACAGAGAGTTTGAGGTTTCTTTGACGAGGCATTAGGAGGATATTAAGGTAGTTCTATCGTTACAGCGTTTCCGTTAGATTTCACTGAAAATTTGCAGAAACGTTCTTTGATGTCATATGTATATGTGTGTAAAATTTCAGGGGTCTTTATCGACTCAAAAATCACGTTATTTATTCTTGAAAATCGTCACTTTTAGCAATCTCCCATAAGAGCCCGTGTTAAATATCGCAATATTATACAACAAGTATCTCGATCATTTGATCGATGAAGCCTGTTGAAATTTTGCACACATTTTTATATGACATCAAAGAAGCTTCGATTAGTTTTTATAACAAATCTTATGGAAAACAAAATTCATGATTTTGTTTATTATATAACAAATAAACTTTCCGTAGGATCAATTTGAATTTTGAGTATGTTGTTCTTTGGTCGATTTGCAACAACTTTTCTTAATGAACTTTAACGCTTGGTCCACTTCCAATGTGAGAAAAAACAGGAATAAAGGAAATTAAAATGCAATTTATATCGAAGATTGGAAGATTGAAATTTCTGACATCATTTTCATACTAAATGTAATATGTACAATATATCGAGATTATGGATATTTGTATTGCGCGGAAAATTTTCGATTCCGCAACCTCCAATCAAAGCCTTTTTGGACAAAAAAAAAGTTGACCCTCGACAGAACCGATAGTCAACATTTGTATTTTATTTTCTCGACTTGGCGGCTCTGGGGAGGGGGACAAATTTTTGTTTCGTCCAAAAAGACTTTGTAGCATCATTTCATAATGGAAAATTTCCCGAGTAACAAGAATATGATGAAATAAAGGAGATTTGGAGCAAAACAAAATCTGGTTTCATCGACGAGGCGTTTTTTTTGCAGTCGAAGCATCATCACGGCCACAAAAATTAAGCTATCCAGATGATCCTTGGCTAGTTATTGAGTCCTCGGCAAGCTCTTCAAAAAGTAACTGATCAATTTTTCTGTCGGACGAACGAAAACAGAGATCAATCATCGTGAAAAGTCGATTTTACGAAATTTCGCAATACTCATTAAAATTGCATTTCATTCAATTTTTATCATTTCAAAACCTGTAAAAACTTATGTCGATTGAAAAATTATCCCTGAAATTGAATAAACAACTTGCTTTTTTTTTGCTAGCACTCAAATTAATCGATAAAGAGGTTCAAATATCATTTCCTCCCGCAAACGTCAATGTGAACTTCATTTTACGATCTGGGTACTTAATAATTCTATTCTCAATTACCCCTATGCAATAAAATAAAGACATTATCAAAATTTCATAAATCCATAAAACGTTATCATAATTTTCCACCGGCGTATAAAAGTGATGCGAACAAATGATCTGAAAATCGATAGTAAAACAGTATTCTCTATTTTCATCTGCAATCCGTTATAACACCTCCGCATGTTGGTGATCTCTCGAGCGGATTAAGCTACATTGATGTTTCAGGCTCTCCTCTTCCACCGATGGTCCATGCAAGAGTAAGAGAGAAAGGGAAAGAGAGAGAGAGGGATGCAAATACAGAATAAGCGTTATCAAGAGCCACTGATGCAACTTTCGCGATGTTTCCCGCTGGCTAAACTCACGTCACATATATTTCACGAGAGATGTAAATCGAGGGTAACGTATATCCGAGTCGAGAATCCTGTCAACAATCGCCAATCCCCTATGAGAGAGAGAGAGAGGGAGAGAGACAGAGACAGAGAGATCTATTGAATTATGGGCGGTTGGCTGCCTCCGCCTTGCCGAGTGCGCACGCGGAGGTAGTGTGGCATCATGCGATACCCAGCTCCCGATCCGTCCATGCAACAATGGTATATCTGATCGTGTTGACAAATTGGCATGGACGATGTTATCTCACTCGCGGATGGGAACGTAACCAGGGAGCGAACAGAGCCCAGCATCAACGGCAATAGCAATATCGGTGGATACACCAAACGAGCGTGCGAGATCATCACCGGGGATGCCACCGAGAGTCCTCTGGGACGAGATCTTCCACGATATTATGATTATTATCAAAAAAAGAAAAACCAAAAAAATAACGAATGAGTTAACAAAGACTATCGTTCAAGAAAAAATATTAAATCATAGTCATGAAAGAATACAAACAATAAGTAAATCATAAAATAATGATAATAATAAAATAATAATAATACAAAAATAAAATAATAATAATAAAACAATGAAATAATATTAGTATCGTTTCGTTATTTTATAATTATTATTTTATTTTCGTTTATTTTTATTATTTTATTATTATCTTATAATTATTATTTTAATAATATTAATTAATTATTTTAATAATAAAATAATAATGAAATTAATTTAATAATAAAATAATAATAATGAAATAATAATTATTTTAATAATAAAATAATAATAATGAAATAATAATTATTTTAATAATAAAATAATAATAAAATAATAATAATAATAATATAATAATAATATAATAACAATAAAATAATAATAAAATCATAATAAACTAATAGAAATAAGTAAATAATAAAATCATAATAAAATAATAGAAATAAGGAAATAATAAAATAATAATAAAATAATAAAAAATAAATAAATTGATAAATAAATAATTAATGTTTCTTCTACAGAGGAGACGAACGAGAAAATTTTGACCACAAATATTTCGATGCATCTTTCGAGGGATGATTTTTTCCTCGCTTATATCCATCTCGTCCGAAAGAGACACGGACGAGACTCTCGTGAATCAGTGTTGTCTCATCGTTGTACCAGATTTATATATATATATATATATGTCGTTTTGTCCCAGGGAAAGGACGGAAAATGTCCCATTACCCGGTAATCCGTGTTTGTAATAAACCAGCACCCCGCTATGCGAATGCATATATATATACATATGTGCGTGTGTGTATAGAACGCGTGCGCGATGTTCCCTTCAACTCACCCCGTAGAAAGGCCTATCACGGTCGCATATGCTCCTCATGGAATATCATTTATGTCTTCTCACCCCACGATTGCGTATAACTATATATATATATATAGCGAAGGTACGCAGGCCCCCGTGTCTTGGCTCCGTTTGACCCCCCTTGCAGAATATTCTCGCACCCTACCTAACCACGTTTCATCCTTATACATACCCCCTTAATCCGGGCATGATTGCGCGGGGTGCCAGTCCCAAGCAACCCCCCGAACTCTCCACCATCTCGAGCAAGGAATCTTCGCTCCACTTTTTCGACGTTGCCCCTCCTCAAAAACCCTTTTCCAACAATTTTTCAGTATCTTATTGGATAATAAAAAATTGTAGCTGTTATAATAAAACTTTTGAAATTGTATTAAATAAAAATATTATTAATATTATTATCTTTCGATCCATTTGACATCAATTTTACATTGTTTTCTATCTAGAAAATTTCTTGACTCGAACAGTCGTCCGAATTTATCGAAATTAAATACGAATTTAAAATTCCCAATTTTACGAAATAATCGTTTTTTGATTGAAAATTTTTTATTCGTTATAATTTCATCTTCCACGATAGTTTCACGATTAGTCGCTATAATAATAATATTGTACGAATAATAGTTTTTCATCCCCGCAAAATTCATTTTCTCTCCCAATTTCGTTATAAAAAAAAAAGAAGGAAAATCGACGACGACGAAGACTACGATAAGAAGAAGAAGAAGAAAAAAAAACGTGGGATGTCGTTCGTGCGGCGTTCGTGGCAGGCAACAAGCTTCGACGGAGCCAATTACTTGGCCGAACGGTTTTATTTGTATTTAATTCTTATTTAATTTACTTTTTTACGACCACCCTCCTTTTTCTTCTGCTTCCATTCTTGCTTACTCCTACCACCTTCTACCTCGTCGTCTCGGCCATCGCGTTAACGAAAATCGAGGAACGTTTCTTCGTCTTGGTCCAGATATGCAGGAGGTATCTGTCATATATATATATACATATATATACTTGTGTGTATGTGTATGTGTGTGTGGAATAGAAGAAGCTCTCTCCAAGAGGGAGAGAGAGAGAAAGCCCCGTCACTTTAACCCGATTAAACGAGCCTGCGAGAAGGAGAAACAGATAGAAAGAGAGCAAGGGCGATGCGGGAAAATTGGATCCGCGGGATAACGACGGAACGAATTAGCAAATGGCTCGTGGATCGTTTGCCATTCACGGATTCTAGCTCATCAGCATATTATTCCTCAGGAAGATTTTAGCCGCTTGATCAACCGAAAATTGACTGACCTGTAAAAGGAAAGAGGTTCGATCAAAAATTTAAAAAGAAAAGAAAAAAAGAAAATTAAAACTTTTCATTTTCCATTGATTTTTAACTATTTTCTACGAGAGTAAGTAACTCTCGTTACGGTATAGAGATTTGAAACGACAGCTTCGTACAAATGGAAAAAACAAAGTTTCGCGACAAAGTATTTTCTATTCTCTTTTGTTTTTTCCCTTATTTCTTTCATTTCTACCACATCGTTGGACTTTTCGTCGCGTGTTTGGGTTCCGTCTCACATTGGCAATGACGACGAACGTCACATCCACACGGGACACATTGGAAAAAGGAGAAAAATTCTGACGCCTTGTGCCAGGACGTATATTTCGCCATAGCGAGCACGAGAGAAAGAGAGAGGGAGAGGGAGAGAGAGAGAGAGAAAGGACCGGAGAATAGTGAGAAAATGTTATGAGAGAATGAGTGAGGGAGAGCTAGAAAGGGAACGAGAAAAAGAGAGAGAGAGAGAAAGGAAGAGGGAGGTCGTAGAGGAAAGACGCGTTGATCCCTTCGGGATGAAGTTGCTATTCCACTGAACTTGTTACGTTATATTTATCAGTGCGGAGCAGCACGCCACACTGAGCGTTCACCCGAGGGGGCTTTCCTTTCCGGCTCTGCAGAGCCTCGACGAGGAGTCGCCCTCTGGCAACGTTCTCGCACATCTCGCCCTGGTGCACGTCGTGTTCACTATGTCTCCTTCTCTCTCTCTTTCTTTATATATATATATATATATATATTGTACGTACTCATTTTCTTGTTCCTGTTCAAGAGACTGGACCATCGTATATCGTTGCTACGAGCTATTTGGGCGACCTCAATTTTCCTTCGATTTTCCTGATTCACGATCGACTACCTCACCTAATATTTTCTTTGTATATATATATATGTATGTATATACATGCATATAAACATGTATATGTGTACGTGCATTTTCGTTGGGAGAAAATCCTACCAATCACGATTTTCCTTCGTCTCAACGCCCCAAGACATATTTCTCGACCATTTTCCAAGAGGAAACGAAATATCACCGCGAGCTTTTGCACATTGAAAAATTGAAGGGTTTTCATATATCGAACGTACTATTTTGTATCGTTGGAAGTCTTGAATAGCGAGATTTTTGTTGTTCGAGCGTTATTTATCGCGGTTTTGTACGAATGGAGATAATCGACGAATTGGAAAATATTTATTTTAAGGATATTAGCGAAAATTGGAAGTTATTTATCAAAATAACGTCAGGATATTAATTACTGTTATTTTTTTTGTTTTTGTTTCAAAATTCACTTGGAAATTGGAAAGAGGTTTGCTTCGAAGATTTTGCTACGAGTCAAAGAAAGTCGTTTTCGTTCGACACATTTCGCGAAGATGGAACAAATTTGACGAAGAAGCAAAAAAAAAAAGGAAAAGTTAATCTTATTTACACCCTCTTCGTCATATCACGTTCTACCATGGCTTCCCTTTCGAGCCCTGGCTTTTTCGCGGCTTATTTTTTAATTTTTTTCAACCCCTCGTCACCACCCCCAAACCACCCTTATCATCTTCCTCTCCTTTTTGCGAACGTATATTTACAGTGAACACGCTCTCGCAATATGTTTCGCACGCTTCTGATTTTCTCGCACTCTAGAGTGCTTGCACAATATTTTTTTAAAGTTATTTTAAAACAACCATCGTGAAAAATTTTCGAGCCTCGCACCTATAAAATAAACGTAGTACGAATTGTATACGAGGACAAGAAAGGGAAGGACAGACAGAGGGTTCGTGGAATAAATCGCGAAATATGAAGGGTGGAGGGTGTGTACAGCCTCGTTGGTATAAAACGCGAAGCGTCAGAAAAGGGGGAATGCGCAAAAGAGGGAGGAGAGGGTGGGGCGTGAGAGAATGGGCGAAAACCGACGAGAGCAACGTTATTTATCTTTCGATTGTAAATCACGTACTGGTGTGTATGGACAGCTCTTGCGGTCGTACGAGGGCGACACCGTCGCTTCAAAAAACAACCGTTCTACGATCGCGTTCTCCCTCGTCTCTTTTTTTTTTAAACCATTCGTAATAACACCAGACCCCCCCCCCCCCCCCCCCCCTTTCGATGACATTCGAAAATACTTCTATCACTGTAATTCTCGATTCGAAATACGATAAATATTTGTTTATTTGAGAAAAATGAAAAAAAAAAACGAATTTATTTGCATAATAGAATTCTCCCACGAACTCGATACGACGAAAATATACAGTGATTGCAAAAATCAGGAGAATTAAAAATTGGGGGTAGCATATTTCTAGCTAAACATTTAATTTCCGGACGCGAAGTTACTGGATGAGTTTTTATTTTGATTTTTTCGTTCTTTTTTGTTTTATTCTTTTCTCTTTTCAAATAATTTACATCTCCGGATATTGAAGACCCACCCCCTTTCGGTAACATTCGAAAATACTTTTATCATTGTAATGCTTAATTCGAAGTACAATAAATATTTGTTTATTTGAGAAGAGTAATAAAAAAAACACAAAATTATTTGCATAACAGAATTCTCCCACGATCTCAATACGACGAAAATGTGAAGTAATTGTAAAAATCAGGTGAATTCAAAATTGGGGGTAACGACCTCCTAGCTTAAAATTCAACTTCCGGACGCGAAGTTACCGAATGGGTTTTTATTTTGATTTTTTCTTTCTTTTTGGTTTTATTCTTTTCTCTCTTCAAATAATTTCTATCTCCGGATATCTCGAGATCGTTAATAATTAGCCTCTTCTAATTATAGGAAAATGCGTGAAGCCGGGCGTCACGTCGCGCAGTTTTAATGCTCTCTCGGCTCGGCCTCGAGCGTGCCAGGGCGGAAGCTCGGGGGATCAAAATGCAACCCTCCGGCAGAGCTCGAGAGAGAACCGGAGATTACCTTCGAGGGCCCTCTCCACCCCTCTCCACCCCGAACGTCCTCCTGCCACCCCATCTCTCTCGCTACCGCCGCTATCTCGTATCTTCACATTCCCTCCATCCCTGCCCTTCGTTTCATCTTCACCTCTCGAGCAAACTCGTGCAGCATCTTCCTTTGTAACTCGAGAGAGTTGCGCCACTACAAAACGCGTATCACTTAAAATAACATCGCACGAGGCATTTGGTCTTCGACTCTCCCTCTGCCCTCGTTCGTCCTCGCATCTATCGCGCATGCGCATGCGCCCCCTCGTGGCCAAACGATTTTTCTCATCCACATTTACCAAATCCACGCGCGACGTATTTTTCGTAAATGATCTTTCTTAATCCTCCGCTTTCCGCCTCGATAATCCACAACCGACAACCTCGCGTTTCTATTTTCATTGTACGACAGGTTCTTTTTTCACTTAGTTTTATTTAGTAGGATACGTTTCATTGCCGTGAAAACGAAGAGAAAATCTTTCGTTTTGCCGCTACGAAGATTTATGACGGAATGATAAATATTTTATTTTTGGAAGGTTTTGTGGAAAGAATTTAAGGCAGAATAATAAAAAAACAAACAACAAAAATAGTTTTTTTTTAGGAAAATTCCGCGCATCTTTTCTCAATTTTTTATTCAT
>OZ023254.1:3711715-3737029 GCA_964007305.1 Netelia melanura | reverse complement strand
GATATATAAATAGCCACGATTTATGGAAACGATTATACGATAACTTAGATCGTCTTAACCTCTATTCGTTCATACGCACACTGAAATGCGCTTGCGCATGCGCAAGCTCACGCTCGAGTGCGAATGCGCGAATACACGCTTTCCGAAAACAACCTCGTGTATACGAAATATATAAATACATCATCCATTACATAAACGCTTATATATATATTAATATATAACATATATAATATAATATATAATAATATAATATAACATAATATAATATATATAATATAATATAATATAATATAATATAATATAATATAATATACCATAATATAATATAATATAATATAATATAATATAATATAATATAATATAATATAATATAATATAATATAATATAATATAATATAATATAATATAATATAATATAATGTAATATAATATACAATATAATATAATATAAAATATAATATAAACTATAATATAATATAAAATATAATATAAACTATAATATAATATATAATATGATATATAACATTATATGATATAATATATAATATGATATGATATAATATAATATATAATTTGATATAATATAATATAATATAATATAATATATTATATATTTATATATATATATATACAAAAATACAGAACGAGTCGTAAGCGTATAAATACCTGAGAAGGAGCTACTACGGATATAACGTTATAACGGGAGGAGTGGAGACTTCTTTGTGATTGAAAATTGATGGACCGGAATCACAGAGGGGTTTTCCGGGGTAAAAAAAAATAGGTGGAGAGCGGATGGTTCTCCTCTCCTTTAGCCAACGATGTAAAAGCCCGGGGTGCGAGAGGCGCGAGGCGAGAGAGATCCTGCCCGATGGAGCTCTCACCGTTCCTCATTTATCAAAAGAGCCGCGAGGGGGCGACTCGCGACGCGCATATAGTTACTCTTTGTCCCGCTACAGGTATAATACTTTATTCGCGAATGCCTTGCAACCGAAGGAGTCACCCTCCGACAATACCGTCGGGAATATCGCCTCGAGGAAGAAAAAAAAAAAGTGTATACGTATACGCGTAAAGGATTTTTCCTCGACTCGACGTTTCTTGCTTCGCGCCCGCATAAATATCATTTACACGTCTCGTATCAAATTGTAAATGTTACTTTTACGTTTTACAACCCCCCAAGTGAGATTTGTATTTATTATCACGACACGTGGATGAATTATTTACCTGTAGGACGTTCCGTTCAAAATTACCAAAAAAAAAATCTTGACAAATTTTCGATTTATCGAAATCGTTCGATTTTAATGACGCGAAAATTAATCGAACTTATCAAAAATTAGATCGTTCATTAATAAGCTTGCATTCGAGGGAAGGATTTGAAAAATTATGCGATATTACGCGCGATCGAGATTCGCTCGAACGACGATCATGCGAAGTATACGTAATCACCGGAAACGACCCACGGTGCGACGCGAATAAATCTCGGCGGAGTCGAAGACTCGTTGACATCGTTAACTCTAATGCCTCGCTAAGCCACCGCGATATCACCGCACGAGCCGACCGTCAAGTACTACTATAGTGTTACAGGCCAAGTTTTCGTCCACTACATTCTCTCGCTCTTCTCCCCTCTTACTTCATCCCGTCTCACTCTCTCTCTCTTTCCTGGTCCATCTTAAATAGGATTAGCGTTAAACTGAGAATAATCTGGGATGAGGTGGAGCCGGTGCGCTCCTCTGGTAAGGAACACACACTATCGACTTTGTGAACGCTTGATTGTACGTACGATACGAATAAACTCTGAGTTAGAAACGTTGACCCTTATTCCCACGTTGACATTAGTATTAATTTCCTTTTGTCGCGATAAGAAACTCGAAACTGGGGCAATAATTGTAAATCATGATTGGCTAGATCGATCGATACGAGGGATCGATCGATTTGGGACTAATCGATCGTTGACAGGGAATAAACAAGAAAAATTCGTAATGACACATTCTAATAAAATTTTTGTTATCGATAACGAGGTGATCAGTGAGCATTGCCTCGAGTCGAATAAGAAATTCTATTGAAAATAGTCGTAAGAACTTGGATCTAGAGAGTCGATTTTTTTATTTCTCGATTACGAAATTTTTTGATTAAATTCGAACATTTTTTATGGTTCTCCATAGAGATAACGAGAGTGAGAGAGAAAGAGGAAGAACAGCACGAATCTCCTTATGACAGATAGATCGATACAAGGGATTGATCGATTTGGGATTAATCGATCGTTGACAGGGAATAAACAAGAAAAATTCGTAATGACACATTCTAATAAAATTTTTGTTATCGATAACGAGGTGATCAGTGAGCATTGCCTCGAGTCGAATAAGAAATTCTATTGAAAATAATCGTAAGAACTTGGATCTAGAGAGTCGATTTTTTTATTCCTCGACTACCAAATTTTTTAATCAAACCCGAGCGTTTTTTTATGGTTCTCCATAGAGATAGGGAGAGCGAGAGAGAAAGAGGGAAAGCCGCACGAACCTCCATAGGATAGTGGAAGTTTCACTAACACAAGGAAGTTCATCCCCACCAAAGAGAAATTTACCCTCCCTCGTACGCCCTACCAAGGACACCAAGGACTCGCTCCCTCACTATCTGTTTTTCTCTCCCGGGGGTTGGAAATCTGCTCCGCCCAGCCACGTGACCGGGAGCCAACACTCTCATCTCTCCCAGCTTCCAGTCTCTCTCTCTCTTTCTCCTCGATCTTATTCTCTCGCTCGTCCTTTTCCTCTGTTGCTCTTTTTTTTCTCTTTCTTGTCTTTTTTCCATCCCCCTATAGAAACACCCTACCTATACACGGCACATGTACTTTCTACACTGGAAACGTACTGCTGCCACTCCAATATCTTCTATCTCTCTCGCTGCCTCTTTTTTTTCAGGACGAAGAGGGCACAGGCGGCTTCATCGTGACGACTTTATGCCTCATAAAAATGATATAAAATTTGTAAAGGCGTAGGAGTCGTAACGACCGAACGGCTTGGCCGTATGGAGTGTGTGCCTCGGGAAATGAGAGTTTTTTAGGCTCTTTCGTCGACTCGTGGAAAATAGAGCAAACTTCCTTCCATATACGTATATAAGCGTCGAAGGACGAAACTAGGAAAAAAGGGCGTCTAGGTAGAGAAAAAGCTTGAAAAAAAAGTAAGAAAACAAAAAACAAACCTCGAAAGACGAAGACAAAGAGGGAGAAAAAAAATGTCGCGTGATCGTGCGCGAAAGAAATCTAAGCGAAAGGTTCTTCCCCCTCTCTCTCTCTCCCTTTCTCACCCTCTACGACGGAGAATCCACCGGGATGTTTTTCAACGTCCGACGGTGCAGCAGTCAATACGATTCCCGTATGAAGATAAACTACGAAGAGTTCTCCTGGAATTCTTCGGAAATAGAGAAAGCGAAAGAGAAAGAGAGAGAAGCTGTAAAACGTAGGACTTTCGCGATTTTCAGCCCTCTGTCGGTGAGTGTGTGTACTATATAAAAGGTTTTTTTTTTCTTCGCCCTAGGAGCGAGCGAGAGAAAGATTTTTATTCAAACGCGTTATGTGTTTTATCGTCGTGTCTCCGATCGTAAAGATCCCGCACGACATCTCTCTTTCGAATTTTGAATTACGGAATGTACGTGATATATATATATATATGTGTGTGTGTGTGTGTGTGTGTGTATGTGCATGCGCGCATATTATGGATGGATCGGATTTATATTATTCGCTGGATTTTATAGAGAGACATCGATGAAATAGTGAAATTTACGAGAAGATAAAACGAAGTTCTAAATGGTGGATATGTTTTTTTCTGCCTTTTGTTTTTTATAAATGTTAAATAATCATAAATTATAATCGAGCTTATTTATTCTGGGGATAAGTCGAAGTTATTGTCAAGCTATATTTCGATCGATCTTAATATTTATACGAGGACAGAGAGAAAATATGTTTCAATAGACTCGAGACAAATCTTGTGCTTTTTTTAAAATTGTTTTAAAAATTTGTTAAATTTTATGGAGATATCGATGAAATAGTGAAATTTAGGAGAAGATAAAACTAACTTCTGAATTGTAGATATGTTTGCTGTGTTTTGTTTTTATAAATGTTAAATAATCATAAATTATAATCAAGCTTATTTATTCTGGGGATAAGTCGAAGCTATTGTCAAGCTATATTTCGATCGATCTTAATATTTATACGAGAATAGAGAGAAAATATGTTTCAATAGACTCGAGAGAAATTTTGTGGTTTTTTAAAAATTGTTTTTAATTTTTTTTAAATTTTATAGAGAGATATCGATGAAATAGTGAAATTTAGGAGAAGATAAAACTAATTTCTGAATTGTAGATATGTTTTCTGTCTTTTGTTTTTATAAATGTTAAATAATCATTGTGAAATGATTATTATATATTATATCATAGTGAAATTTAGGAGAAGATAAAACTAACTTCTGAATTGTAGATAAGTTTGCTGTCTTTTGTTTTTATAAATGTTAAATAATCATAAATTATAATCGAGCTTATTTATTTCGGCGATAAGTCGAAGCTATTGTCAAGCTGATCTAAATATTTATGCGAGTATAGAGAAAAAATATGTTTCAATAGTCTCGATAGAAATTATTTTATTTTGTAAATTCTTTTTAAAATTCTTTAAATTTTATAGAGAGATATCGACGAAATAGCGAAATTTACGAGAAGATAACGCGACGTTCTAAAACTTAGATATGTTTTGTCTGCCTTTTATTTTTATAAATGTAAAATAATCGTAAATTATAATCAAGCTTATTTATTCCGGCGATAACGCCAGGCTATTGTCAAGCTATATTTCGATCGATCTAAATATTTATCCGAGTATAGAGAGAAAATACATTTCACTAGTCTCGATAGAAATTTTTTTATTTTATAAATTCGTTTTAAAATTGTTTAAATTTTATAGAGAAACATCGATGAAATAGTGAAATTTACGAGAAGATAAAACAAAGTCCTAAATGCTAAATACGTTTTTCTGTCTTCTGTTTTTATAAATGTTAAATAATCGTAAATTATAATCAAGCTTATTTATTCCGACGATAAGCCAAAGCTATTGTCAAGCTGATCTAAATATTTATGCGAGTATAGACAGAAAATATGTTTCAATGTCTCGATAGAATTTTTTTTTTTTTTTTAAATTCGTCGGACTGAAAGTCGGAATAAAACGCTTATCTCGAACACGATGTACAAGATACGTATCTTGAAAAAAAGAAATGACAAAAATCGTTTTTTTTACGCTCGAATCGAGAGTGTACAATATGTACTATCGCTAATAAAACACGATCGAGAAACACACCGCGCGTGTGTCGGCGGCAATTGATCTTTCGCCAGGTATATAACAACCTTCGATGTGTACGATACGGAACTGATAGATCCTTTATAACGTACGCCGCGTTCTCCTTGTCTTGTTTGTTTTGGCTCGAAAAAAAAAACACACACACACAACATAAAGAGAAAAATTCAACGAGAAAATAAAAACGGAAGAACAAATATCGTGTTGAGTGACGAGGGAAAAAAAAATCGACGACAACGATAAAACGAAAGCCTTCGTCGAATCGATTCGTGCTACGATGAGTTGTTTGAAAAAATGTCGATTCTCGTTAAAGTGGGATAAATCTGTTTTTAATTTACTTAAGAGCTCGATTAATTGGATGATTTTATGAATTTTTGAGACATTGGAGAATTTTCTTTTTTTTTATCCAAATTTGAATGTTTCGTTTAAACAAATGGGAATACTTTAAGAATTTTGTAGGAGGACGATTAGTTTTACACGTGCTTTGCCTACGAGCTCTCTTTCTCTTTCTCACGCTTTCTGCATTAACGCAGAATCTCGGTCGCGTCGTTAAACGCGTTACCGTTCGTAGCTGATAAATGTCCATCTTATCCCTTTATAGCTCACCGCGAGAGAGAGCTTGCAATAACTTAGTTTATGGGTTGTTCCTTGTCCGATAGCTCGCTCCGACCAAATGGCAAACCATAAATAATAATTCTATATATCTGTATATAACAATATCTCAGCTAAAACGTATATCCAATTAGAATTCCCGGCGTGTTAAGTCCCGTGACTAATAATGGAGAGCGCGAGGGCCGAATCGGCAGCAAGTAAAAAAATGAAATTGAATTAAAAAAATATTCGATTATAAATCCTTTCATTCAATTTATTAGAAGAAAATTGATTAAACTATAATTGAGATAAGAAGAGAAAAAAAAGTCACAAGCGATAGATCGATAAAAAAAATCATGAATAATTTTGCTATTGGCATTCGTAATATAATTTCGAACAATTATTATTCACTCGCGAAATGTTCTTCAAAAGTCACGCGACAATGTCCGAATTGAAAAAGAATTTAATCTTGAAAAGTCGTGCCCCCGTTTCCTTAATGTTAATCGAACGAGCAATTAGTCAAAACCGAGGAAGGATTCGACGCATCGGCAATTTTTGGACGAAAACCCGATGATCCGAGCTTCGCTTCCGGATGCACACACGCTATTACCTTTATTGAACATCAAACATTCATTGCTCGCAGAGGTCGCATTAACGATCGATCCCTAGGAACTCATGAGCCCAGCTAGCACATAGACTGTGTAGGAATAGCCAGACATGTGCACAGTCGACAATTATAATGGCACACGGGACTCTCCGTCTCCATCTACCTCGCTCGCATCGTTCGAAAGAGAGAGGAAGAGAGAGAGAGAGAGAGAGAGAGAGAGAGCTATAGCGGCAATCAAAGAGCCAATAATAATCAGTGACCGCGAAAAGCCGATGGCCATGTGTAATCCATAATCCTTCAATTATCAAATTACAATACTCGCACACATAGGCGAATAACACATTTGAAATACGTCCAACGGTACACGTTAATATTCGTAACCAGCATCCTCTCTCTCTTTCCCTCAACACACACACACACATATACATGTACACAATCTACAAGCGCACAGTAACAATCCATTCCAGCTTTCTCCGTTACTCTCTCCATCTCCCTCGTCACCGTGAATGGTATATGTACTTTCGCCCATCCACCGTTGACGAGCACGTCGCTCGTTCGCTCTCAAAAATCAACGTTATCCTCCCTCCACTCCCGACTCGTCTGCCCCCACTCCAGGGAGAGTCTCTCTCTCGCTCTCGCTCTGCCCGATGTCACGCACACGAGAACTTCACCCACGCCACAGCTACGCGTCGCTCCGTTCGCTCCGAGCGGTCTAACAACGCCCTCTACCACGTTGGGCGTGGCCGAAGCGTCATTTGTCTGTATGGTCTGCTTGTGGAGGTGATCGCAAGCTTCTCTCTTCATTCCTCGTTTACCCTGCGGGCACTCCCGTCAACCCTCTCCCGTCCTTGTTTCACCCTCGTATACTCGACACTCCTGCCTCACGGATTGCCGTGCAGTAACGCTCTCTCCTCCGCGGGCAGCCCACCCAAGGCTTGACGTATGTACTACCCGACTCTTCCGCGATCCGCAGGTTTCGTCGTGGAGGAGTACTTTGCTTCTTTCCCGCACGAGAGACGAACGGCTCGCGCTATCCTCTTGCTTTTTCCAACGGTACTATATGTGTACGTCACGTTTCCCTCTCTCACTTTCTCTCTTTCTCTCCCTCTCTTCGCCCTCTCTCCCTCTTTCCCCTGGCAGAGGTTTCACCGTCTATCTCGATCTCTGCTTGAGAACTACATCGCCTATACCCAGGGCCTTAACGACCGGACACTGCAACGACCCACGTCCGAGCTCGTGACCTCCTGGAATCTTTCATGATCTCTGCTCCTCTCTTCCTCTCTTCGCTTCATTCATGCGGAGTTTAAGATCCTTCATAACTCGGTCCTACCGTTATTACTCGGTACATGTGACGATCTACACTCGGCACTGATTCGATCCCAGTATTTCCGTAAGAAACAAACGAGGGTCCTATTGCGGCAAGGATAGAGATTTAGAGTAATGAGGCATTCCGTTACGAGGACCATCTTGTGTAACCCTTTTAAGGACTCGTCTATCCACTGGTGTCTCTAGAATTTCGTCGTGAGGCTAATGTTTTTTTTTTTATCAAGGGCTTATCCATGGTAACGAGTCTTACCAATTAACTAGGAACTCCGATCTTTTACTACCGCGGTATAAACTAAATCTTACAGGGTTTCTAAAATCAGATCTTCTAGAATAATCTATATTCTCGCACGGACCTTCTCGATTCACAATTCTTCTCCTCGCGTTGTTTTATGAACTCCGAGAGATTGTCAAATGTTAGGCCATTTTGCAAAGTTGTATACCATCATTCGTTCCGAGCTACAAAGAAACGTTTCCCCGTGAAAATTGCACCGCTCGATATATCCAAAAGAAACATCGGAAAGAAACTTACAAGTCAACGGGAGCATCATTCCAGCGTGTCCTCGGTGCTCGCATCTCGATAAAGTAGAAAGACGGAGAAGGGATGGGAGAAGAAAAAGGCAGAAAGAAAATAAACTTCGCGACCAGTAGAGAGAGCGCCTATCGCATATCTGTACGCGGAAGGCCTAGTACTCGGTTGGCAGTGGTAACAGCTCTACGCCGTCACCACAAGAGCGTATAGTACGATGCAGCCGTAGCGTCGTAGCTGTGGTAGTAGTTACAGCTGAAAAGAGTCAGACCAGGATGATGGTGGGGGAAGACCGGGCGCCAATCCCGCGAAGCGCTGGTTCTCATGGGCGGAGCTGGACGCGCTAGAGTGGGGATAGCACAAAGCTTCGACAGGAACGTAGAAGCGATGTGGGCGTATCCATGGGCGGAGTCATCGTATCGTCGGAGTTGGAATGTTCCTATCTTCTCCGCTATCGCCCACGCACACGGGCCAACTCGAACGTGACCCCCCTTTCGTATTTGTCACATTCGCCACGTACATGTGAGCCACCTCCGTTCTCTCGGCGAAGGTTCACGCTTTTCGGGGGAGGGGGGAGTTGAGTGCGTGCCCGTAACAAGAAGGGTGGGGCGAGGAGAGGGGCAATATGTCTATGTGTGTGTATGTGTCGAGTCGTGGGTCGAAGCGTAGCCGCGGAGAGGCGTGCGGAGCACGCGACGCAGCGACCGAGGGGAGTCCGGGGGAGGGTGAGGGGGATTGAAGAACGAATTTTGCGAGGGGTGCTGCGAAGCACGCGAGGACGAACGATCAGTGGGGTGAAGGGGGCAGCTGGGAGGAGGGGGGAGAGGACGAGAGAAGGCTAGAGAGCTCTGCTCGAGAAGAGAATCGAGAGAGATCCGTTGGGCCCTGGGATCGGAGAGAGCGGTGGTACACGGACAGTCAGACAGTCAGGCAAGCCCGCGAGAGAGCGCGCGCAAGGGAAAAGCACGACGCATCAGCACCAACCCACTAAACGCGCTCGCGCCCCGAGGCAGCAGCCAGAGGCACTAGGCACGGCCGCCAGACCGTGAGTCGAAATCCGTGGAGTTGTTGGTAGGAAAGGAAGAGGTGACGGCAGTGTGTGTGGAGCAAAGCAGCAGCAAGCAAGCCCAAGACCACTAGATCCGCGGCGGCTTACCCGACTTACGAGACTTAAGCCGCAGCCAGCCAGTCCGAAAGGCTCGACCGCGCTAAGCTTTTCGACCCCCGCGTGCCCTCGCCCCACGTTTCGCGGGACCAACGCTACAAAACCCACCACTCTGTACTGTGAAAACGACGGGGTCGCGAACGCGCGAGGACCCACTACCCGTTACAACGAAACGTACGAAATACGCGGTTTTATCGTTTTTTTTTTATTTCGTTGCGTTTTTCTTTCTGAGTTTAGTTGCTTTCGTTGCTTTTTTTGTTTTGTCTCGCGGGGCGCATCGAGACAGGAGCAACTTCTAACCGCGTCAACAACGTTGTAAGGACGCCAACGTGCCGGGGAGAATAAGTGTCCAACTTCGTGTGTACCTAACCCTACGGACCTGAAACAGCTGGCAACGATCGACGCTTTCGATCCCTCCACTCGAAGAGTTTTCCTACAGATTTCGGACGTCACGTGTACACCCGCTTCGACAGTTTTTCCGCGTTGTTCAACGTGCGACGAGAGTTTTTTTTTCAACGCACTGTGACGTCGTTAGGTCGAGTGCGTCTTGGAATCGCGATTGTTTTGGTGAAGATTGGAAAGGAAGCGACTTCGTGAAAAACGTGAAACAACGTCTCGAACTCGATACTTTGGGACCGTTGAGTCGCGTTCATTGCGAATAAAGTAGTAACGCGCATCGCGCATCGCTTTAAGGACTGTGCCAATTTGAATTCTAGTTCTCCAGCGAGTGTTTTAAGAACGAAATTATTCCACGGCTGTCGCAGCGAGCTGGAGAAGACGGAGCTACGGCTTGCGGAACAAATTTTTGCCTAGTCTCTCGGCGACGTCGAGAGACAGAACGAGACGTTCATCAGTCAACGTCTCCGAGCCGACGAACTCGGATCGCCCAAGTGCAACTCGTGACTGGAAGTGGCTAGAAAACATTCTTGCAATTTAATTACCGACTTCTTGATCGGAAAATGATAAATATTTTCTTCTAAACAGAGCGGGAGAAAGGAGTCAAGAGGTGTTGGGAATTGTCGGTGATCGTCGGACAGACGATCGTTACTAAGAACGCAGCTGTAAAAGCCCAAAATCGATGAACCCTTCCAGTCGAATCATGAGTCATTATTGAGAAAACAAGACCTTGTGAAAATCTTCTTGAAAACCCAAAAATCATCAACATTAATTTATCACTCACGGTCGTAAACAATCGATCCGAAAACTCAGCGGATCGAATGCGGGATGATAAATTGGAAAAATTAATTCGATCGAAGCGACTCTAGCGTTCGTACACGGGAAAAGTGAGTGCGGCGAGTTTAGCCGAAAGTCAGCTCGAAAAGCGTTTCGTGTCGATTTTTTCCCAACCTCGGGAAGAAACGAAAAGTGAAGTGAAAACGTTAAATTCGTGAATTAAAAACGGGTGTTGGAGGAGGAGGAGGAGAGGTGTTTGGGGGTGGGGAGGAGAGAGTGAGATTCGTCGTTTCTAAGGTGTGATAAACAGTCAGCACGACGTTAACCTTCTACAGCATGGAGCGCGGCGGGGGCGGGGGCAGCCTCGAACTCGCCGGCGGCGGAGGCGGCGGAGGAAATTCGGAACTCTGCCTTCAAGATCTCGTTACCGGTTCGGCGACCGGTCTCTCGGTGCAGCATTATCAGCACGCCGCTGCCGCTGCCTCGATGGCCGGTCTTCATGCCGGTGATCATCTACAAAATGCCATGCATCATCACGACATGCACGGAAATTCGCATCACGACACTTCGATGCTTCACAATCCGAGTCATCAATTGCATCACGAACCACTGGAGAAACTTAAACGTAGTGAGTCGTTTACAATGTACAGTATTGTCGCGAAGGAGCAAGCCCAAGAGGAGAGAGGACGAGGGCGAGAAAGGAAAAATTGCAATTTCATTGATAAAAAAATGAAAATAATCGCGACATTTTACAACAAAATTTCTTATCGCTTCCAGCCCGATGATAAAATTTATTTTGATTTTAGGGTTGATTCGTTTCGACGATTTTTCCCGTCGATTCTTTCTGGCGTTTGGAGCAAAAGTTTCACTCGACACAAATTCGAAAGATGAAAAATCTTTTGGAATGATTTTATGTTCTTTTTTCTTTTTTCATTATGGAATAAATTAAATATTCCGCGATTTTCTTATCGCTTCGTGGAATATCCTAGCGCGGGATATATTTATGTCGTCGGTACGAATAGATTCCCTATCACGATGAAAAATTTTGATATAGTATACGACGTAATAGAGAAAACGTACGTTTTTTTTATTCCCTCGAGTATTTCTTATCGCTTTACGTAGAACCTTCTTCTCGTTGTAACGATGCATTATCTCGTTCCAGCCACGGATGATAATACTCGAATATCCTCCACTCGAGGCTTTTCTATTTATTACACACGGATTATCGTATATATATCGCGCACGATGCTGAAAATAAATTCGAGGTAGTTCGACGATTTTTTTAGCAAAAGTGAAAAATGCGATGGGAATTTTACAAAAAAAAAATTCGTCAGATTCATACGGTCAAGGTCGCGAAGACTTTTTATCCGTCGGTAGGTTGCGAGAACAATGAAAGTTTAAAATTCGATCGAAAAGTCGAAAATATTGTTTTTTTTTGTTTTTTCTTTTTTTTCTAGGACAGGAAAATAACGAGGGTAAAGCGCATAGGTGTCGAGTTTGTACAATATAAAACGCGAGAGAGAACGTGATGTTTTTGTCAGGTGCCCAGACAGGTACCGATAAAGTTTCGAGATAAGCACCACCGCGCCCATCACTTTTATTACACTCTCTCATTCGCCTCGCTCATTCTTTCTTTTTCTCTTTCTCTCTCTCTCTCTCTCTCTGTTGGGTGCTCTGTTTTTCTTCACATTGTCACCAGCGAGCTATACGCAGATAAAACCTTGAGTTTTACTGTTCGTCAGAGATTCCGACATTAGTCGTTGCGACGATCGTTTATATCGTTACAATAATAAAAATTAAGAAAGAAAAAACGCATTCGCACGTTCATAGCCCATTTGCATTGTTTGCTCGCTCGAAATAACTGGGAGTGCAAAATTTTCCGATCAGAGAGAAAAACGTATCGCGTTGTTTAAACAATTTTCATAATTTACGGATTTTTGTTTCTCGTTCGTGGAATTAGACACGTTTTAGTAATTAGCGACGGTTGAAAGAGGAATTTTCTTATTTCAAAATGTTCATAAACCGTGACTCGAAAAATTGCCAAAAATGCTCGAGAACACGAGGAAAAATAAATACTAAAAGAATTTTTCAATATTTTCCATTCTTCTTAGGAAAAGAATCAATAATTCTATGCTTTTGTAACTTGGAGAAGATCTAAAATTCTATTACACTCGGAAAGTAACGCAAAATGTAAAAAAAACAGAGAAATTTTCAAGAATTTTGGTTTTATGCATTTTTTTTTCACGGGAACGATCGGAATTTACTTCAGCATTTTCGATTATCGAACAGCGTAGCTAAACCGCGATTTCGCTTACCGAATAAGAAGAGGGAGAAAGATACATGTCTAAAGAGGTAAAGAGCGAAACGACTCCCTCTTGCTCTCTCTCTCTCTCTCTCTTTCACTCGCTGCTTGAGAAAAGACGTTACGGCGAGTCCGCGGGGGGTTGAAAACGTTCCGCCACCTGTTTTGTGATTCATTAACTCACCGGCTTATCGGGATAAGGCACGGACTTATCCAGGGCTCGAACCCGACACCGCACCGCTAAACCCGATCTTATTCCAATGGCATCCCGACGCTCTCGCGCCGCGCCCAGTGCACACAATCGTGTATTATTATACTCCTATATACACCCTTCCTCGAATCTCGTTTTCTTCCATACGTGAGACCGACTCGGCTCCTTAACCGCCAAACTAATACATTCTCCAAATCCGAAACGACTCGGTGAGTTTGTTCTCGACTTTTTCGCGATTTTCACCGAAAGAAATTGGCTCACGGTCTACCCAAGCGTTGAAAATATTTATGCTTTTTCAAATATCAGGCTGGCCGAAACGAAATTCAATTATTTTTGTTTTATTTTAATAAATCCGCAAAATCGCAATTGCTTTTTGTTCAAATCCGAAACGATTGAGTGAGTTTGTTCTCGACTTTTTCGCGATTTTCACCGAAAAAAATTGGCTCACGGTCTACCCAAGCGTTGAAAATATTTATGCATTTCCAAATATCAGACTGGCCGAAACGAAATTCAATTATTTATTTTTTATTTTAATAAATCCGCAAAATCGCAATTGCTTATTGTTCAAATCCGAAACGACTGGGTGAATTTGTTCTCGACTTTTTCGCGATTTTCCTCGAAAAAAAGTGGCCCACAATCTACTCAAGCGTTGAAAATATTTATTCTTTTTTAAATATCAGGCTGGCCGAAACGAAATTCAATTATTTTTGTTTTATTTTAATAAATCCGCAAAATCGCAATTGCTTTTTGTTCAAATCCGAAACGACTCGGTGAGTTTGTTCTCGACTTTTTCGCGATTTTCACCGAAAAAAATTGGCTCACGGTCTGCCCAAGCGTTGAAAATATTTACACTTTTTCAAATATCAGCCTTGCTAAAACAATATTCAATTATTTTTTTTATTTTAATAAATCCGCAAAATCGCAATTGCTTTTTGTTCAAATCCGAAACGATTGGGTGAGTTTGTTCTCGACTTTTTCGCGATTTTCCCCGAAAAAAATTGGCTCACGGTCTACCCAAGCGTTGAAAATATTTATGCTTTTTCAAATATCAGGCTGGCCAAAACGAAATTCAATTATTTTTGTTTTATTTTAATGAATCCGCAAAATCGCAATTGCTTTTTGTTCAAATCCGAAACGATTGGGTGAGTTTGTTCTCGACTTTTTCGCGATTTTCCCCGAAAAAAAATGGCCCACGATCTACTCAAGCGTTGAAAATATTTATGCTTTTTTAAATATCAGTTGGCCAAAACAAAATTCAATTATATTTCTTTTTTATTTTAATAAATCCGCAAAATCGCAATTGCTTATTGTTCAAATCCAAAACGACTGGGTGAGTTTGTTCTCGACATTTTCGCGATTTTCCCCGAAAAAAATTGGCTCACAGTCTACCCAAGCGTTGAAAATATTTACACTTTTTCAAATATCAGCCTTGCTAAAACAAAATTCAATTATTTTTTTAAATTTTGATAAATCCGTAAAATCGCAATTGCTTTTTGGCCAAACGAATAAAGTGATATTAAATGTGTTGTACTGCTGATTGGAGACATTTTACATCATTTTCGAGACGAAATATCTTCTCTGAGAATGTTTTTTGCGAATTCGTCGCGATTTTATGAGTCTTGTTTTTTTGTCTCGATAATGAACAAAAATGGCTGTATCGACTTCTTGGCCTTTTTCAACAAACTTGATTCCAAGCGTGAATGGTAATTACGCGAAGTAATTAATTGGGGCTTGAGTGCTCTACGGAAGTGAACGATGTCAGCCCCCCCCCTTGCTCTCTTCCTCTCGGTCGCTCTTTCTGTACCTTTCGCGATCAACGACGATGTCGTAAAGTAACGATAAGGACCGCGTGAAATTGAATGTCTCCGGTTCGGCAACGACGTGAGCTGAATTTTCCAAGGAATTGAATTTTCCGGACGATAAAATTGTGATTAAAAGTGGACGGAAAACACACGGTTAAATCTGCCCGAAGGAACCCTCCTCTTCGTAGGAGGAACGTAAGATTCATAGACCGCTTCGTGTTATCGCGCTCTCTCTCTCCCTCTCGCTCTCTCTCTTTCTCTCGAGAAGCCGAGAATCATCGATTTCCATTCGAAACGATCCCAACCGCGCGAATCCACATGGCCGATTCGTCATAATTATCTCTCACGAATGACGAATTTATTTTCCAATGTTTGCACACGACGGTGGAAAATAAAAGATAGCGAACGATCGATCGAACGGGTCAAGAGACTCTGGAGCGGAAAAAATAAAAGTTCACCCATTATCTGCATCGGTGATATCGTGTGTTCATGGTAAAAATGATACACGTGATCCATAATACAACAAAAAAAAATCCGATTCTTAAAAAATGTTTTTCACCAAAAAAAAAATTGATAAATTCGAAAAATTATTAAATATTTCCACAAAATTTAGTTCATAACAATATCGAGTTCATATTACCTGTAATTTATCAAATCTGACAAAAAAAAACAAATTTTCTTCTGAAAAATTAAGAAATCAATAAAATTGTAATTTTTCTTATCTTTTTTATTGACTAGCCTTAAGTATCGAATGCGAGACAGTCTCTCGCCCCTTTTCGAAATCTGTCGGTCCATTCGGTCATTGAGAATACCAATATTTTGCCAGCAGAATAATCGTTGTGGCATACGGCACCTTCGGGTATTTCATACCCCATAGATATAGCATTTAGGACCCAAACCCCACATATCTATATATAATACATATAATAGGTCGAGCCCCCGAGAACGACGAGTCATTTACCCTATCCCTTTATTATCGAGGACCTTACGAGCTGCGCCTCGGCAGATGCGACGTGAAAGTCAACCCTTGTGGCCCGAGCACATCCCAAACTCTGTCCTAATAGTGTTGACAAATTGCTCGGCTAGCCATGCCTCCCCGGGGAAAACGAGTTTTTCTACGTGTCTTTACGACCCCGCAAAATCATCTGTGCTCGATACTCGCCACGAGTCTAACAGGACCAGATATCCTTGCGGTCTGCCATTTATCCTGTGTGTAATTCTTATCGAATTCGCCCTCGATACAAAGAAATTAGTGACGACAAAAACTTTTATAAATTGCTCATAATTTTGTAACGATTGGTCATTAATTTTACAAAATATTGCAAAGTCATGATTATAAATTGAATTTGTTTCTCATTAGCGATTAATCATTAAACTCGTTTCAAAATATCAAAAATGTATTTCTATTTATTTTAAGGAATAATTTGACAAAAATGAAATTATTCGATTTCATTTTGTAATAATTCAGTTTTGATTACACGAGTTTTAATGACATTGATTAAAGCTTCAAATTTATCATCGTAACTCATCTTCATCGTTTTTATAAAACAAATATCGTTACGAATCAAAAAACTACATAATTTTTAGCAACTCGGTGTGTGGTCAAAAATTGTTCCCAAAATTATTCATTCGACCCTGCCGAATTAGTTCTCGTCTCGGTTTTTGCTTCCTGTCACGCCCATACGGTGTGTTTTATTTTTGCCCGGATGGGGTATGTTTGCAAGAGCGTTGTCAAAGTCATCCGCGAGCGAGTATGCGGTCGGTCAAACGGGAGAGCCGAAGCGGAGCCGGACGTTGGAGGTTCGATTTTCCGGTTCGATTTTCCTCGACGCGTGATCGAGGCTTGCGGGGGTGAGTTTGCGCGCGAGAGAGAGCCAATCACCGGCTTATCGATGGGGAGTGACGCGGGTTTCACCCTCAAGCAGACAAGCCCAAGCCGAGATGCGGTTCTCTGGTCTACTGATGGGTGCACGCTGGGTCGTCCGCAGGATCAACATAGAAATGAACTGATTTCCTTCCCATTATCTCAGCTGCTTCTGGCGTTACTCTACGCTCCAAATAGGCAGCAGGTTCATGTCTCCTATATATATATAGTTTGTATACTCGTCTCTGTCTTATAATATACCTATATACGCGTACTCGAAGGAGAAAAGTCCGTGGACGAGAAAAAGGGGCTCATCACGTCTCCCAACCCCTCGACCCCTCGAAAGTTCGTGACGATCTGTGTGAACTAAGAAAATCCGGAGAGAGCTAAAAATTTTTGTGAGAACTAAGTCTACGATTTTTCCCTCGGATACTTTTTTGGTGAGAGTCAAATTTGCAGTTTCTGGAAAATAATGTCGATACGAGTCTCGAATTATCGAAAATGTTGTTATTATTATTTTTGCTAATATTGTGGACGCAATTTCCATTATTTCTTCTCGTTTTTATTTTTTCTTCAAAATGGAACGCGGGAGAATTGGATTTTTTTGTGAATTTGAATTGTAATTTAAAAAATTGTAATTTTTGTGAAAGAAGGAAATTGGTAGGAGGGATTTTCTTGACATTTCTTTGGTCGAGGGTTTTTCGAAAATGTCGTAGAATGCACCCTTGTCAGAAATTGTAGGGCTGCACCCGGATCGTAGCTGAGGGACGTCTATCTCTCTTTCTCTCTCGGGTTACATCGATCTTTCGTTTAAGCTTGCACGTGATCCGGGCGCGCGTCAAGTTGAAACTAAACAAATTGCTGCTTCCGAGAGCAAGGAAGGGAAAGAAAGTGAAGAAGCGCGTAGGGTTTGAGTCCAGCGAACCTTAGCCTTTAGGGGGTCGACTTTTCACACATTTTTCCGAGCTCTTTAGTATTCTTCTCAATTCCGAAAACTGTCGAGCGACCAATTAGTACAAATTTCCAAGATTTGTTTTCATTGACACCCCAAATGTATTTATCAGCCCTTTTCGTTCAAAAGGACAAAATAACACAAGCACTATCCTCGATACAAGCCAGATTAAAAAATAATTTTATACAAAAATGCTGTTTTGATCGAATAAAATTGATTTTAATAGAATCGAATTCGTTAGTCTTCTTTTCAATTCTGAAAACTGCCGAGCGACTAATTAGTACAAATTTTCAATTTACTTTTTTTATTGACATCGCAAATATTGTTGTCAGCCCTTTTCATTCAAAAGTGTAAAAATTCCAAAGCACTATCTTCGATACAAGCCAGATTAAATAATAATTTTCTACAAAAATGCTATTTTGATTCAATAAAATCAATTTTAATCGAATCGAAATTTTGAGTCTCCTTCTCAATTCCAAAAACTATCAAGCGATTAATTAGTACAAATTTTCAATTTTCCTTTTTCATTGACATCCCAAATATTTTTGTCAGCCCTTTTCATTCAAAAGTACAAAAAACAAAAGCTCTATTTTCGATACACACCAGATTCAAAAATAATTTACTACAAAAATATTATTTTGATCGAATAAAATCAATTTTAATCGAATCGAAATTTTTAGTCTCCTTCTCAATTCCGAAAACTGTCGAGCGACCAATTAGTACAAATTTTCAATTTTCTTTTTTCATTGACACCCCAAATATTTTCATCAGCCCTTTTCATTCAAAAGTACAAGAAACAAAAGCTCTATCTTCGACACGAGCCAAATTCAAAAATAATTTCCTACAAAAATGCTATTTTGATCGAATAAAATTGATTTTAATCGAACCGACATCGTTCCGTCGGAACTCTCACTCCGGAATAAACCGCAATGCGACTCTCGTCTCGAACCAGTCGGTAATTCCATTTAGAAAATCTTTGCCTGACGCTGCACGTTTAATAAATAATCTCTCAACATTTTCCCCCGAAGATCTTCGCTTATCACATTTGTCTATTTTCCAACTCTCTCTCTCTCTCTCTTTATCTCTCTCGAAGACTCACCCTCTCGATTTGTATCTTTTCGTCAGACGTCACACTTTCGCGGGTCCGCTGTCACCGACATAAATTTCTTAATGCGAGTAACAAAAAACAAACAAAAAGATTATAAAATAAAAAAATTGTACAAACACATTGAAATACCGTCGGAAATGCCACACGCGATTTGCCACAAGATTATATTATAGTTAGATACAGAACGAATACTAACTACCAAAATCCAACGAAAATGTCCGCTTATACAGAAGGCTTAAATATGATACACGAGATCTGCCTCGCGATGTCTGCTCCCGATTAATTTTAACCAAAGATTATACGTTGCTTGACATATCTGTATTTCGAGGCTCACTTTGACGCATGCGCAAAACTTCCAACGTGCTTATGCACCAATGAGTCGAGTCAAAAAAAGTCAAATGTACGACAAAAGAACGTTCATAGCCAGCGATTTAGTTCGAACGAAAATTCAAAATTTTCTTCACAGAAGTGGGGGGTGTGCATGCGCAGTTCGTATGCGCATGAGTATAATTCTGTACGTGTCTGTGTATGTGTGTGTGCGCTTCGTGTAAATCAGCGATGCTCTCGACGTGCTTCTCTTCATCGGGGTGATCAAGCACGTGCTTTTAATGGGCGCGAGAGGGACGTGAGAGCGGAGAGGTAACGTTCGCGTTACGCGTTTCTCGAAGACCGGTAGGCTCTCGTCACGAAAACGACGTGTAACACACACGCGGCACGGGGCCCAACGGTGGCAGCTCTCAAGCTCTGGCTAATAAACGACTTCCTAAGGAAGCCAAGGATTAGGAGATTAGGGCGAACGCGCCTCTCGCCTAGTGAGAAGAAGAAGAAGACGAAGAAGAGGAGAGAGAAAGACAGAGAGGGAGGGTACAGCGAGATGTCTCGACTTTCTTCTTCGGTCTTCTCGGGTTGAATAGCACCCGCGCACACGGTACTATAGACAGATATATGTATATATATATATAGAAGCGAACATAGGGGACGATCTTGGGCACACAGGTGCTAGCTTCGCGCCATCCCAACTTCACCCTTGGCCCTCGTGTCTCCTCGCTCTTTTTTGCTTCGAGCTTTTTTTTTTCGTTTTTCTTCTTTCTTCTTCCTTTCCTTTCCTCACACCCATGTGCATCATTCACCCGAAGGGACACCCTGTTTGTCGAGTAATTATCGGCTGGCTCATGCACCCCCCCCCCCCCCAGCCATCCCGGAGGGGACGATTTCTATTCTCACGTTAACAAAAAATTACTGAGGCTATGATATAAAAAATATTTTCTTTTTGATAATTTATGATGATATGAATTATATTGTTTTTTCTTTCTTTTATAATTATAGATATGTAAGGGCAAAATTTGTAAATCGTTCGGAGATCTTTATCGAGAATTATGAATTTTTCATTTTTTTTTTCTTTGGAAAATTAGGGAAACATTAATCGGGTTATTGTGATTTTGTCGATAATAGAGCCAAAGTGTCAAGATATTTTGAAAGTGAAAAAAAAGAAGAAATAAACGATTTTTATCAGTCTTTTATCGTGAAGCGCGCGCGCCTTTCAGCATTTTCACGATCTAAAAAATATTATAAATTACTTTATAATAATTATAAATTCACTCATATAAAAAATATTTTCTTTACTTTACGATAAAATAAATTATTATCTTATTCCTATAATTATAGACATATTATAAGCTCAAAATTTGCAAATCGTTCTGACATTTTTATCGAAAATTATGAATTTTTCCCTTTGACATTTTTTTTTTTTTTTCAAAATTAGGGAAACGTTTATCGGACTATTGCGATTTTGTCAATCATAGGAGGCGAAGTGTCGCGATATTTTGAAAGTGAAAAAAAAAGAAAAAATAAACGATTTTTATCAGTCTTTTATCGCGAAGCGAGAGCGCCTTTCAGCATTTTCACGATCTAAAAAATATTATAAATTACTTTATAATAATTATAAATTCACTCATATAAAAAATATTTTCTTTACTTTACGATCAAATAAATGATTATTTTATTCCTATAATTACAGACATATTATAATAAACTCAAAATTTGCAAATCGTCCTGACATTTTTATCGAAAATTATGAATTTTTCCTTTTGACATTTTTTTTTTTTTTCAAAATTAGGGAAACGTTAATCGGACTATTGCGATTTTGTCAATCATAGGAGGCGAAGTGTCGCGATATTTTGAAAGTGAAAAGAAAAAAGAAAAAATAAACGATTTTTATCGGTCTTTTATCGCGAAGCGAGAGCGCGTTTTAGCATTTTCACGATCTAAAAAATATTATAAATTACTTTATAATAATTATAAATTCACTCATATAAAAAATATTTTCTTTACTTTACGATCAAATAAATTATTATTTTATTCCTATAATTACAGACATATTATAAACTCAAAATTTGCAAATCGTCCTGACATTTTTATCGAAAATTATGAATTTTTCCTTTTGACATTTTTTTTTTTTCTAAATTAGGAAAACGTTAATCGGACTATTGCGATTTTGTCAATCATAGAAGGCAAAGTATCGCGATATTTTGAAAGTGAAAAAAAAAAGAAAAAATAAATGATTTTTATCGGTCTTTTATCGCGAAGCGAGAGCGCGTTTCAGCACTTTTACGGCTGACGTATCGCGGTGAGACTTGCTCGTGCACGATGCAGCTGCCACTACTATACCGTGTACGGTACATAACGACATGTACGTATACGTTTTAGTGACGGCGAGATGTATATATATATATATATATATATATATATAAAGGCGAGTTTTAATGTATATATCTATGAAGGACCCCATGTAACCCACCCTATCGTCGATGCCACAGTAGGTGACGAAAACGATACGCCCCACTAGCCACCCACGAAAAATGTTTGCGTCACGTGTCGCTTTATTCATAAACGACGTCCACGTTCTCATTGAGCTGCCGCCGGTTGACTCTCGCCGTCCGTCGGCGCGAGATCCGTCAGACGCGTCTGTTGTTTCTGCCATTTTATCGCTACGTTATTATCAAACGTAATTAATTTTTATCAATGAAAATAAAGGAAAAAAAACAAATCATAGAAGCAAAATCTATTTTTGAGAAATTAAATTTCGAAGCGAATTATTAAAGTTTGATTAATGCGAGTAATTGAGGAATTAAATTATCTTTTTTTTTTTACTTTGGAAATTAATTTTTATTTTTTTTTTCGTAATTTCGGACTCGACGATTGTGCAAGGTCAAGCGAGCTAGAGAGTCTTCGGAATATTGGAATTATCTAAAATTTAATTAATCCAAAATTGAGAAATAATTGTATTTTTTTTTTATTTTGTGAATTAATTTGTTTTTTTTTCGTGATATCGGACTCGACGATTCTCTGACGAACTTTCCAACCCGGCTGACGGAGGCACGGCACCAAATTTCTAGAAAATGTGCAAGCACAAAGTCAGAAGAGTCGGAGAATCTTCGGAACATTGGAATTATCTAAAATTTAATTAAACCAAAAAATTGAGAAATAATTGTATTGTTTTTTATTTTGTGAATTAATTATTTTTTTTTTCGTGATATCGGACTCGACGATTCTCTGACGAACTTTCCAACCCGGCTGACGGAGACACGGCACCAAATTTCTAGAAAATGTGCAAGCACAAAGTCAGAAGCGTCGGAGAGTCTCCGGGACATTCGAATATATGTATGTGTATATATATATATATATATATAGTGTCGCATACACAGCCGCCCGTAAAATCCGTGGGGATTAGCGGGCGCTAATATATCCCGCGGGTAAAAACGCTCCGAGCAGCTGAGATATTCGTTCGTCTACTCGACTCTACCCTCTCTCTCTCTCTCTCTCTCTCGCTCTCTCTCCCTCAGACTCACACACTGTTTCTCTCCTGCCCTCTTGGTTTCTCCTGCTGCTGCTGCCAGTCCTCTCTTATACCGCTGCTGCACCAGCCCGACGTTACGGTTTGTCTTTGACATAAAATAACTTCAAGTAGCGAGAAGAAAAGTCATAAATTCGTGAGTTAGAATAGTTCCTCGTTATCCTCTTTTCACCACCTCTCCGCCACAGAACTGGCCACCGTTCGAATGGAATACCATTCCAAATAATTTTATCACGAAATTAGATTTTAATAATAATAATAATAATCATAAGAATTATTATTATTATTATATTATTATTATATTCTTATATTAATATATTAATTATATAATATAATACAAATACATATTATTATTATATTAGTATAATATTATCATATTAAAATAATAATGAATAATATAATAATAATATTTATTATTATTATTATTGTTATCATAATAGTATAATATTATCATATTAATATAATAATAATAATAATATTTATTATTATAATATTCATTATTATATTAATAATAATATATAATAATAATAATAATATTTATTATTATTATTATATTATTATTATATTCTTATATTAATTATATAATATAATAAAAATAAATATTATTATTATATTAGTATAATGTTATCATATTAATATAATAATGGAGATTATAATAATAATAAATTAATTATTATATTATTACATAATAATAATAATAGTGATAATAATTTTGAATATAATTATAAAATATTATTTTTAACTATGATTGTAATTTATTTTTGCAACGAAATAATTAGTGATATTTTTTTTTTGTTCAGTTTCTCAAAATTTCATAGAGACGAGCGAGTGATGAATAAAACTGTCACGAAAAGCGTGCCGGTTACATTATCCATTGACAGATAGACCTCGGTTATTCCTACAGGGACTTTCCCTACGTATATATGTTCTTCATCCTCGTACGAAATCTTGTTGAATCTTCGTTTCTCCAATTTTCTTCGGCGAAAGGTCGTGGGTAAACCGACGAGGGCGTGAAAACACGTGTCAACTAAGTACGAAGCGCGCGCCTGTAACCGAACACTCGTCGTGACGAAAAATTTCACTTTTTTTTTCACGTTTCGTGTGAAAATTTTTTGCGTAATAAAATTCATTCAAACTCGAGGAATAAACTTAAATTAAAATCTCAATTATTTTCATAATTATTTTTGACGTTACATCGTGATAAACATTGCATTTTTTTTTGTTTCGCGTTTTGAAAACGCAACGAACGAAAATATTTCACACGCTCTCCTTTTTTCCTTCTGAGACCGGCGAATCGATACGGGCCTTTCGACGAAGTGCTCGAGAACTTCAAAAATGACTCTACGAATGTCCAAGTGACATATATATATATATAACCGAGAGAACCATAGGGGGTGACTCGAAGTGTGAAATATTTGGCAGGAAGGGTGGAGAGTGTCCAACCACATAACGCCCCCTGTTCGTCCAGTTGCACGACCTTTCGAGAAGCCCAAATTTTTCTCCGTCGTTCCAACACGGCTTTTCATTCCCCGGAAGGGATGAACATCCCCGAAATACTCGTGGCAACTCAATCGTCGATTCACACACGGCTTCTTCTTCGTCCTGTTCCAAGACTCCTGGAACTCCGCGGGATATCACGGTGGGAAAATGACGAAGACTCTGCTCACGCTATAATCGTGTCTGGACTGGAAAGATTCAATAAATTACGAAAAATCATTCGATAATGAAGAAAATTGACGATTGTAAAAAAAAATGGAATACGAATAAAAATAAATATTTATTTTGAGATATGAAAAATTATGTATTAAACAATTATTCGAGTTTGAAGATATTTTTTGTATCGATTTGTTGAACAATTTTGGAGATCGTTTCTCGTTGGAAAAGTAAATTTTTGATAAGCGTTTGGGGGAAGAAAGGAAATTGTGAACGAAGGATTTTCTTGAGCTCGAATTGAGTTTTCGAGTTTTTCCGGGTGTGCGACCGCTGTGACAAACAAACGGCGGTCGATCGTGTTCAAACACACGAAGCTTCGTGCCCTTTGCTCGCGACACTTCTTACGTCGTTCTCGCTCCTTTAACACGTGTTTCTCGTGTCTCTTGAAGTACCGAAAAATGTCTGTAAATACGAGAAACCGATCTGTTTGTTCCCGAATGATTATAGACATGTATATATGTGGGTGTGTGTGTGTGCGTGCGTGTGTGTCGATATGTAGATATATATATGTATGTATATATATGTACAATCTCGTCCGAGGGGCTTTTACGATCCTCGACGTAAAAGTAGCCTGTGTTTATACACGCGTCGCGATAACGCGGAAACATCGAAAAAAAGGAGGAAACCCAGCCCAGTGAACAATGAGTTGCCGACTCGCCATACGATTTCGGTGTCATAATTGAATTTTGGAAAAAATAAAAAATAGCCAAGATAATTGAAATTATCTGATCGTTCTGCTTTCAAAACGAGCAAATAATATAATAAAAGTGTGAATATCGATAAAAAAGTGAACAA
>OZ023254.1:3686715-3709215 GCA_964007305.1 Netelia melanura | reverse complement strand
AGTTCGATGAATTCGAAAGTTGGATATGAATGAAAATGTATTGGCAAATGAGAATTTTTCTGGCTTCGTTAATGAAATTATAAAATTAATTTATACGTCGTGGACGTTGGGAGATTCGAATGATCGAGGAAATAATAATTTTGGATGATTTTTTGGAGATCTTGTTTCCGGGTTTTGATTCAGGTTTATTGATTTGTTTTAGAATTTTGGCTTGATTAATTAAGGAGGTTTCTTCAAAATTATTTAATATTTTTCGACGATTTTTTTTAGTTTTGTTCGGAAAGACTTTATTGATAATTTTGTGGAGGATTTTAGAAGATATTCGAAATAGACAAATTTTGGGATTAATTGAAAGTTGAAAAACATTGGTTGGGAAAAATGTTTATTTTCAATGTACCTTTTCTCAGGAACCGTACGTTTGATTTTGATCATTTTTGTTGTGCGTGTATATAGAAGTGTCATAAACAATGTGTCCAGCCATTTTTTCGATATTTTGTTTCAGAATTTTTTGACATCGTTTTGAAATTTTGTTAAAATTTTTAATCACGTTTTTTACCTTCAAATATATTTTTCTGGGGTTTGAATCGTTTTTTTTAATGGCTCGACATATCCTTCGTTTGAATATAATTGTTATGTCAAAAAAAGAACAAAGCTTTTCAGGAGACAAGATTTTGTGAAAAAGTTTGAATTTCTAATGAATTGAAACGCTAACTTTAAAAAATTATTTAACGTACTTCCACTGCTCAGAATTTCATGAAATTTCAACCACATATCAAGAAAGACATGCACCTTCAGAAAAAAATGAAACAAAAGCATTTTTTTCGCTGAGATATGTCGAACTTCCTTAACGATTTGAAACATCGTAGTAACTCACGTTTTTCTAATTTATTTACTTTTTAACGTATTGAAATCAAGTTTTTTGCACTTTTTAGCTACTTTAGTGATGAAAGAACATAAAAATATAGTCTAATGATTGTTTACAACATTAGATTTATAAATAAATAGATTTTAAAAAATCGCAGTTTTCGGAAAAATTCAATTTTTTAAGTATCTATCCAAGAAAATAACTTGAAATTTCGTGAGAGTAGGTTTTTGGGGTCACTAATTACGAATCCGATGTCAGATTTTTGAAATTCAAGATGGTGGATCCAATATGGCCGAATTCAATACCTGTCGAAGTCAGCCATATTGAATTCGCCATTTTGAATTACACGAATCTGACCTTCCTTTCTTCATCAGTGACCGCGAAAACTCCCGAGTAAAAACTTTTATAAGTATTCTCGAAGACTTAAGTTTCACTGTCCCTCATCTTGAATTTCGCAAAACTAATAGCGGATTCGTAATCAAAAAACCCAAAAACCCTCGAGCAAGAATTTTCACGATCATACGATCGTTTCAAAAATATATGCTTTAAAGAATTAAATATCTCGTAATATTTGTTTTACAATTATCTTTTATCACTTAATTTGAATTATTTTGATAAATTGAAATCGGAATTGCAAGAGTATCGATTGTATTTTTGCAGTGTGGGCGCAAAACGATTTTCGAGACGAAACGAACGGTGGCCTGGGACGTCTCGACTCGTCGGGACACGGAGGTCACACACCAGGTGGCAGCACACCGAGCACCCCAGGCGCTACACCAGCGACACCATCCGGAGGATTTTCCACCGCGCAACCGAGAAATTGTACGAACAATGGACACAGATCGAACATACGAAAACGTGAGACTGCAACGATTTTAGTTCTCGTTTCGTTCCAATTGCGAAACAAAAACAACGATTTTATTATTATTTCTTCGTAATAAATTTTTCATCGATTCGCGCCCAACGTCATTTCCATAAAATCAATTTTCTAATTACAATAATTAAAACCTTCCGTCCACTCGATTTTCATAAAAATAAATTCATCTCCGAGTAAACAAAATCAATATTTATTTCCATTTATAAACGAACAAAAAAAGATAACAAAATTTAAAAAACAAATAAGAACGTTTTCGAGAACAAGTCGAGTACAATCTTCCGGAATGTCGGGAATGTTTCGCAAGATCGCGAGTGGTACGTGGGCGTGCGAAGATTCCGGTGGCGAATTGTCTTTCGCGCGAGCCTGAGCGTTTCCAGAGCAACTATAAGAGAGTAGAGGCGCCACCAGTCTCTCGTTCTGTTCTGTTTGCATGTTTGTTCGGCACTTTAGCCATCGGATCTCTTCTCCACGCGAAATGGAACGCCGTCGACCACGGACGCCCATGGTGCGCATACACACATAGACACACAGACACAAAGACACATCTTCGAGTGAGAGAAGCGCCTCTTTCCAAATCCCCGCAAATTGAAATATCCCCGTAGTCTTAGGCTTCTCTGGTTAACAACAACCGGGACAGATCTCACTTCACTCCGGTAATCCTCACCAAGGCGGGTCTAAGTCTTCTAGCAATTTCTTCGGGCCAAGTCAGTGAGGCACGTTCGTATAACGCTCCAGAAATCTCGCTGCGAACCAACCGCGAGAAAGTGAGAACGGCTCACGGCCATTTTACGTTATACTTAAATATACACAAATATATATATATACATATGTTGCATATTAAAGACGTTCGGAAAGTTTTGGATGCACAGTCGAGTGCATCGAGTCAGGAAAATCAAGTGCGAGAGATCGTTACAATCCTCTAACGACCAAGAGGAAATAACGTTTAATCGCAATTTAATTACAACATTTTGCACCAATGTTCTTCGTCTCGTCTCTTCGATTTAAATAAAAACAACGCCCTAGATACTTTTCATTCTCTAAAAAAAAAAGTTAACAATAATATAAACAAATTAAAAATCGTATTAAAAAAATCATCCTAAAAACTTGCACAAGAATATGAAAAATTTTTATATGCAATTTTTAAATTGCATCTAAATATATAAAATCCATAAATTGCATTCAAAAGTTGAATTAATTCAACGAGTACGAGAAAACCCATTTTGCGCGATACGAAGCGATATCGTTCGGTAGCCTTCGATACAAACGAGGTTTTTCGATCGAAAAAAGCGAGAAGGAAAAACATGAGAATGCATAGCACACCGTATGTGAGGTATTGAATAAAAGTATGAGCAACGCAGGGCGGTCGAGAGGAGGGGAGGAGGGAGGAGAAGGAGGAGGAGGAGGAGGAGGAGGAGGAGGCTCGCGATAGCGGCATCCTTTGATAGTAGCCAATCAATCAAGCGGCTGTCAGAAAAGGCGAACGCGAGCAACGGGTCTCCGTGACCGGCTGTCCTATAGATTCTTCGTACACACGTACGACACACAATGCGACGGTGCATGTATAGCAACGTCCGAGGTAGGATGCATTTGCCCTCGTCCCGGTTCCTATTCTCACCTGTCGCTGTCGCACTCGGGGAAAAAATAATCTACGCGTATATAAGAAACGTACTCCATCGCTCTATAAATAATATTTATAAAAAAAATCTGTATATATATGTTGGTTATAAAAATCGACACGTTGTCCAATCGTTCTCTCCTCCCTCCTCCCATCGCCACCAGCGTTAAAAAGGTACACTAACCTACCGCGTACAGAGATTACCGATCAAACGATCCGCTTCATCCACAAACTCATCGATACTCCCACACTTGGGGAAAAGTCAACGCGTTTTGTAAACGAGAATTTTTATCGAAACGCGACCTTTTTTCCACCGTCGGCAAATTTCAAGTGTTTGTTTAGATTGTTTTTCTGTAGTTGGATATCATTTGGATCGTCAATTTATTTTTGGTTTCAAAATTGTAAATGAGGGAAATGATAATTTATTAAAATTTGAAAAAAAATGTTTCTTTTGGAATTTTGTTTGTTTAATGGAATTCGTACGGACGATTGGATTTATTTCAGGTCCTCGATCACCGACGGAAGTCAAGCACGAGCTGAGGGGAGGCGGAGGTGTCGTCTCGCCCAACAGCGGGGTCGTCGGTGTCAACGATGGCACGGACAAGGACGAGCCGAAGAGCAAACGACAGAGGCGACAGAGAACGCACTTTACGTCGCAACAGCTCCAGGAATTGGAATCGACTTTCGCGAGAAATCGTTATCCAGATATGTCGATAAGGGAGGAGATCGCAATGTGGACGAATCTTACCGAGCCTCGAGTCAGGGTGAGTACGAGAAATCATATTTTTCAACTTATTCTTCAACTTCCTCTTCAACTTTCTGACACTAATTATCGTCATAACAAATTTTAATTTAATTCAAAAAATCGTTACGTAATTTTGGTTTAATTTAATTTCGATATTTCACGATTTCCTTTTCATTTTGGGAAAATTCTTTCATTTGAGAAAAAACTTGGTCCCACCAAAAGAAAAAATGTATTTAAAGAGGCGTCGATGCGAAAGTAGGCGAGTCCGATAAAAATGTCGCGATACGTTTCCGACTAATGAGACACGAGTCGTATCGTACGTATTCGTCCAATCGAATCGCGAAGAGATATATCGTGCGTCGAGTCGTTCGCGATAATCGATGTTTCGCCCTCGATACGACGACGTATCTATACGTACGAATTCTCACGATGACATTGGCCAACCGTAATTCGCCATCTTGGATTAAAGAAGAGAAAAAAAATGCGATAACGCGACAAGAAGGGATGAGCCTGTTCGAGATGCATTTCGTTGGATCGATTCGTATCTTTTTATTCCCGCGACTTCCACGAATAGTAAATATAACGATTTATTCGAGAATTTTTATTGTCTCGAATTCGCATGTCGTACGATCGAAAGATATCGATAAACATTGTGACCGATAACAAATAAAATAAGAAAATTCGCGAATAATGCAATTGTCATTATTTCGGGGAAAAATTGACGATGAAAGTGTCGTGGAACGAAGGAAAATGGGGATAGAGGAAAAAGAATTCTTGACACTTTCGTCAAGACTGTAAAAAAAAAGTGACGATTTTTTTAAGGTTTGTAAGTGGCGGAAGGGTTGAGGTCAAAAATAAAAATCTCAGCGAGGCGTTGCCCGCGTCTCACAATGACACCATTGACGCCTATCCGTTACAAAAGCAACGCTTCTTCCCCCTCCCCGGGAGTTACAAGATCCACGTACATTTTGCCATGAACTTCGCTTTAGATCGTTCCCATAAAGGTCATCCTTATATTCAAGCCATGATGCACCTTCTCCGAGTAACAGAACACTAAAGAACTCTTTATTACGACGATTCAACGATGGCTCAACTTTGACGACTTCCGAAGAAGGAGGTCGTCAAAGATTGATGTTACGGATGATCCGGGCTACTTGTAAAATCTTCTTGTTTTTCCAAATAAAATCTGTGAGTATCGAAATTTGTTGAATTTACTGGAAATAACTCCTGGATTATATTTATTGTCACGGTGATAAGATCTTGAAGAGAATTATGATTAAATTTAAACTACTTAATTAAAAAAAGTTTATATTTCATATAATAATTATCTTGGAATGGAAATATACAATTTTTCTCGTGACGATAAAATAAAAACGCAAAAAGATCGAAAAGCTCGAAAACTTGATAAAAAAAAAATCACTAAACTTGATTACTCGACCGAAACTAATGCAGAAACGAGGGAAGGTCCATTGGACGCTGACCAGCGATCAGGGTCATCGTTGCACAGTGTTGGGGTTATAACAGGAGAGAACGACGTCGACGAGCGAGGGGGAAGGGATTGGCGGAAGGTGAGGTGGAAGCTGCGCGAGAGAGGCTTTGCGCCGGTAAGCCCCCATGGATTTATAGAACCGCACACACAACGGCCTCGTAGAGCCATCCTACTGTCTCTAGCTCCTCTGTGAAACCAGCTAGTGCCAGCGCACATCCGACCACCGTCGGCTGCCACGGCGTTATACGCCATGTACCAAAATTCTACCCACTATACATTTAGAGCGAGAGAGAGAGAGAGAGAGAGAGATATCGCGTTGGGCAGGAGAGTTCGGTAGCTCGAGGTCGAGAGAGCCTCCCTTCTCTCTTGCTCTCGTCGTTCCTCTCGCTCGCGAACTGTAACACACCGTCGGTGAACGTTCTTCATTCGACCGAGCTCTCCCGGTGGGTTTCGTTACGAGAGCGGCACTCCGTTCAACGGATTACATACCGCTTATACGCCGTTGGCTACCGCGACCATACCTTGCGCGGGTATTCTCTTCTACACAGTGTACCCACATAGGTATATGCGGGACCACATACCCCGACATCCGCGCTATATTGCTTTTGGATTTATGGAACATCCAAAACTCCTACGGTCCCCCGTTCAACGGTAACCACTCTTTACCTCTCTGGTTCGTACGAAGCGTAAACCTTTTGATCTTGTATTCCGCCCGCGCACTTGCACTCGGTGAACATTTGTGGTAAGCTCTAAAACTCTCGTGAGAAAGAACGGATGTGAGACGTACGAGAATAAAATCAATCGAAGAACGATTTCTTCAAACTTATTCTAATTTCGAATCGATGCGAAGAAAAATATAGGGGAATCAATCCGTGCCATGATTGTCTATCGACTGTTCAAGTTTCATTCATTTCCGTCAAGACATCTCCAAGAAAAACGTGTTTAAAAATTCGAGGTGGAGACAATTCATCGCATAACCTCCAAATTCCAATAGACGCCATTTTCCTTACAATGATGCCGCCGCCATTTTCTCATCACTCAGTTTTCCAATCTAGGGACGAAACATCGACAAATCCCAATCACATTACATCCGATTAAAACAGAAATTCCAATATTCGATTCACCCATCTCTCTCACTCTCTCGTCCAAATGATTATTCTCAACCCATTATCATTGATCTTCCATGCGCAGAATGCGAGCTAAAAACATTGAAGCCATGTATGAGAGAGCTGATACACGCGGTTATCAGCAAAGAGGCATGCATGTATTTACGTCGGTTGGAGGGACAGAGAGAGAGAGAGGGAGAGAGGAAGTAGAGAATTGCTCGCGGTGTGCGGTGTGGCTGTCCGAGATAATCCGTTGGTGATTAAGACCATAAATCCATCGGCGGATTAGTATGGTTGCAGCAGCAGCGCCACCACCGCTACCACCACCACCAGGATGAATCAGTAGTAACACAGCGCTACAGCGACACGCGGGTTCTCTACGCGTCGCTAGAATCAGCCTCGGACGACTTCGATGTATACGTATGTAGAGCTAACCTCGTACGCGTTACCAGGAAACTCGCAACGTGGAGCACACCTAGCCAACGTGGTCCTTTCTGCTTCCTAGCTTATATACTGTAATATATAGTACGTATATTCTCACTGCATGCGGCATCCGGCGGCGACACCGCGAACTAACACGGAAATGGAATAGATGGCGCCGTTGAGCCACCGAGAGAGAGAGAAAGAGAGGAAGGGATGCAAAGAGAGAGAGAGAGAAAGGGAGACGTAATCGAAACGGGGTGAAAGGGAAGCTTTCGAGAGAACGGGAAATACCGCGTGGAATATAGGCTGAAACACAGTTATATCCCCAGTTCGGTATATGAGAGTCAGGATTACTCGATGTCATTCGTATTCGGCAGGCTAGCTGCCCTGTCAACGCACGACCTCTCTCCGTGCGCAACGTTATGTATTGTTCCCGATGCATAACGACCAATCCTCGCGACACACGAATCGAGACGTAGATATACGAATGTTCGCGGCATGAAAAATCGGTACCACCATCGATTATAAACGATTGGTTGGATATCGAACATTCCTCCCGATTTCCAATGATGACAATCACGTTTATAAACGTTTCCCTAAACATTGACAGCGAATTGAGATATTTACATAACTCGTAACAAGTCGATGATTAAACAAACTTTATTTACGTCAAAATAACTTGTTTTTTTTCTCTAGAACACGTTGTCACTTCAAGGAAGTATGATAGGGTGATAATGAAGAAGGGAACAAGAATATTTCGCATTTATCTTGGATCGGAAGTTGTAAAATCATCTAGAAAATGTGATAGTCATCGGTGCACAATGGTGAGATGAAAAAGAGTCGTGGAGTGTCAACGTGGGGTTATAAAAGGGGGATGACCAAAGTCGCAAGGGTGAAAGGGATGATGACAAGCTGGGGATATCGTTATCGTTCTAAGATCTCCCGTTGTGACAGTAGATGTATATTTATAGGGGTGTTGCAAATAACTATGAATGAAAGTTGGCACGAGTGTATGTTTAACAGCAACTCTACATCCATCTAGTAAAATAACACACACACACACACAGACAGGAATGAGGCTTATCTTAAGAACACGATAATACTAAAATTGAACCAATTATTTTCCAAAGCATCAACCCCAAAACACCATTGACCCAGTAAAACGATATCCGGTGCAAACAAATTGTTAGACGATGTGTGGAACACTCGACGATAAAAAATGGAAAATTGTCGAAATCGTGTATATTTATAAATGTTCCAAATAGCTGAAGGAGAGAGGGGGAGAGATCACGTGTGTGTTAACGAGAGTGAGCGAGAGAGAGAGAGAGAGAGAGAGAAAGCTGAAATGGGACGAGCTCGCGTTGTTCGCTCGCGAGAGGGAACATTAAAAATCACGTGTTTCGCTTGAGCTCATAATCTCGGATAATCTTTTGCAAAGTTGTTAATACTCGCGGGGCTTACGGGTGTTAATTTAATATCCATACAGGTACGCCAACATTGAATATCCGAATCCCACTGGCGCTGCCAGCCACAGCCACGGCCGATGTGTGCGAGTCTGTGTTCCATGGTTTATATACGTATGTATATAAGCGCGAACGAGACCATATAACCCCCTCCCCCTCCGCACCCTTCTCACCATCCCCTACCCACCCGCCGATCTTCCTCTCCACCATCGAGAAACTACCACAACGATAAAAAAAATCCATAAAACTGCGCTCACCTTCGGGGTCCACTCTACCTCTCCTCTCGCCATTTTCCCATGCAACGTCGCCCAATCGGGTACAGATGAGATCGCCAATTGGTACATAAAATTGTACAGCTATATGTTTATCGAACGATATCGTTATTATCGATCTGAGTAAAATAAGACGTCGAAATTTTGTTGAAATGAATAAAAAATAAAAAAATACGTTTGTTTTTATGCACGGAAAGAATTTTTAAGTAATTTTTACTGTGAATTCACAGTAACTGAGTGACAAATGTGTAATTCTTCAGGTTTTTAGGAAATAAATTATACATTTTAATGGAAATGAGGAAAAATTTACTGTCGCGTGACAGAAATTAAAAATATTTTCAAGAATTTTTACTGAAATTTTCATGGAACGTAAACATTACTACAATAAGTTGAAAAAAGGGCTGATACAAATGAAAGTGTACGGCGCACATTGAGAAATTTGCGCGTTTGTCTTGAAAATTGAAAAAAGGAAACTGAAATTTTCCGTGTGTTGACCAAAATTTTTACGTTTTTCGCAGTAAAATAAATTAGGGCTAGGTCGCCTAGTCGTAATCCATGAGCTCTGTGTAGCGCGTGTAAAAATTATGCTACGTGCTAAAATTTGTACATGCCTGAAAGTAAAATATTTGAAACTAGTGTCAATTTTCAACTATTTGCACATTTATCACCGGGTTCAAGTTTTTAATGCAATTTTTACCGAGATTTCACTGTAAAAAATTAATAAGAAATTCTCTCCGCGTGTTTGTTTCGGATTGAAGTCAATTGTGGTCATCGTCGAAGGGTGTAAATATTTTCTGATTGATTTCGAGTTATTGAAATGTTTTATTTTTTGAATTCTAGGAAAAATTTAAAAGCAGCGGAATTTTGGTTTGCTAATTTTTCGTGGATCGTATTTTTTTTTTTCGAGTTTTGATAACGATGTTTTTTTCTACCCTTGAGGTAATTTTTGCATCGATCGACAGTTTTAAACTGGGTATGATCGTATAATGTGAAACGCGTTCGCTCGCGCGACGATTCGATTCGTTTATGTCCCATGGCAAGTAGAGATATCAGGAGGGGGTGCCATTTTCGTGCCATCAGAATCGGGCGTCAAGGATCGGGAAAGCGTGTGTGCGCAAGAGGTCGTTTATACGAGAGATCCGCAAACGATTCTCACGTGCCGACGTTCACGGTCAATTACAAATAAGGGCTCTCTCGCGTTCGCGCGCGCGAACACACGATGCTCCCTTCAAATCCCACAGGATCATTCGGGATCAGAGGATTCATGCTTACCGGTCACCTGACCCACTGTCGAGAGACACGAGAGATCTAAACCTGTACGAATCCCTCGAGATTGCGAGACTTTTGTTTTTCGAACACGCGTCGAGAGTGCCTACGCACTGAAATGATTATCCAAAGTACAAAAGAGATGTAAAATAAAAATTATTATTTTGCTAGGAACGATTTCTACAAAATTGATGACAAAAATTTGATTTTAGGAGAGACGAGAGATCTAAATCTGTGAATTCTTCGAGATTCCGAGCCTTTCGTTTTTCGAACACACGTCGAGAGTGCCTACGCACTGAAATAATTATTCAAAGTATAAAAAAGACGTAAAATAAAAATTGTTATTTTGCTAGGAACGATTTTTGCAAAATTGATGACAGAAATTTGATTTTAGGAGAGACGAGAGATCTAAATCTGTGAATCCCTCGAGATTGCGTGCCTTTCGTTTTTCGAACACACGTCGAGAGTGTCTACGTAGCGAAATAATTATCCAAAGTACAGAAAAGATATAAAATAGAAATTATTATTTTGCTAGGAACGATTTTTGCAAAACTGATGACAAAAATTTGATTTTATGAGAGACGAGAGAGATCTAAATTTGTGAATTTCTTGAAATTGTGAGCCTTTTGTTTTTCAAACACACGTCGAGAGTGTCTATGGACAGAAATCATTATTCAAAGTATAAAAAAGATGTAAAATAAAAATTATTATTTTGCTAGGAACGATTTTTGCAAAATTGATGACAAAAATTTGACGTTAGGAGAGACACGAGAGATCTAAATCTGTGAATCTTTCGAGATTGCGAGCCTTTCGTTTTTCGAACACACGTCAAAAGTGTTTACGCACTGAAGCCATCATTCAAAATATAAAAAAGATGTAAAATAAAAATTATTATTTTGCTAGGAACGATTTTTCCAAAATATATGTAAAAAATTTGATTTTATGAGAGACACGGGAGATCTAAATCTGTGAATTTCTCGAAATTGCGAGCCATTCATTTTCAAACACACATCAAAAGTATCGCCACATCCAAATATTTATCAACAATATAAAAAAAAAATGCAAAAAAATAAAATAATTATTTCTCTCCTACCAACATTTATGCAAAATGTATTTAAAAAATCGCTTTTATTCACCAAAAATTATGATCGATTGGAAATTTTGGCAAGTCTTTTCAAGAATCTGAAATCCAATTGGTCGAATCCGAGGAATAAAGAAAAATTCGAGAAACGAGCCGTTGTCACGAAATTTTCCGAGCCAATCGAGACAAGAAGACGAAGAAGCGGCAGAAATATAAAAAAAAAAACGAATATAAGCTCCCTCTGCTTTCGCCGGTAGGCAAGCTATCCTCGGTTGATCCCGCTCTATGATATACTTTACTCAAAACGATATCTTCAATGCTTCGTAGCTACTATTTCATATATACGTATATGCATATATACATACATATATACCTCTATCTCTCTATGCTTTCTCAATCGTTCACGTATGAGACGAATTTGCCAAGGAATCCACTTCGAATGGGATTCCAATGATGTCGTTTTCCGGACCTTAGACGAGTATAGGGTTACCAACGTATGATCTATGTGTATGCGCATTGCGCACATTTTTTCTTTCCACCTATGCTATTTCGTCCCAGCTTACGTATAATATTATACATGTATATATATGTATATATATATATATAACATATATATATAGAAGGTTGGTGGTAAAGAGTAGATGGCAAAAAAACGAAGAAAAACCTACGAGTGAAAGACGAAGAAGAAGAAGAAGAAGAAGAAGAAAGTGGAGGAAGGGTTGACGCATCCTTGGCACACCCTCGTGAGACGTGGTCGCTTTCCGCTTGATCCATCTCGACGCTACAGTGAGATTTATGGAGACACCGAGCGCGATTCTCTCCTGTCTCTACTTACACTTTTCTATTTTTTTTTTTCGACTGCTTTTTTCCTTCTTCTTTCTCTCTCTCTCTCTCTCTTTGGCTGCTTTCGTTTCTCTATGTTGGCCAGCTATTCATGAGAATGCGGTCGTGAGTTCACGAGAAGAGACGAATAGATGGATGCTGGAAAAGGTCGAAACGAGACGAGTGAGATATTTTTATAAAACGACATGGAATTTTTTTCTTTTTCATAAAATTGCACTCAAATTTCAAACTTAAATTTTCCTTGAATTCAAGGAACATTTTTATCATTTTTACGATAAACTTGGATTTCTGTTATTGGAATAAATTTGTCGAGACGAACTTTTTGATATCGTTTCGATCCATAAAATTTCGGCACGCTGGAAAGAAATCCGTGATTTCACGCTCTCGAGTTTTCGGTTTGAAATTCGTATAGTGCGCCGAAAAAGTAGACCGAGAGGGAAAGAGAGAAGGTAAAAAAAACCCGCGGAAAATAAATTTTCGCAGGAGTTGAAGGCGCGAGTGCTTCTCTCTCGTTGTAGCGTCGAGTGTGCTAAACGAGAGAGGCACGCACGAGGGGGTGAATTTCGTTCTCGTCCGAGGGGGTTGCAGCACACAGAGTTATGGATACTGCCGCGAGAACTCTCTCTCTCTCTCTCTCGCGAACGTTCGCCCGGGGTGCAAAAGCGATGGGGAATTTTTTCGCCTTGAAATCCTCGCGAAGCCACGGATATCCGGTGGCTCGTTCATGGAATTTATTTTTAATGAAGTGCCGCTGGGCCTTTGTTATACGTATAAACATATAATCGTATATTTGAACATCCCCCTCTTTTCCGCAATCGCGAAACTACTTGGTTATAAACTACCGCGAACATCGTCGTCCTCCCTTCTTCTACACGATGCAACCATTTTTTTTAAGGGTCGTCCATTCTACGCTTAAGCTCTGCATCTTACGATCCGCACTCTCATCTCCCGTAACGTCGCAAACTTGTTTTCTCAACGACGATAACGATAATTCCCTCGAATCTGAAACGAGAAATAAGATAAATCGATGAATATTAAAAATAAACTAAATTATTTCACCCTATAATTAGGGATGAAAATATTAATTTTTATTTCCTGATTTTTCTCATCGATTTGAAAAAGTTCACAGAATTTTCCATGGAAAAATAAACTAGTAAAAAAAAAAACAAAATTTTTTTCATCGATTAATAAATAAATTGCTTTTTATTTTTCAAAATTGTATTTCTCGCCTTAAAACTACTCAATTTTTCTGAAGTGGATGAACGCGAAGTAAAAAAAAAGAAAGAGGAAGAGAGAAGAGTGATCCCAGCTGCGAGAAGACATCAATTTTCTAACATTCCACGAAAAAGTTTGCGATGTTGAAAAAGATGCTTCATGGACTCGGATCGTTCGGGAGTGAAGAAGATGCTGGAATAATAAAAGTAGAGAAAAAAAAGAAAGCCGAAGGAAAGAAATAAAGAAAGAAAAAGAAAATGGAGGGAGCGAGGTGGCATATATACGTGTGTCTATAAAAGTGTGCAAACCAGCAACGTGTGTTGGATGGAGACGTAGAGGGATGGTGGATAATATAATGATGGCGTCGCTGGGAAAGGAGGGGCGGGGCTACGAGGGGATCAATATTATCCTCCTCCCCCTCCTGCGCGTTGCCTACCGGGTGTTCCAGAACCCTCTCGCATCCCTCGCGACCCCATCGTAATATCCTCTCTCCCTCTCGCTCCTTTTTCTCTCGTTCACCCTTCGCGCCCTCGCGCGCGCTCTCTGCCGGCAAGACCGCGTCACCATCTTCTCTCTCCTCCCGCTCTCTTCGACCGCTCTCGCGCGACGCTCGCGCCCTCTTCCTTCCATTTTCTCGAGCACGCTCCATGTCACACTCGTCCTCTTTGTCTCACTCTCGCCCTCTCTATACGTCCTTCCTTTGTCCTTTATTTCTTCTTCCTCTCCTCTTTTATTCCACCCTGTCATCTCGCGTATGCGCTATTTTACGTGTGTGGCGCTCGCGTCGATACAGCTTTATTCAAGAATACGACGAACGTATTTTTACCTTGTGATGATATTCCCGTTTTGCTTCTTTTTTCTCGACAGTAGTAACATCCACCCTCGCCTCACCCTCCTAAAGCACGGATCGATCAATCGAACATTATTATTCAACGATTCACAAACTTGAAAACCTACCGGTGAAACAATATTACGAAAATGAATAATTCCAAATTTTCAAAATCCTGCGAGCTAAAATAATACAATGTCATCACAAGCCTCGCTCCATCCAGCGGAACTATCCAAACAAATTGTATTCTCACTGTTCCCTCCCAGTACGAAAAAGTACAAATTACACGAAATAAAATAACAATTAGAAATTTTTGTCAGTTAAAAAAAATGTTTTTGGACAACAATTACAGATTTGTATTTTGGGGATGTTTATGAAGTTAAATATAATGGGCCAGATAGCATCATGCTTGTATATACGATTGTTCAGCCTCTATGCACACAAACACATATAAGTATACACATAGAGACACGCACACGCGAGCAGCGGACGTTAAGTCGGTGGATCACGACTGATGGGCCACGGGGTCTCGAACATCTATAACGTATTTATAGCAGTCCTGCATCCTGAACATATATATATATTGAGTTGGAACAATGACGGGGGAAAGGGGAGGGGGTGCAGGGTATTTCCCGACGCGAGTGAGCGAGACCATGAGCGCGAGCGCGCGCGGGGGTGGAGTGATTGATGAGACGCCCGGCCACGGGTCTCATTACAGTTATATAAGCTTCCGTAGATTGAGCCGTGCAGAGGCTTATGCGACCGGTTACCTTCAGGGGTGAGGCGGTCGACGAGGGGGCCCTGGGGGTCAGGGGGGTGAGTCGTGATTTGATGAGGTTTTATTGCTCGCATGACGTTCCACCGTTCTCCCACACGAGCACGAACACTAACGCAACCCGAGAATCTTCCACTTATTTTGTTCTCGCGGCTTTCATTTTTGCAAGATAAAACAAAATGGAGGAGCAACGATGAATTATCAACGATTTGGAAAAATCGTCGATTTTAATGAAATATTCGTGGGATGGATGGAATGGAAAGAAAAGAAACGTTATTGTTGAATACGTGATGTAGAATGGGAGATGATAGAGAAATTCTTGGTACGTGGCTCATGACGAAATATTGAACAGAATAGCCGCGAGTAGCTTGGACGTATTTTCATCGATAAATTGGTTAGAAATTCGAGTACGAAGACATTCGTTTTCTCGGCGAGTCCATTCTCGACGTTGTCGCTTAAGCTCTTGCCGCCTAAACCGGAAGCTCTTCTCTCACTGGAAGACGGAGAACCGGAATATCCTCCGCTTGAGAGTCTCTCTTTCTCTCTCTCACTCACTGACTCCCTCTCTCTCTCTTGGGTTGATACAGCCATGTAGCATCGATTCGAAAGTTCATTCATCAACTTTACGACCTACCGACGGCCATCTCTCGTAGTCTTCCTCTTGGTCCCCTTGTGCGTATATATATGTGTGTGTGTGTGTGTGTCAGTCCATACACGATTCCAAGAGGAGCCAACGACGACGAGATTTTGCGATGCTGTTGAGGTTTATGGGCGCGGCCTTGTGTACAAGGATTCTCGCCGCCTCCTCACTTCTCTCTCTCTCTCTCTCTCTTTCTCTCTGCAAGCTCCCGTGGGTTTATTGATTCTCGAGTCTCTCGCAGGAGCATCTTCGTCCTTTCTCTCGCGCCTCTCGTACACGACGCTCGCTGTACCCCTCCCGCACATATATATATACATATATCTTGTATATAATAGGGGAGCTCGAATCTTTCGTGTATATGAACTTTTCTGGGACGTTACAGGCTGTCGATAACGTTTGAAGACATCTTAGGCCTAAACCGCGCGTATGAGGTTCGCACGATATCACATCGATTTTATTCGGGAGAAAAATGTTTCGCTTTCACGAATGGAAATTGAATGAAAGTTTTAATGAAATGGCTTTCAATAATCGTCGAAGACAAAAACGAGGTTTGTTAAGGTGCAATATTAATTTGACTAGGTAATGATTATTAGTTCGAAGTTTTTTTGAAGACTTCTTATAATTAATCGAATTGTTGACATCACAGAAAGTTCGTCAAGGACATTCTAGGAAATCTTTATTGGTTGGATACGTAGGCCACCGACGGAATTCGCTACGACGATATCGTTCCAGAATCTGATTAAGGTCTCAAAAGATTCGAAAAATTGATGAACTCTAGCATGTCGTGGCGGTACCCAGAAGAAACGTCTCTAACGTCGGAAATTCCATGGTACCAACCGCGCTCGTTTCTCACTGCCAGTGAGAATCGAGCGCGGAGGGAAGAAAAAGGGAAAAGAGAAGAAAAAAAAGGAAAGAAGAAAAAAGGTCGGGAATTTTGCCCCACGTCGACGAGATGCGAAGAATACTCGCGTTTACGAAAGTCGACGTTGTAGAGGAGAAAGAGCGAGGAGTATACGGCGTAATAGACGCAGCCATAGGAGAGAAAACCGAGAGAGTCGCATTACTCTTCATTAGCCTCTTCTTCTCTTCCTTCGCCTCGTTCCCCCCTACTTTCAATGACTCGTCGCGCCTCTTAGCGTTTCCGCGACGCAAGATCGTAAGGTCCATCCATCTTGGAAGAGGCTTCCGAGTTCACGAGCTTTCTCCCTCCCCAACCTCCCCCACCATTCCCCTTTCCATCAACGAAGCAGGCGAACGTGGGCTTTTCCCTCTTTTTCTCTGGCTGCCATCAGCCATTTTCCACCTCCTCTTCCTTCTCTTCCACCTCCTCCTCCTCCTCCTCCTCCTCCTTTCTCTTCTTCCCTCGCTGACATTCCACTACCCTTCGCTCGTTCGCTCTCGAAGCTTCGGGGTAGCAACCACCCGAAGCGAACGAGAAAAGCACGATTCGCTTTTGATAGTTACATGTATATATGTATATAGGCCCATACCGTTTTCCCGCTCTCTTGCCCTTACAGTTACGCGAGAGCGACGTGTATATCCGAGCGCAACCACCCGTATAATTGTCGACGTAGGAGGGTTGGAAGTGTAGCTAACGTGGGTTCGCGCTCGATGGATACGGGGTGAGTTTTCGGAGGTCTCGTACGAGGGGGGTTGGGTTTCCCAAGAAACGAATACCACGAGACTCGACGGGTACGCCATCTCATTCGGAACGAAGAGATAGGAGAGAGCTCTGAGAACGACGAGAAAAGGCAGAGAAAATTCGCGGGGAAAAGAAGATGAGTGGATCCTCGCTACTCCTGGGAGGGGGTAGGTCGAAGGGTGGAAGGTTATAGAAAAAGGCCGACAGGGTCTTGGTAGACAAACTGTACCGTAAACGAACTACGTACGACGTCGGTTGGAACGAACGTCGTCATATTTTGGAACGTAGAAGGTTTGTTAAGGGTTGGTGGGGTTGGTACGACGACAAGTCGAGGGTTTCCTCCGACAATTCATCGTCTAATTTAAAATAAACCTCGTTGCTCTGCCTATTATGCGATATATCGTTATAAATCTAAAAATTGGGATGTAATTTTCCAAAAAAATCCTTGTCTTCATCATCCCTTGAGACATTTTCACAATCCCATCGTCGATTCACCAGTTTTTTTGTTAAACAAGGATCCCCCGTGTTCTTCCGTGTTTCAGGTCTGGTTCAAGAATCGACGTGCGAAGTACCGAAAGCGCGAGCGGAACGCGGCGAACGTAGCGGCGGCCGCGGCTGCCGAATTCAAGACCGGTTTCGGCACAGCTGGACTGAACAGTTTCATCACGGGTCGTGCGGACGTCGACGTGATGTACAGCTCCTACAGTTCTTACAATAATTGGGCGGCGAAGGTGCCGTCACCGTTGAGCAGCAAGAATTTCGCGTGGGTCAATCCACTTGGTTCGGTAGTGCCAAGCGCCTCCCATCATCATCATCACGCCCAAGTGACATCGGTTAATTGCTTCAATGCCGGTGGCAGTTCGGTAGGAGGTGGTCACGTAGGTGGAATGTCGATGGCGGTTGGCCAAGCGGCTACGTCCATGCTACCAGGAATGGGTTCGGGTCTAGGAGTCGCTGGTTCGCCAGTTACGGCTTCCGGCGCTACGTGTCCTTACGTCGCTCCAGCAGCGCCTCATCCTTACGGGCCACCTGTTTACGGGACTCATCATCGCGCGACAGGACCACCGGAACCCTGCGCCGTAATGAGCAGCAGTATTGCCTCGTTACGCCTTAAAGCGAAACAGCACAGCAGCGAATACGGCAGTGCAAGTTCCTTCAATACGGGTGGTGGTGGAGGTGGTGCAACCGGTGGAACCGGTAGCATAAGTCCGGTAAGTCCACGAACATCATCCGGCGGCGGCTTGAGCGCATGTCAATACGCATTAACATCGACGACCGGTAATCCTCATTCACCCGGACCCGAACAACACGGCAACGGAACAGCGAGGGCCCAAGTTTGAGGCGAGGCGGGGGCTGCGTCCAGCCCCCTACAAACGGTAGCCTCAGCAAGTGCCAATGGAACGAACTCCGGTATCGGTATGACCGGTCAACAGCAACAACAGTCCGCCGTTTGCTCGAGCGGTCAAGCGACGAATTGCGACAGCAGCCAAAATACGGCTGATTCGACGCAACAACAGCAACATCAGCAGCAACAAATCGGCAGGCAACAGTCCGAGTGACCCAGGCCAACGTCCGCCGCATCACCGATGCTGTCATCGACACCGTCGTCGACAGCGTCACAGCCGAATTATCTCGTTTACGACGAGGAATCTGGCGCGGCGGACCACAAAATGAACGACGAGGATTCCAGGTTGATACTTAGCAATAGCGCGACGAATATTTCGTCTAATGCCAATGAAAATTCTTCCAACGCGGCTGGTATCGGTATTGGGATTGGTGGAATCGGTTCCGGGGTTGGAAATAATTCTGCCACGAACGCAGCCGCAGCAGCTGGTAGACTCGCCGGTTATTGGCAACGCGGACCCACCAGCGCCGCTGGATATTGGTCCTCGCTATTCGATCCATGGACGACGAATTCCATTGCTACAGGATCGGCGCAATCCCTCTCGCTCGCTGCCTGGGACGAGAATCGGGGTCAGTGATACGACAACGATTATTATGGGTAAACAAGGAAATTTTTTGAATATTAAATTGAAAACATCAATCACCGAATTACAACAACAACAAAAATCTCTTTCGTGGATCCGTTATCGACGTTTTACCGATTTACCGATCGTCGCCGATCGTTCGTTTACTCACGATTGCGTTGAACCTCCTGCATGGAACGTGCTAACTGGTGGATCGAAAAAATTCTTGCGAGCTAATCTTTTCATATTTTCGACGATGTTTACTTTCGAACTGCCATAATTTTTCTTTTTTTTGGCGTCGTAAATAAATTTCTTTTCGGTACTTTTTACGCTGTATCTGCCAAAGCTTTTCGTGCAATATGCGTCGATGTAAAATCGCGCGCGTTTTTATTTTGTTCATTTTTTTTTTAATGTTTAGTCGTCGAAACGTTCGATAAGGATCTTGTATAAGCGGATAATGTTACTCATTACCCTGTAGATATCTGTATAGTAGAGACTAATTTAAAAATGAGAAGAGCAAGCCGTAAATCTATTAAAATGAGCGAGTATACAGGAGGAGAAAAAGCATTGTTACATTCTAACGACGATAATAATAAATAATGAAATTATTCAGCAAATACCAAAAAAATAAAAATTAAAAAAAATGAAATTCGTAGCCGGAGACCGTATGGACGTGTATGTGCGCGTGTGTGTGTGTGTCTGTGTGTGAGAGCGAGTGCGCCACGAATGTGTGCCCGAGTGTGTCTGCTCTGTACAGTGTATCAAGCACGGATAAATATCGTTATATCGATTAGCGTATCCACGTTACGATTATAAATATTATCGATATTAGTTCGTAGTTTTTAAATATTATATATTCGGTATAGAGAAAAAAAAAAGATAAGGGAGCGAACTAGACGTCGTGCTTTCGATATGGAGAGCGCGGTTGAAAAAATAAAAACAAAATCAAGAACTTCGAAACAAAACGATACTTCTCGCGAGAAGTTTTCAGGAATAAACAAAAACATGGTTAGAATTAAGGAGTGTGATCCAAAATCCCTCGATCTTAATAAAAATAAAAATAAAAAATCTTTGCTGAATCGATCAGGCTTTTTTCTCCCAAAAAAAAGAAACCCTCGGAAGCAGTTTCCACCATTATTACTTCTCGAACTGACGAGGGCGAACGCGGATCGTAGTGTACCAAAAATAAATGAAAAATCGAAAAAAAATAAAAAATAAACTTAAAAAATAGATTTGTATAGTCACTAAGGTTAATAACGACTTAAGGAAACACGAACGCTATTTTATATGAATCCCGATGTCGTACAAAAAATAAAGAAAATATTGCAACGTCGAATCCACATATCCGAATAAAAGAGAGAATTACAAGTAACGAAACCAAATTTAAAAAAACGAACCGAAGCAAAAAGAAAAAACCGTTATAACGACGCGCGACGATCGAGAACGAACTGCTCTTTGAAAATTAAAATAAAAAAGAAACGGGAGAAGGAAAAAAGAAAAAAGAATCTGTCGTGTTGATTTACGGTGTGGAAACGAGTGTGTGTGTGTCTCGTCGTCGCTTGAACAAAAAAAAATTGCCCGCCATCTCGTCACTCACGTTTTATGTGTATACACCGTTCCTAATCGGCGTTATCGCGCGTCGAGAGGCACAGTTTGTAATCTAGTCACAATAAAAATCAATTCTATTCTACATCGAAGTGTCTGAAACGTTGATATATTTTCATTCCTGTCACCGTAGGATACTCCAGAAACTTAAAATGGCGGTTCTCCTGTCACAAAATGGCGGACGTACAAGTCCAACCACGCCGCGAGTTCACCAAATTTTAGGTTAAGTTTTCATCAACCTGAACGAGTCGAAATTGCAAAAAACAAATTGCCTTTGGAACAAATTTAAATAATCGCTGAAAGAATAAGAATTATTTATTTAGAAATATCAAAATTTATTTAATACAATTTCATCGAGCAATATTACAAAAATCGAACAGTGAGGAAAATCGGTGATATCGATTGCGATTGATAAAGTTACAAATTGTCGACTAATCGGCGACAACTGTTTCGAGTTTTAGGCGAAGGAGTGTCCTCAACCCCTCGATTATCGGACGAGTGGCGTTAAAATCTAGAAAAAAGTCGTATTCTACATCGAAGTGTCTGAAACGTTGATATATTTTCATTCCTGTCACCGTAGGATACTCCAGAAACATAAAATGGCGGTTCTTCTGTCACAAAATGGCGGTTCTTCGGTCACAAAATGGCGGTTCTTCTGTCACAAAATGGCGGTTCTTCTGTCACAAAATGGCGGACGTACAAGTCCAACCACGCCTCGAGTTCACCAAATTTTAGGTTAAGTTTTCATCAACCTGAGCCCGACGTATTAAAAAAAGCAAATTGACTTTAGAACAAATTCAAATAATCGCTGAAAGAATAAGAATTATTTATTTAGAAATCTCAAAATTTATTTAATACAATTTCATCGAACAATATTACAAAAAAAAACGAAATAAAAAAATCGAACAGTGAGGAAAATCGGTGTTATCGATTACGATCGATAAAGTTACAAAGCATCGACTAATCGGCGACAACTGTTTCGAGTTCTGGGCGAACGAGAGTCCCCAACCCCTCGATTATCGGACGAGTGGCGTTAAAAGCTAGAAAAAATTCGTATGCATACCGAGTGCTAGAAAGTAACACAGGACTCGATCTCGCTTTTGCGTCATATATACGTATATAATATCATCGTGGTTGCACTAGTTCGTTGCTGAAGGAGAGGAGAAGCCGAGAAATAACGATAAATTATGCACCCCTATCCTACATAAGCAAGAGGGTTACTTCTGGCTCGGTTCTCTCGGTAGCCCACACTAGCGCGGGGACCAAAATCGTGTCCTTCGTACACCACCCTTGCAAGATACAATCCCCCAACCCCCGTGCAAAACTCGACGTATACATTACAATATCGTCCCAACGTTAATGTTATTACTATTACGAGTTATTACGGTCCGTATGTTTGCCATTACGACAAAACAGAGTAATACATACGAAGTATACATGGGGTTGGGTAAGGAGGGGGATGAATCGCATATGACGGACCAGACAACTGGTCAAAGAGAGACAATGAACGCGTCACGATCTCCTTCTTCATTTCCCAACGTTTATTACTGTCTTCTATCGATCTTCGAACGACACATTATCACAAAAAAAAAAATTTGTTATCAATTAAACAAATATTCATCGAAACTTTCTCACCAGATTTATGTCACGACACGACTCTGATGGTTGACAAGTCGACTGGAAATAATGACAAGTTGCAAACAAAAAATGACGAATTATTAGGTTGGACTTTATTATTATTATTATTATTATTATTGTTTTTTTTTTCATTTTAGGCAACCC
>OZ023254.1:3595851-3686515 GCA_964007305.1 Netelia melanura | reverse complement strand
AAAAATAACAAACTACACCAGATTTTCCGACATCCGTCGTGTCGATTATTACGAAAAATAAACCCAAATCCGAAAATGTCTTTTTTTGGTTACTATCGGCACAATTTCATTTTTAAAAAAACTGTAAAAGTATAACGAGGCGAGAAAATTGAGAATTTTTTTCCCCAAAAAAAAAATACATTATTTATTGTTACTATTATTATTATTATTATTATTGATAGAGGTCAAATATCGAGAAATCATAAAATTTCTTTTTTTTACTATCGGGGCAACTTTCATTAAAAAAACATATAAAAAATATGCCGAAGCGAGAAAATTGAGAATGCTTTTCACTAAAAAAAAATTATTTATTATTGCCATTATTATCATTATTACTATAATTATTGATAGAGGTCAAATATCGCAAAACCCCAAAATGTCCTTTTTTTACTATCGGAATAATTTTCATTAAAAACAAAACTCTAAAAATATAACGAAGCGAGAAATTTGTGAATTCTTTTCTCCTAAAAAAATACATTATTTATTATTACTATTATTATCATTATTATTATAATTATCGATAAAGGTGAAATATCGATGCGATATTTTTGGACGACCGAATGACCTCTCGGCACGCACTGAACTATTATTGTAACATCGGTTGACCATAAAAAGGTCGCGGGTAAGGTGAAAGAAGAAATAAAAAAAAGGAAAACGCGCCTCGTAGAAAAACAACGCTGAGTGAGAGATTACACTCAACTTGGAAATATAACACGCCTGAGTGTGATAAAATGGCAATTAAACATCCACGTGTGGTATGGCACAGAGCGTGGGGAAACGTACGTGGGCTCTATCTCTCGTACCAGTCTCTTTCTCTCTCATTCTCGGTTTTCCGAGGTCTTCGCGCGAGCAAAAGGGGGTAATAAAGATACGAGTCCGTGTTCGCGTGGTGTGCACCCGTCGCCCCCCCCCTCTCGCTCTCTCACCCTCCCCTCCCCCTCTCTCTCTCTCTCATAGCTCCAGGTATCTACGCCAACATCTTACTCGCGCGACCTTATCTCTCATTGCTTGGCGGAGATAGAAACAAAAAAAAAGGAACAAACCGGAGAGAGCGAGAGAGACTCGGTGGCGTAACCGAGTTCTCGTTTTTCGGTGAAATATAGTGCGCGCCGGTATTATATCGCTAACGAGAGCAAACAGCCCGAAGCTCCTCGAGTACAATTTTTTTCCGTACCTTCCGCGAGAAATAAAAGCAAAAAAAAACAAAAAGAAAAATCGAAACAATTCTTCAAACTCGTCACACTGCTGTGGAAAATTAAAATATCTGACGAATTATTTTCTATCGAATTTACAATTGGCTAGCTAATTCGAATCGTTCGTCGTTGGTCACGAATATTCTCCCATTGCCCTTGAACTCCAACTAACGATAATTATAATCTACACTAAAAAATTTATAAGCTGCAATTAAATAAAACAAAATTTTTTTAGGTACGAAACAGCAAAAATAAATCAAATAAAAAGAATATAGGTATATATGGATATTGGAAAAAGTTATATACAGGGTGAATTTTATAAGGTGTAACAGGCTTTATTTTTAGGTAGATGGGATCAATACAAACAAAAGTTGCAAATATACATTGGGGATATTTTTAATAGTTTACGAGATATCAATTTTTTTAATTGGTCCAATCAGAGCGCGCCGAGAATCGTTGGACCCGCCTACTCCCAGCTCTCGCAGCCAATGTCCGAGAAATAAAAATGACTGCGAAATAATATAATTAATAAAATTGACTACTCTGAATTTCGCCACCCTAAATGCAAGACTCTACACTATGCTATCTCTACTCCTAGGGCGAAAGTGGGCGGTTCCAACGCTTCTCGACGTGCTCTGATTGGACCAACTTTAAAAGGTTATATCTCATAAACTATTATAAATATCCCCAATGTATATTTGCAACTTTGGTTTGTAATAATCCCGTCTACCTTAGAACAAAGCCTGTTACACCTTATGAAATTCACCCTGTATATAGGGTCTGTACGCGTGGAAAAGATGGAAGTTTGCTCAATTACCGACTGGCAGTAGTTGGCACCATATCCTATGACGTCATACACGCATACACACACACACACACCCACACACGTATATATATAATGTGTTTCTCTCATTTCTTCCTCATATATATATATGTGCGGTAGTAAGTATTATAGGAGAGTATAGTACGTAGTAAGTATACGGTCTCGTGTGGTTATACCCTTTCGCGATGTATACTGTACCGGTATATGGAGTGGATCTCGAGGCCAGGACGTTATTTATTGGTGGTACGAGCATTACTGGTACGACCCAGGTCGAAGCGAGAGAAGGAGAGAGAAAAAGAGCGAAAGAGGGAAGAAAACCAGCCGAGCCAGAAACGAGAGACGGTGCGACAGGCCAGAAGCACCAAAATCCCCCTTCACCCGTTCACCACCCACCACCGATATCGCTATAACAACCCCTCGTACGATACTTCGTCTACGACGGTCTACTTCTTCGCGAGAGCAACGGCGAAGGCCAAAGGCATCGAGAACAGCTCGCGTTGCCTCGGGTGGTAAAACAAAAAACAAGACAAATTCGGGGATATAAAATTTGACGGCCGTCGAAAACGAGTAAACGTGAAATTACGGCTGCTTCGGACTATACGGCACGAACCGTCACGAAACAGCAACGACACGAACGTTAAATTTTCGTGTTCGTGTTAGCACTTGCCGTTGCCGTTACGTGACGGTAACGTGCCGTATAGTCTGAAACAACCTTAAGGGCGATCGATCGGGAGAAAAATATTTTTGTAGGAAATATTTCACAATAATTCGTGTTTAAAGAAAACTTTTTAACGAACGTATCTTTTCTTAAAGATTATATTTTCGTTGTAATCCGTTTGTTTCTTCTTTTCATTTTTAAAATTTCGTGACGCGGTTGTATAATTCCAGAGAAAAAAAAATGGTCGCGACCGCTTAATCCTTCTCCGTAGAAGGGGTTGAGGGATTTGTTCGTCCCGTTTCCGTGCATCTCCGTATGCAAATTGTAATCAGGCAGAGTGGGAGAGCCCGTACTCGTGATTATTTCCACGAATACGCGGACGAATTTGCGAGTGTGTCGAAGCTCCTACCGTCTCGTTTTGTATCATTGCTTCTTTAATCCTCGCTATTTTATGAAAAATATATCCAATTAGTTAATTCAAACAAAACAAAAATACATTTTTCTTTCAAAAGTATCGACTCGCTTTACTCTTACTTAAAAACTGCTCTCCATAAAACTGTATTTTTTTTTTTTCACAAACTCTGAATACAAATTGAATTTTTCCAATTTCCATTCCCAGACCATAAATTCCATTTCGATGAAAAAATCCGTCGATCACCGTGACGCGAGTCAGACTTTAATCGCGAAAGCTTGAAAGATTTTGTGCGATGACGCGAACAAAAATCATGAAATCATCGCTGGCTTTATCGTCCAGGCGAAAAAACGGTATCTACAATAACCTGTCTTGGTATACGAATGAAATGTACGATCATGGCCAAGTCCATGCATAGATGCATTACAAGGATCAACCATGGTACTACATAATGCATCGAGCCTCCGATTTACTTTTCCCTTCTGCCTACCCCCACGACCACTCTCCATCCATCGGCGTTCAACTATCCGTTTTGCTTGTGGGGCCATAACGTACATAGCTATACGACACAACGTATATCGTTCTACTAACGTGTTTCAGATGGAGAGAGGACCCTTTGTGCTTCTATATGCCACTGGGGTATATATCCATACGCTTCTATCCATCTCTCTCTCTCTCTCTCTCTCTCTCTTTTTCTCTCTTGCCACGAGATTGAATATAAACGCGAGAATAAGAAGCCATTTTATCACGCTTTCGTTGAAGCGTTTTACTCTAGTGAAATTGAGGGCTCAGCCCCGTCGGTGGCTTAGAGAATTTGGAGGATTCCCATCTCGCTCTCGTCGTTCTTCTCATACCTTTACCCTGATGTCTCGTCAACGTATAAATACATATACATATAAATGCGTATGTATGTGTGTGTAGGTGTAGATATACATGTTAACATGCTTTTGTTATTTTGAAAATGGCGTTTGAACGGTTGGCGAAACGTAATCCTGTTTTTCATTTATTGTTTTTTTTTTTAAAGTTTGATACACGTGTTCATGTATGAAAAACACGATTAGTTATTGTCAAAGGGAATCAAAATTTCTCTAATTGACAATTGTTTGTTTTAATTATACACGAAGGGTAATAATTTTATTCATATTTCGAAATACATAATTTCCGGACGAATTGTCAAATGGTGTTGATTAGGGATGAAAGAAATGATAATGTTTGGTTATCGCTTGTAAAAAAAAAAAAAAAAATAAAGCTGTTAAGCCGATACGATTCATTGTTTCCAGGCTGTTGTTATTCGGCTTGAGAGAAACTGAAAGGAGACGATAATTTTGTACTCAAAAGCGTCAGCGTAAGTTGTATATATACAATTATATGAGGATATGTATATGTCTATATATGTATATATATATATGTATAGAATAGGCTGCACCTGCAGGGCACTTTGAAGTGAGGTAGGTAATCCCTGCTCGCACGAGACGCGCGCGCCTCCTCGCTTAAGCCTCCATGATTTAGATGCTCTTGCGAGTATTTTAAGAATCCCCTTTGCTCTCGTTTGTCTCTCCCTACCTCGCTTCGGCCACCGCCCCCCCCCCCCCCTGCGAATGATCCACGCGACTTCACGCAGGCCCTCTCGTATTTATTATAAACTACTATTTTCCACCTCGACGATGACGGGCTGATACGTCATTGTATCTTAACCAACTTTCTGTTAATGATTCACTTTTTCGATACGCTTAGATCGAAAACAACAAGAAATTAGTCTTAATTACAACGAAAGTCTTAATTACAAATTAATGAAATAAAGTAAATTTTATTTTTTTGTTAACTTTTTTTTTATTATTATCGTTATTGTAAAAAACATAAACCCGTGGGAATCTGATAAATAAGATACTTATTAATCTACAATTATTGATTAAAAATTGCCTATGCATAATGTGTATCGAGATTAAATGAATTTTAGTTGGAATATAATTTTTTTTTTTTTTTATTGTTTTATAGTTATCGTTGTTATAAAAACCATAAATCCATGTCAATCTGATAAATAATAATAGATACTTACTAATCGACAATTATTGATTCGAAATTGAAATATTTATAATGTGTATCGAGATTAAATGATTTTTAGTAGGAATATAATTTTTGGTTGCAATTTTATAGTTATCGTTATTATAAAAACCATAAACTCGTGTCAATCTGATAAATAACAATATATACTTATCAATCGACAATAATTATTGATTCGAAATTGAAATATTCATAATGTGTATCGAGATTAAATGAATTTTAGTCGGAATATGAGAATTTCGAGAAATATGTATTTCGTATAAAAGCGTATGCGAACGGACTTTGGCTGCTCTTGAGATTGCCGAGGGTATTATATGGACCTCGAGGAGAAAAGCTAGAGGACCTACCCATATATATATATTATATATACATATATATATAATATAGTGTAGTATAGCGGAAGCAAAAGCAGCTTGGCTCCACGGGAGAGGGGTGGAGGTGGAGGGCACGATCTGCGTCTCTTTTCCACCCCCGGCTGTATATAGCGATGTATATATATATATATCAACGACCGCGCCATCGCCTACTTCCACCTTCCTTTCTCTCGCGGATGCTCCCTCGTTGAATCTAATTACACGCCAAGACCCACCCCCCGCTTGCCCAGGACCAGCAACCCCCGCGGTTGCCAAGCAACGGAAGCCATCTTGGAGGGTCGCAGCCCACTAATGGCCTAATGAATTTAATGGAGGCTCCACCGACACCGCCGAGTGTGTCGCCTGCCTCTCTCGCGTTCCGAGACACACACGAAGAGACAATGAAGAGAGAGAGAGAGAGAGAAAGACAGATAGAGAGAGAGAGAGAGAGTGAAAAAGTGAGACCGCGAGATGGATAGAGAGGTACACCGCATCAAGGGGTAGGAGTGGAAATAAGAAGAGAGGAATAAAAAAGAAAACGTGTCCGAGAGAAGTTTGAAAGCGATATCTCACTGGCTAAGTCGAATTCCGAGGAAACGACGAAAAAATGTCAATCGATCGATTTAAGGGATGATAGAAGTGGAAGGGGATGGTCGAGACGCCAAGTGGCTGTATAAAAAAAAGATGTTAATTCTTTCTATATCGACTTTCACAATTTTTCATCTTATCTCGACCTGGATTCGTGGGAACACGAAATATTTTTTCACCCCATCGAAATCTCGTGCTACCCTTATTTTTCTTTCAGACCGAAACAAAGAGAAGAAACGGATAAAAAAAACGTTATTTCTTCACCCGAGACTCGAAATTTGAAAATTTCGAATTCGTGGGACCACGAATATTTTTCATCCCCTCGAATTCACGTGCTACCCTTATTTTTTTTTTTCAAAACGAAACAAAAAGAAGAAACGAATAAAAAATACGTTATTTCTTCACTCGAGACTCGAAATTTGAAAATTTGGAATTCGCGGAACCACGAAATATTTTTCACCCCCTCGCAATCTCGTGCTACCCTTATCTTTTGTTTTCAAAACGAAACAAAAAGAAGAAACAGATAAAAAAAAGACGTTATTTCTTCACACGAGACTCGAAATTTGAAAATTTCGAATTCGCGGAAACACGAAATATTTTTCACCCCCTCGCAATCTCGTGCTACCCTTATCTTTTGTTTTCAAAACGAAACAAAAAGAAGAAACGAGTAAAAAAACGTTATTTTTTCACTCGAGGCTCGAAATTAAAAAATTTCGAATTCGCGAAACCACGAAATAGTTTTCACCCCCTCGCAATCTCGTGCTACCCTTATCTTTTGTTTCCAAAACGAAACAAAAAGAAGAAACGAGTAAAAAAACGTTATTTCTTCACCCGAGACCCAAAATTTGAAAATTTCGAATTCGCGGAACCACGAAATATTTCCCCCCCCCCCCCCCCTCGAATTCACGTCCTACCCTTATCTTTTGTTTTCAAAACGAAACAAAAAGAAGAAACGGATAAAAAAAAACGTTATTTCTTCACCCGAGACTCGAAATTAAAAAATTTCGAATTCGCGGAACCACGAAATATTTTTCACCCCCTCGCAATCTCGTGCTACCCTTATCTTTTGTTTCCAAAACGAAACAAAAAGAAAAAACGAATAAACAAACGTTATTTCTTCACCCGAGACTCGAAATTTGAAAATTTCGAATCGCAAGTAACGACAAGCCGAAGGGTTGACTTCGGTAAGGGTGGTATTCGAGGAGGATTTTGTCTCGAAGGGTTTGCCTTCACCGATTTCGTGAAACAGTGGACGATGTTTTCTCGAGATCCCCGGGGCTTCGGTAACCTTGCAACCGACGAAGGGTGTGCGAGCGGGCCAAAGGGTGAGAGAGAGAGAGAGAGGGGTAGAAAGTAAGTATAGTATTATAGATACGGAGTAAGGGTTGGTTTGACTGTGGCGTGGCAGCTCTCACGCTAACCAAAGTCACTCCTTCGGTCGCCCTACACACACACACACACAAACACACACAAACACACACACACACATTCGGGATTTTCACAATTAAGTAAAGTGTAAGTGGCTGTGCTGCCGGCTTGGTTTCTCGCCCGATGGGATGCCGACCTAGCTGTACCAAAAGGTGGAAAAGTCTACCCTCTGCCTCCAACCTCCCCCCCCCCCCCTCCCGCTCTCCCGTGGCTAACGAGATTTAGAGACATATATACATGCAAAGCAACACACACATACACAAATGCACACTCGCGCGAGAATTGTTCTTCTCGTGTTCGAGAGTCACGCCCTGGAGGAAAAGTCGTGCCCGCATTCTTGAGAACCGAAGCTCGAAGAAGGGTTGCGCTCGATATATCTATATATAAGAGCGTTATTTCGTTATACGTAAATAGGGAGAATTGCGAAATGGAATTCGCGAGTGCTACGATCGATCAAGCGAGAAAACGAATTTGACAAGAGCGTTTTTTTTTTTTGGTTTATCGATAGATTCGATTTTTTCAATGCTGATCTCAAGTTTGAGGAAATTGGAAAATCTGAGAATTTTGGGATATTTTGGAAATTTTGAGAAAACGAATTTTACGAGGGCGTTTTTTTTTGTTTATCGATAGATTGAATTTTTTTCAATGCTGATCTCTCAAGTTTGAGAAAATTGGAAAATTTGAGAATTTTGGGTATTTTTGGAAATTTTGAGAAAACGGCGTTTTTTTTGTTTATCGATAGATTGGATTTTTTTCAATGCTGATCTCAAGTTTTTGGAAATTAATTTGTCAAAAATTGTCGTTAATAACGAAAAATTAATCCAGAATTTATCTTCGAAACGTTTCGACGAAACGATCGTAATAAAAATAATAATAATCGTGATACTAAATATTGTCATTGATATCGGGGCTTCTGCTATAATTCGGATAAATAAAAAAAAATCACATCTGGCGCATTACGACGAGAACAATTTTGAAATACAATTAATCGTTCGATCATAATTTACGAGAAACAATATTATTATAATTCTGTTGTAAATTTCATACGTACGTTGGACATACAAAACAAGAAAAAGAGAGGGAGAGAGAGAGAGAGAGAGAGAAAAGATAAATCTTGGAGAGCATCAAGAAGAGGAGAGAAAACATGCGGCAGCGGTGGTGGTGCACGCGGGGACCCTCTCAAGGGTTGTTTGCTCTGCCGGAGATAACGAGAGCTCTCGCACGATACGAGATTATTGTAAAGATAGGCGACATTGCCCGGGCGTATGTCCGCCGCCTCGCGTAAAATGAGCGTACGAGAAAGAGAAATATAAAACAACGATATAGAAAGGGAGAGAAATGAACAGCAGTAAAAAAAAAAAAAGAACACACAGAAACGTACAGATAAACGTGCGAAATAATCAGAAAGAATATAATAAAATAATAATAATAATAATAATAACTGTAATACACCAGATTCCTGTTCTTCCTTTCAATTAGACCCGACAATGTTTGCCCAGCACTTGGCCGATTCGTCGACAGTGCGAATCAAAAAAAAAAAATCCAGAAAAAAAACCCGAACGCGAAATAAAATCTGTCGATCGAATAAAATCGGTGCTCGAATATGCGAGAGATGATTCAATATTAAAACAGCAATTGTCCCGACGATATTGACCCAGTTGAAGCGAGGGGGTGATCGAGAGAAAAAATGCGCAATCGGTCAAACAAAGGGTTGCAGCTGTTCGTACAATTTCTCCCTAGATTATTGTCGAGTGTGAGTTTTTTTATCTCTCATACTCTCTATCTCTCTATCCCTCTTTCTCTCTGTGTTTACTGCGCTATCTTAGTAATATTGTTTTTAATTTTTAGTTTTAAGTCGAAATTGTACTTTTGAATCGGAAAGTTGTATTTTTATTATTTCTTCTACTACAAAACCATGCATGATCGTTTTACGGCCAAAACCATATAAAATCGTTAGATTAGATGATTCTGAACCCAACTACTCGGGTATTAACGGTCAAAAGTGTAGCATCTAGATGGGAGCCCGTTTCTGCTATGTCAAAAAAAAAATGCAGTCGGTATTATCACAATGCGTCTGATATTGAAAATGTACATAAATTTTGTCATTTTATTACAAAAAAAATTGTTTTCAGACGTTTTGCGCGTAGTATCTGGCTAACTTATCTGGATAACTCATTTCATCGTGTCGAATAATTTCCAGACAGATTGCTATGTTACCGATCGATAAAATTTTTTAACATTTTTAAAACCGTCTCAAAACATTAGGTGCTCACATTTTCTTCTGGAAACTGATTTTTTTTCGCATCGACTAATCCAAATTAACTTGTAAAAAAGATTTTCAAACGAGCTGCTATAAGTTTTTCTTTGTCTCATTTTTAATTTTTGAAAATGATCTCCTTGCTAGGCGCTACACTACTGGCGTCTGAAAAACGTTTTTTCGGCGTTTAAGATCTATCGTTCAACTATATTTCGAAAATCAGACGTATTACTAAAATTCACGTCGGCAAAATTTATTGACATTTTCGAAAATGCGGTCGGGTCAGACGCTGCGCAGAAAATTTTTGATATTATTATTTTTTAGTTCGGGCTAATTCCAGCCAGACTTTATATGGTTTTGGCCATAATGCTATGATGTCAAAATGTTGGTCGCGGGCTCTCGTACTATTATACATTCTCCATAATTTGCCCCAAAGCCTGCTAAGGTATGATGAAACGCAATCAATCAAGCAATCAAACTCTCGACGTAGGTGTCGAACAAGAATTAACAATTGAAACAAAGTACCCTAGTAACGAAATTGTAAAATTCTAATGGGTCTGTTGGTCGTCGCTATCCACAACGAGAGATCTATGGATCATAATAGCGTCGCATGGAGCGACTACAAGCGATTTCGAGTTTAAGTGTACGAGAGGTTATTCCGAGGGTCTATGACGTTCTTGGATCATCGTTCGAATATACGACTTGTTATGGGATACTTTCCTTGCATAGAGAAAGCGTTATAATTCGCGTATTGTTCGGGGTAATGGCGAATGGGGAGAAACGAGAGTGAGAGTGACAGAGGGAGAGGGAAAGAGAGAGGGAGAGAGAAAGAGCGAAAGTGTAGCGTTAGACGGAGAGAACAGCTTTGTGGTAACTCTGGCAAAATCGTCGTTACGTACCACCTGTAGCCTTTTTTAATTCCCGCTCGTTCTCGCGTTCGTGCATATGTATGTGTTTACGCCCGTACGATACTCGCGACAAAAATTCACGAGGAACCCAACTCTTTTCAAATTTTCAACGCCATCGAACCAAAAATACTTGAATTATCTTTGTATAAATTTATTTAAAGGGTAAATAATGCAAAGATTTACAATAATTTATTATACAATATATTAACATGAACAGAGATAGATGAATCAGAAACATTGCACAAAATCTTGTTTATTTTACGAAAAAAAAAATGATTTTTTTAAGACAGAGATATCGTTACGAAAATATTTCATGTGGGAGAGTCGAGTCTGGAAACGAAGAGAAGAAAGTAGTTCGAGAGTAATGGAGGAGGAAAATTGAGAGAGAGAGGGAGAGAAAAGAGTCGACGAGATGAGATCTACTCTCAGCCTCTCGTATCGTCATCTCGCGTTGTTCGCCTCCTTACGGTTCTTCGCATGTACTGTCTCTATTTTTCCATTTATTCGCATCTTTTTCTTTATAAAATTATTATAAATTTCGTCATTTTATAAATGTAAAATTTATATATATATATATATATATATATATATATATATATATTATATACATATATCTCTTTGTTTCTCCACTTATTTGTATCATTTCTGTCTCTCCGATTTTGCGAGAGGCTGAAGCGCAGGCGCATTTTCTTTATAAAATTATTATAAATTTCGTCATTTTATAAATGTAAAATTTATATATACATATATTATATACATATATCTCTTTGTTTCTCCACTTATTTGTATCATTTCTATCTCTCCGATTTTGCGAGAGGCTGAAGCGCAGGCGCATTTTCTTTATAAAATTATTATAAATTTCGTAATTTTATAAATGTAAAATTTATATATATATATATATATTATATACATATATCTCTTTGTTTCTCCACTTATTTGTATCATTTCTGTCTCTCCGATTTTGCGAGAGGCTAAAGCGCAGGCGCATTTTCTTTATAAAATTATTATAAATTTCGTCATTTTATAAATGTAAAATTTATATATATTATATACATATATCTCTTTGTTTCTCCACTTATTTGTATCATTTCTGTCTCTCCGATTTTGCGAGAGCCTGAAGCGCAGGCGCATTTTCTTTATAAAATTATTATAAATTTCGTCATTTTATAAATGTAATATTTATATATATATTATATACATATATCTCTTTGTTTCTCCACTTATTTGTATCATTTCCGTCTCTCCGATTCTGCGAGAGGCTGAAGCGCAGGCGCACTTTGACTCAATAAACATCTGGAGGAGCCACGAGTAAGCCGCTCGGGCCCCGAGGTTTTCTGGATTACGACTAGCTATACGTTTTCTCTATTTTCCGGATGTGGTGCCTCTTTCCTCACTCGCGCTCTTCCGTATCTTACTTTCTCTATTTGAAATACTTGGAACGCGGTCATTGACGAATACTTTTATGAACTTTCTTCGAACAAAATCTCCGATGACAAAAGTCTTACTTAACAAATTTATCGATATCGAGTATTTAGAATTTTCATGGGAGTATCGATTTATTGCAGTTCTTATTGCATTCAGACTATTTTATCGCATGGGAGAAAGGAAAAAAAACTCGAGTCACGAATTTCGTCGTTTCGATATATTCGAATTTATTTAAACATTTATCGACGATGGCATAAACAATCGTACATAGTCTCTTGAAAATGTAACGGTGATAATTCCAAATGGATTATTTATCAAGATCTTCTTCGTATTCGTGAACGCAGTCGTAATCCTTGTTCCAACCGGCCGGTCTTGGCATCTTCTCCCTAGGAATCTGCACACATTGTTTCTCTGGGTTGCAGACCTAGAATAGACGTACGATTTCCAATTTTGAGAACAGATGTAGCGAAATAAGACACCCGTCGTCATGTTTTTTGGACCATTCTTCAACGTTGCTTCGAAATCTTGGTTGATCACTCGTTCGTTCGTACATTTAAATTTTGGGACATCGTCCGTACACTGAATCTTAAAAGTCTTGCTAATATTTTTTCTAAGAAAAAAAAAACGTGAAAAAAATCTGAAAATATTTTGAATTACTTTTACAATATTTTTTTCCATGATCCAATCATTCATTTAGTCGTTTAGTGCAAATAAAATTTTTTACAACAATAAATGTAACCGAAAATTGAGGAAAAACCGAATTTCATTTTAAAAAAAATCATAATTAAAACAAATTTTGATGTAGAAATAAAATTCTTTCGGGGTTGTATAGCTGCACACATGTACTATTAGGAAAAAATGTAGTGAATGTCCTACTTTCAAAAAGTATTTGTTTTAACTACCGAAAACATCGCCTTTTTTAATAGAAAAAGAAAAAGCAGAGAAAATAATATTTTTCGGATTATTTTTAGTTTTTTTTAAGTACAAATCTAAATTTGTTGTTATTACATAATGGTAGTAATGAAATCATATAATGCATGCTTGTATATACCTAGATATTTGACTGATATCCAAACACACGAAAAAAATCAAACTTTTTAAATTTTATTATCGTGTCTCAATATTCTTAAATACTCCATATATATTCTTGTAAAAAATCGAACGCTCTATAATAAAAGTTCTGAACTGTCTTCAAAAGTTCTCGAAGTTAAATTTAGAGTAAATTATACTTTTTTTTTAGTTTTCCAATACATAGAATAAAAATAATTTCCGGAAAGTTAAAATTATTATAAAAGTTGAGAAACAGCATACATTTAGTTTTAATTACTTACACAAAATACCGTCGCCGTCGGTACACCGGGTCTTCTACGGCCTGCTCGAGATTTTGACTTTCTGCTGTTCAAAGAGAAATTGCTCGATCATGGCACCCCTGTACATACGACGTATCCCTGCCCAGTCGAAATTTTGTCTGCTCGTCTCAGTCTCCTAGAGCCTATTTCCTTTATAGTGCACGAGCAGCAAGCCTCCTCTCGATGCCAACGTGCCCTCCAGTTTGAATCTGGGAGCATCACGGACCCTCCGGGACTCCGCTCTCAATGCCAAGTTCGAGAAATGCGCCCTCCGCGACCCCACTCTCGATAACAACTCTGCCTGGCGCGGCAGTTATCGGAGGATCCATGGAGCATCCTCCACTCAATCAGAATGTAAAGCTGCCATTTTGGAGGGTCTACGAGGGCGGTGTATACAGGGTGGCCCACATAACTCTTAACAGCTGAATATTTCGGAAACTATTTGTCCAATCAAAAAGTTGTTTATGACAAAGTTTTATGCTTTCGAGAGGCCTTTCTAACTACAAAAATATGAAGTTACCCCCTGCCCCCCTTTATGGGGGCAGGGGGTAACTTTACAATTTCAAACGGGACCCCCCATCTGACAAAAAGTCACATCTGACAACAAAATGTTTCAAATAAAATTTATTTGTTTTTTTTTCGTAGAATCCAACCATCTAACATTTTATAGGGGGTCCCGTTTGAAATTGTAAAGTTACCCCCCGCCCACCATAAAGGGGGGCAGGGAGTGACTTCATATTTGTATAGTTAGAAAGGCCCCTCGAAAGCATAAAACTTTCTCATAAACAACTTTTTGATTGGACAAATAGTTTCCGAAATATTCAGCTGTTAAGAGTTATGTGGGCCACCCGGTATAGTGTGTAGTATACGTTGCACCTCGATCGTCAACACTCCGCTCGATGCCGCCTATTCTCGACCTCTCAAAAAATTTCGACTCGGACTATTACCTAGTTTTTTTTTTACGGTCAGGATCCGACCCCCTCCTATTCTTAAATCTAGAGATATTCAATTTGAAAATTTGGCTCGAGCCTTCAAAGACCCAGTGTACCGACGGAGGGTTAATCGAGCTGTAGGAAATACGGATTTGGAATTATTTGGAAATACACATGGACTTGTTATTCAAGGACATTTTCTCGTACGATAAGTGTGTATGTCATATAACTCGAGACATTAAAATTTAGCTCGTTAAAATGCGAGCCACGAACAACTTACTCTATACGGACCGCATACTGTCCCTACAGCAGCAGCACCAATGGACACCGCAACGTATTTGTCGCCTCTTGGTTTCGCACACAACAGATGCTTGCAAAGTCCATATTCAATGCGTCTAAAGTCAACGTACTAGGAAAAAAAAATTGTTTGAGAAATTTGTACACTCTTGAAACAACACGCCAACAAATTATATAGAGAGAATTTTTGCTCACCAGTGAACTTAGGTCACAATTTCCTGGATAATCTTTCGCGTTGCATTGAGCCGAAACAGTATCTTGGACGCGCGGCTAAAATTTCGTGACGAATCAAACACATTTTGTGATTCAATGTTGATGTAGAAATATTGAATGATTTAATGATAAAGAAATATCAACTCACCACCCAGTCATAATCGTCGCATGTCATTGCCAATGGTGAAAAGTACAGAAGTACGAAGTACGCAATGTACGACATAATTCGTAAACCACACATATCGAATATTTTACAAAAATTTTCGTTTTCGTTTTTCAACTAAGCTTAACTTTGACATAGAAATTCTAAACCATCCTTTTATATAGCACGGCTTCGCTTTCAAACGACTCGCCTTATCGCAGTGGCTGGTCATGAAAATATCATTCGCGGGATGGTATCGCGCTGTTTTTTTTTGTCGTAAATATTTTATTGAAAAATACCCAAGGTAGAATTATCGATGAATTGTACCAGTTGCTTCGTTGCGCCGATCGATTTGTGGTGTATGAGAAGGTTCTTGGTAGAACGTTCGTAGAACTTTACACGTAATTGCAATCGATGAATTCAACGTAGGAAAGAAGTAGAGTAATCAAGTCACAAGTGTAATGTATTATATTTCATTAGAGATTTATCCATTATAGCATGTATTCGAGCAGCTACACATGTCGGCATTGCCGTCGTTAATGGCACATAAGTGCACGCAATCTGACAATTTCCGTGTTTCAAATGTGGATCTCTGAATGCAGGTTAATTTCTGCTGGTGACCGACCACCATTGGCATCTTATTTTTTGGAATCGTAACACATTCTCGTTTTTCATTGCAGACCTAAAAGAGACGAACGATTTCAAATGTTTACGAAAGATTTAGGGAAATAAGACGCTTATCGCCTTGTTCTTTTAAACTTTTCGTCACCTACGCCTCAAAATTCATCTCACTAAAATATGAACTACAAGACACTCACTTTATTTACATCACATGGTGTTCCTATATAAGCAGTGCCAGCTGATTCTCCAACGTACTCCGGGGGTACACGTTTCGCACAGAGTAGTTGGTTGCATATTCCAATGTTTTTGCGATGGTTATGCCCGTACTATAAAGCAATTGATAACAACATTTATACATACGAGCTACTGATATTTGAAACATTTCTGAATTATAAAGGAAATGGATCAACGACAAAATACAATAAACTATATGAAGTAAATTTTTTTCACCCACCACTGTAGATAGGTCACAAGATCCTCGGTAACCACGCCTGATGCATTGAATCCTAAGACTTGACACTTGTTTAGGCTAAAATTTAAATACGAGTGAAACACGTTTTGTGATTCAATATTGATATAGAAATATTGAATGGAATGATGTTTATTTAACTCACCACCCAGTGGTAATCGTCGTCAGTTATTACAAATGGAACAAAGTACAGAAGGATGAAGAATACAATGTGCGACATAATTAGTAAGTCACGCATATCGAATATTTTACAAAAAATTTCGTTCTCGTTCTCCAAGCTTAACTTTGACATAGAAAGTCTAAACTGTTCCTTTATATAGTACACCTGTGCTTTCAAACGATCTCGCCATATCGAAGTGGCTGGTCACGAAAATATAATTCACGCGACGGATTGCGCTATTTTTTTGCCATAAAGATACTGATAGCCTATTTCCGTACTCCCACTGTTTTTGTTCTATCCCACGCGTGACATTCGTTATTGCCAATATGCAGACAGACGTGAAAAATACAAAAATATGATTCACTGGCAGCCCGAAGTGGTCAAAAATACGAGAGCTCGAGTGACGGATTGAATAATAACAGCTGGCAAAATGTACTCGTGTTAATTAAAAAAATTATCGAAATCGTATGGAGGATTTACCATTTCAATGAATTGTATCGATTGCTTCGTTGCGCCGATCGATTTATGGTGTATGAAAAGATTCTTGGTGTAACGGTCGTAGAACGTTATACGTAACTGTAACCAATGAATTCAATGTAGGAAAAAAGTAGAGTAGTCAAGTCACAAATATAATGTATTATATTTTATTAGAGATTTATTCACAACGGCATAAAAACAAGCAGCTACTCGTAGGGACACTTTGCTTCTTAATGGCACATAAGTGCATGCAATCTGACATTTTCCGTACGTCAAATGTGGATTTCTGAACGCAGGTAAATTGCGGGTGATTACCGATCCACATTGGCATCTCATCTTTTGGAATCTCGACACATTGTCGTTTTTTATCGCAGACCTAAAAGAGACGTACAATTTCAAATGTTTACGAAAGATTTAGGGAAACAAGATGCCTTTCGTTTTGTTTTTTAGACTTTTTGTTTTTTGTTTGTTGTTTAGACTTTTCTTCGCCTACACCTCGAAATTCATCTCACTAACATACGAACTACAAGACACTCACTTTATTTACATCACATGGTGTTCCTATACGAGCAGGGCCAGCCGATCCTCCAACGTACTGCGGGCCTGCAGATTTCGCACAGAGTAGTTGTTTGCATATTCCAATGTGTATGCGATGGGCATACCCGTACTATAAAGCAATTGATACCAACATTTATACATACGAGCCACTCATATTTGAAACATTTCTAAATTATAAAGGAAATTGATCAACGACAAAATACAATAAACTATATGAAGTAAATTTTTGTCACCCACCACTGATGATAGGTCACAAGATCCTCGGTAACCACGCCTGACGCATTGACTCCCAAGAGTTGCCACTTCTCTAGGCTTAAATTTAAATACGAGTGAAACACGTTTTGTGATTCAATATTGATATAGAAATATTGAATGGAATGATGTTTATCTAACTCACCACCCAGTGGTAATCGTCGTCAGTTCTTACAAATGAAACGAAGTACAGAAGTACGAAGTATACAATGGCCGATATAATTAGTAAGCCACGCATATCGAATATTTTACAAAAATGTTCGTTCTCGTTCTCCAACTAAAAGCTTAACTTTGACATAGAACTTTGACTAAACTGTTTCTTTATATAGTACGCCTGTGTTTTCAAACGAGCTCGCCTTATCGAAGTCGCTGGTCACGAAAATATAACTCACGCGACGGATTGCGCTATTTTTTTTTGTCATAAAGATACTGATAGCCTATTTCTGTACCCCCGCTATTTTTGTTCTATCCCACGCGTGACATTCGTTATTACCACTGTGCAGACAGACGTGAAAAAGACAAAAATATGATTCACTGGCAGCCCGAAGTGATAAAAAATACGAGGGCTCGAATGACGCCTTGAATAATAATAGCTGGTAAACGTACTCGTGTTAATTAAAAAAATTATCGAAATCATATCGAGGATTTACCATTTCAATGAATTGTATTGTTTGCTTCGTTGCGCCGATCGATTTATGGTGTATGAAAAGATTCTTGCTAGAACGTTCGTAAAGCTTAGCACTTAACTGCAGTCAATAAATTCAACGTAGGAAAGAAGTAGAGTAATCAAGTCACAAATATAGTGTATTATATTTTATTAGAGATTAATCCACAAAGACATCAAAACAAGCAGGTACTCTTGTCGGCACTATGCTTCGTATTGGTACATAAGTGCATGCAATCTGACATTTACTGTCCGTCAAATGTGGATCTCTGAACGCAGGTAAAATACGGGTTACTACCGACCAACAGTGGCCACTTATGTTTTGGAACCTTAACACATTCTTGTTCGTCATCGCAGACCTAAAAGAGAAGTACGATTTCAAATGTTTACGAAAGATTTAGGAAAATAAAACGCCTATCGCCTTGTTCTTTTAAACTTTTCTTCGCCTACACCTCGAAATTCATCTCACTAAAATATGAACTACAAGACACTCACTTTATGTACATCACATGGCGATCCTATATCAGCAGGGCCAACCGGCGTTCCAACGTACTCCGGGCCTACAGAGTTCGCACAGAGTAGTTGTTTGCATATTCCAACGTTCCTGCGATGGGTATACCCGTACTATAAAGCAATTGATACCAACATTTATACATACGAGCCACGGATATTAGAAACATTTCTGAATTATAAAGGAAATGGATCAACGACAAAATACAATAAACTATAGTAAACTGAAACTGAAGTAAATTTTTGTCACCCACCACTGAACATAGGTTACAAGATCCTCGGTAACCACGCCTGACGCATTGCCTCCCAAGACTTGCCACTTGTTTAGGCTGAAATTTGAAGACGAGTGAAATGCGTTTTGTGATTCAATATTGATGTAGAAATAATAAATGAAATGATGTTTATCCAACTCACCACCCAGGGGCAATCGGTGCGAGTTATTACAGATGGAACAAAATACAGAAGTATGAAGAATACAACGTGCGATATAATTAGTAAGCCACGCATATCGAACATTATGCAAAAAGTTTTGTTTTCGTTCTTCAACTTAGCTTAACTTTGACATAGAAATTCTAAACTGTTCCTTTATATAGTACGCCTGTGCTTTCAAACGACGTCGCCTTATCGGAGTGGCTGGTCACGAAAACATCATTCGCGGGATGGGGAAAAACAGCGCGGGAAAAACAGCGCGATAGCGCTGTTTTTTGTCGTAAATATTGTTGTATAATATTTTATGGAAAAATACACAAGGGACAATTATCGATTAATTGTATCAATTGCTTCGTTGGGCCGATCGATTTATGGTGTATGAGAAAATTCTTGGGAGAACGTTCGTAGAGCTCCACACGTAATTGCAGTCAATAAATTCGACGTAGGAACGGGGCAGAGTAATCGAGTCTCAAATATATTATTGAGACAGTGTACTTTTCTTTGTCGCAATTCGACATATACCTCACGTGGCGGGGCCAGGGTCCTTTGGCTGCCAAGATTCTAAATATTATTTGTTGACAATTTGTTGGGCGCCAGCTAGTTCACAAGAAGAACTAACAAGTTATTTAATTGTCGTTATAAACATTGAGACAATACTCAGGGTGGGAAGACTTTGGGACCCGAAAGAGAGAGATTTAGAAGGAAGATTTCATAAAAGAAAGGCTCTCGGGTATTACATTTATTCCAATTTATTGTCTAAATCCCGCCTCTTTCCTTCCCGTGTTAACAACGTCGGTGCTGTGGCCACAGGTTAACCTCCACTACTACCTTATTTCACAATCTGATCGCGTTGTACTAATTATAATTATTTGATTGACAACTTTCTAGTTAATTAGCGCCTGTTGCTTTGCTACGATGGTCAAAGTAAATTATGGGCACGATCTGCCTGTTTGACGAATTTTCCTTCTGTAGCTAAGACACGTTTATGACATGGCCGGTCCTTACGAATGTTCAGATCGAACTCTTGTATTAATATTAGTGCTAATTTGGATACGACTTGTCCGTTCAGCGGTTCAGATCGAACCTTCGAGTCTGTAGGAAATTTGCGACACCTCGCTCTCTGTCATGTTGCTGTCTCTGTTCGTCGCTACCCGAACGCTGCCGAGTCTATCAATCGGGGACCGATCCGCAACTTTGACAATTGCGGTCCTTACGTTAATGCGCCATCTCTTTTCTAATAACTTAGGTTGTCACGGGTAATACGTTCGAGTGACAACAGCGAGAGTTTCGACAAATTCCTGTCACATTATATTACGCATCGTGGGAATTTACTATCCGTAAATATTGATCTCTGAACGCAGGTAAATTGCGGATGGTTACCGACCAACATTGGCATCTTATTTGGTGGAATCTCGACACATTTTCGTTTTTTATTGCAGACCTAAAAGAGACGAACGATTTCAAATGTTTACGAAAGATTTAGGGAAATAAGACGCCTATCGCCTTGTTCTTTTAAACGTTTCTTCGCCTACACGTCGAAATTCAGCTCGCGAAAATATGAACTACAAGACACTCACTTTATTTACATCACATGGTGTTCCTATACGAGCAGGACCGGCAAATTCTCCAACGTAGAGCGGGCCTGAGGTTTTCGCACAGAGTAGTTGTTTGCATATTCCAATTTTCATGCGATAGATATACCCGTACTATAAATCAATTGGTGCCAACATTTATACATACGAACCACTGATATTGGAAACATTTCTGAATTATAAAGGAAATGGATCAACGACAAACTACAATAAACTATATGAAGTAAATTTTTGTCACCCACCGATGAAGATAGGTCACAAGATCCTGGGTAACCATGACTGACGCATTGACTCCCAAGACCTCCCGTTTCTCTAGGCTGAAATTTAAATACGAGTGAAACACGTTTTGTGATTCGATATTGATATAGAAATATTGAATGGAATGATGTTTATCTAACTCACCACCCAGTGGTAATCGTCGGAAGTTATTACAAATGAAGCGAAGTACAGAAGTACGAAGTATACAATGGGCGATATAATTAGTAAGCCACGCATATCGAATATTATGCAAAAAGTTTCGTTTTCGTTCTTCAACTTAGCTTAACTTTGGTATCGACCTTCTAATCCGTTCTTTTAATATATTGTATATAGTACGGCTTCACTTTCAAACGACTTCCCTATCACAGTGGCTGGTCACGAAAATATAATTTATGCGACGGATTGCGCTGTTTTTTTTGTCATAAAGATACTGATAGCCTATTTCCGTACTCCCGCTATTTTTGTTCTATCCCACGTGTAACATTCGTTACTGCTAACGTACAGACAGACGTGAAAAATACAAAAATATGATTCACTGGCAGCTCGAAGTGGTAAAAAATACGAGAGCTCGAGTGACGCATTGAATAATAATGGCTGGTAAAATGTACTCGTGTTAATTAAAAAAATTATCGAAATCCTATCGAGGATTTACCATTTCAATGAATTGTATTGCTTGCTTCGTTGCCCCGATCGATTTATGGTGTATGAAAAGATTCTTGCTAGAACGTTCGTAGAGCTTTGCACGTAACTGTAGATATAGTGTATTATATTTTATTAGAGATTAGCCGTGCCCTGCATGCGTTGCAATGCCACTTTGGTGCCATAATTCATTTGACACACAATATTTTTTGTTTTTCTTTCCAAGTGTGAAACATGAACTTTCCAAGTATAATCTATACTACATACATTTTTAGCGATTGTCCTCGTGCATCGTTGAAGGACATTGCAAATGCGACTCGCACTGGAAACTGCAAACGTTTGAAATCGAATGGCATATATTTTGGTATCATTGGGATACGTGACAACATTACATCGTCTTTTCCTTCAAATTTTCTATTTTAAATTTTAGTTTCGCTGATATTGTTCATCATATTTCCCTGGAACCCCAGTACCGTTGCAAAGTCGTGGTCGATTGAGGTTTCGTAAAAGTATGATAGGCACGCCCATTTTCAATGTTACAACGTGCGGCGCTATGCCTGGGAAATGAAACGAATTCAGGAATTCAGTTGGATAATTAACAACTTGGTCTTGATTAATAAAAGCAGCCATCGACTTGTACGTTTTAGTTTCTCATGATATTCTCTTTTGAATCGTGAAATTTATATAAATGACATTGGTGTTTTTGCTGCTAATATAGCACGTTCCCTTAACCATTTATGGTTTTTACAGTTATGTACAATATTTTCACAAACTTTGTGAATCAATTCGTCTGTTGTTGCTGTTATTTTACGAAAGCTTGTCATTTTTGTGGCATACTTTGACAGCTGTCAAATAATCTCTATATATAGATATACATAAATGTTAATTTTGTTTTTCCCCGTACGCATTTATTTTGGCAACTAAAATTATTCTACTAACGCAGCAACCTTCTCGGGAGTGCAGACTACAGTTCACCAAATTTTCATCGCAATCGGATGAATGGGATAGGAGCTTACTCGTGACAAATAAACAAACAAACAAACATTCTTCCATTTTTATATATAAGATTTATCCACGAAAACATAAAAGCGAGCAGCTACTCTTATGGACACTGTTCTTCGTAATGGCACATAAGTGCATGCAATCTGACATTTTCCGTACGTCAAATGTGGATTTCTGAACGCAGGTAAATTGCGGGTGGTTATCGACCAACATTGGCATCTCATCTTTTGGAATCTCGACACATTGTCGTTTTCTATCGCAGACCTAAAAGAGACGTACAATTTCAAATGTTTAGGAAAGATTTCGGGAAATAAGATGCCTTTCGTTTTGTTTTTTTAGACTTTTCTTCGCCTACACCTCAAAATTCATCTCGCTAAAATACGAAGTGCAAGACTCTCACTTTATTTACATCACATACGAGTAAGACCAGCCGATTCTCCAATGGCATCTGCGGGCCTGCAGATGTCGCACAGAGCAGTTGTTTGCATATTCCAACGTTCCTGCGATGGGCATACCCGTACTATAAAACAATTAATACCAACATTTATACATACGAGCCACTGATATTTGAAACATTTTTGAAATATAAAGGAAACGGATCAACGATAAAACATAATAAACTATATGAAGTAAATTTTCGTTACCCACCACTGAAGATAGGTCACAAAATCCTCGGTAACCACGCCTGACGCATTGACTCCCAAGACTTGCCACTTCTCTAGGCTTAAATTTAAATACGAGTGAAACACGTTTTGTGATTCAATATTCATATAGAAATAATGAATGGAATGATGTTTATCTAACTCACCACCCAGCGGTGATCGTCGCAAGTTATTACAAATGGAACAAACTACAGAAGTATGAAGTAAGTGTAAGAGTCAATTTCTGGAAGGATATGGTATGGGTGAATATATCAGACAACAATCAGGTCGTCGAGACGTTACTTTATTTCCTCTACACAGGGCGGGGTCTCACGTCGAACTCCTCGCTAGGCCCTTTTGCCGGCATCCGTCTTTCTTTCCCTCTCTCTCGTCGTCAATCAGAGCCATCGTTCGGGGCTATATACAAATTTTCGGAGCGCGAATAATACAAATTTTCGGAGCTCACATAAGTATACAATCCGCGACAGAACTAATATCGTATAGTAATCGAATATTTTGTGAAAAGATTCGACGAGTCCGTCTCTGTTCTTTAGCTCACAATCAGCTTGGCCTTGATTTACAAACTCTAATATACTCCTCTTATATAACAAGGGTTCGTTCTCAACTATATCGCTTATCACAATAGCTATGCACGAAGATACGATTAACGAGGAAGTGTCGCTCCGATTTTAGTAATAAAAATCGTTGAAACCACGTATCCAGCCAGTACGAGACTCGTCACGTTGAAAAACAAATGAATAATGTCCAAAGAGGAGAAACATTTTCTTAAAAAAATATAAACCATTTTAAGGAATACTTTTTCAAAATTCTTTTTAATCCACTGAATGCGATACAATTAACAAATAACGTATAGCGAATATTTTACAAAAAGTTTTTACAAGTTTGTTCTCGTTCTCCAACCTAGCTGAACTCTCATATACAAATTCTAATATTTATATTCTCTTATATAACACGGCTTCGCTTTGTAACGTATTACTTATCACAATCACGCAACGAAAATATAATTCATATATTTATTGTATCCATCGTCTGGAATTCGCTATTAACAATGTGCCCGCAGAGGAAAGGAATAAATGAGACGCATTGGTAGACCTAAGTGATCACAGTGTGTATGTTCGAATGTTATCAATTTTATTTATTGGTTCGTTCCAGTGATCGATTTACAATATACAATAAAATTCTTATAATTAGAGGAACGTTCGCAGTGCGAATTTGCAATATAGTACGGCCGACATGGGAAAAGGAAAAGAATTCAAGTCGCGAATATCCACGTCTCGACGATTTTCACTTTATTGAATATTTCATCGAACATAACATAAACAATCGTGCATACTCATGTGGAGATTTTTCTTTAAAATAGCACATTGTTAGGTGAATCATGCATTACTGCCATATTCATGATTGTTTAACGCAAGGGAATTCCACGTCGCTGCCCATCGTCCTTGGTAGCCTCTCTTTTGGAATCTTGACACATTTTTGCTTAGGGTTGCAGACCTAGAAGATGTACGATTGGAAATTTTTGAAAAAAAAATTAGTTTAATAAGACGTGTATCGTCATATTTTATTTAAACTGTTTTTGGACGCTGCTTCCCATCCTCGTCAGATTTATCGATCTATTCCAATTAAGTTTTCGGAATTGATCAGATACTCACTTTATTTTTGCCACATAATGTTCCTACAAGAGGAGGACCCATGGGTACTGCTACGATTATTTTGTTGCGTGTACGTCGTGCGCAAGATACTTTCCGACAATTTACATCGTCCGCAAGTCCTATCAGTTTTGCCTAGAAATAAATTGATGCTAAATTTTGTATACTCGAGCTTATAATATTACATAATAAACAAAACCCAGTCTAATTTATTTACTCACTAGTGAACTTTTCTTGCATTTTCCGTCGCATCCTGCGGTGATAATGCATTGAGACGAAAGAGTAAGTAGATTCTCAGGCTGAAATTTGATGACGTATTAAGCTTATTTTATGACCCAATGTTGATATAGAAATATTGATAGATCGATGTGCATTTAACTCACCACCCAAGAGTAATCGTCACATGTAGCTTTCCCCAATGGTGAATAACCTGCGCTATTCACCAACGGTGAAAAGTACAGAAGTACGAAGTACATAATGTACGACATAATTAGTAAAGTACGCATATTGAATATTTTGCAAAAAACTTTGAAACTTTCGTTTGCGTCTTTCAACTTAGCTGAATTCTAATACAACGAGGCTAATATGTACTCTTATATAGCTAACAGAGGCTCGCTTTCAACCATAACCGTTATCACGTCGCCCCGCTTTTAGTAATAAACATTGTTGATAACAAATATCGCAAAGAACACGCGGAAAAAGAATTTTAGCTTTTGCAATTTGTTAGTCATAGGATGAAAAAAAAACGCAAAAGTTTTCCACTTTTTCATACTTTAATCGATAATTATTTATAATATATAATTTACTATCCCCTGTGTATTTGATCGAGCTTTACTATATTATTATTTTTTGATTAGCGTGAGTAAATAATTATAATCTGTTATTTTAAATAACAATAAATAATTATGCGGTTCATCGTTTTTATATAAATCAAAGTAGACATCCAATAATATCTTATTCTTTGGTTTTCGTTACCATGACATAGCGTGGTTTATTCGAAGCGTATCCGCAGGTCTAAAGGTTCAAACCTTTTTTGTCTTTTTACTACGAAATTTGTATTGAGTAAGTTTGTCACCAATTCTTTGGATGAATTGCGAGTCTGTTCTAATAATTTTCACTAAATCGTTTGATCACTTCTTTCACTATCCCTATCTGAGGATCGCGGTGAACTGCCGCATTTGTGACATATCATGTAGTGTCTAGGATGATTCTGAGTGTTTTAAACTGGAATCTTTGAATTATTTTGAGATTGGAGTTGCAAGCAATTTCCCACAGTTGTATTGTATAGATCCACACTGGCCTCAGGATGACTTTGAAGATTATTAATTCCCTATCTGGAGATCGCGGTGGATTGCCGCATTTGTGACATATCATGTAGTGTCTAGGATGATTCTGAGTGTTTTAAACTGGAATCTTTGAATTATTTTGAGATTGGAGTTGCAAGCAATTCCCCACAGTTGTATTGTATAGATCCACACTGGCCTCAGGATGACTTTGTAGATTATTAATTCCCTATCTGGAGATCGCGGTGGATTGCCGCATTTGTCACATATCATGTGGTGTCTAGGATGATTCTGAGTGTTTTAAACTGGAATCTTTGAATTATTTCCAGATTGGAGTTGCAAGCAATTCCCCACAGTTGTATTGTATAGATCCACACTGGCCTCAGGATGAGTTTGTAGATGATTAATTCCCAATCTGGAGATCGCGGTGGATTGCCGCATTTGTCACATATCATGTGGTGTCTAGGACGATTCTGAGTGTTTTAAACTGGAATCTTTGAATTATTTCCAGATTGGAGTTGCAAGCAATTCCCCACAGTTGTATTGCATAGGTCCACACTGGCCTCAGGATGACTATGTAGATGATTAATTCCCTATCTGGAGATCGCGGTGGATTGCCGCATTTGTCACATATCATGCAGTGTCTAGGATGAGTCTGAGTGTTTTAAACTGGAATCTTTGTATTATTTTCACATTGGAGTTGCAAGCAATTCCCCACAGTTGTATTGCATAGGTCTACACTGGCCTCAGGATGACTTTGTAGATTATTAATTCCCTATCTGGAGATCGCGGTGGATTGCCGCATTTGTCACATATCATGTGGTGTCTAGGATGATTCTGAGTGTTTTAAACTGGAATCTTTGAATTATTTCCAGATTGGAGTTGCAAGCAATTCCCCACAGTTGTATTGTATAGATCCACACTGGCCTCAGGATGAGTTTGTAGATGATTAATTCCCAATCTGGAGATCGCGGTGGATTGCCGCATTTGTCACATATCATGTGGTGTCTAGGACGATTCTGAGTGTTTTAAACTGGAATCTTTGAATGATTTCCAGATTGGAGTTGCAAGCAATTCCCCACAGTTGTATTGCATAGGTCCACACTGGCCTCAGGATGACTATGTAGATGATTAATTCCCTATCTGGAGATCGCGGTGGATTGCCGCATTTGTCACATATCATGCAGTGTCTAGGATGAGTCTGAGTGTTTTAAACTGGAATTTTTGTATTATTTTCACATTGGAGTTGCAAGCAATTCCCCACAGTTGTATTGCATAGGTCTACACTGGCCTCAGGATGACTTTGTCGATGATTAATTTCCTGTCTGAGGATCGCGGTGGATTGCCGCATTTGTCACATATCAAGTGGTGTCTAGGATGATTCTGAGTGTTTTAAACTGGAATCTTTGAATTATTTACAGATTGGAGTTGCAAGCAATTCCCCACAGTTGTATTGTATAGGTCCACACTGGCCTCAGGATGACTTTGTAGATGATGAATTCCCTATCTGGAGATCGCGGTGGATTGCCGCATTTATCACATATCATGCAGTGTCTAGGATGATTCTGAGTTTTTTAAACTGGAATCTTTGAATTATTTCCAGATTGGAGTTGCAAGCAATTCCCCACAGTTGTATTGTACAGGTCTACACTGGTCTCAGGATGACTTTGTAGATGATTAACTTGTTGTACAGAGAAAGTTGGAATTTCCTTCCAATCAAAGCCAGTACATTCTGCACAATTCGAGGTCCAGCTCTTTCCTTCTGATTTTGATATGCTTTGTTCACATTAATCTCCGATCCATGTACATTCCGAAATATTTTACTTCGTTGACGCTTGGTAGCGGCTGTTCATAGATACTGTATTATAAAACATTAATTTTGAACCATTACTCTCAAATTATTCGACACGTTATGCGAAGTTCGCGAAATTCGACGATTTTGCCACCGCGATAATGGCTATTGCGTTAATTAAAATACTTGAGTATTCGCGATTGTGACCTTGTAAGGAGACATACGCTTTCTTCCCAATAACATTCATACGCCTGCAGTAAAAAAAATGACAAAGTTCCAACGCTATGAACTTCAGCGCCATCCCAATAAACGTTTAAAAATATTTCGATAATTCATACAAAATATATTTAAACGTCATCAAACGCTATCATATCAATCATTTCAAAAAGCAACAAACTCGATCTATCGGATGATCGACAGACGATTAATTCGAAACGTGTTCGAATACCTACTCAAAGTCAATTTTCAATTGTATAACGAGGAGTGAACCGATAAGGGATGCAGAAGGTTAAAACATCGCTCGATTAGTTTCAGAACGAGAATAAGAAGGTAGAGGAAACAACCGAAAGTATGTATATATAACGGTAATTTGAATTATACGAGATGCCCAAGTACCCGAGTGGGCACATATGATGAAGTGGCCCTTTCTCTAAGAAAGCAGAATGAATGGAGACCAAAAGAGGGTGAGAGAGGGAGACAGAGAGAATGAGAGAAGAGGAAGAGGAATTCGAGTAAAGAACGAAATAAGGGTGAAACGAGATAGCGTATATTCAAGAATGAAAGAAGGTGTGTATAGGGGTGTGTTTGTGTGTGCGAGGACATTTGTGTGCGATATTGCCATGGCCTCTAAGCGGCGGGATTAAGTGCTACGTAAATTTCTCGTGCCCTCGGTCTCGCTCAGCTTCCTGGATAAAGAATCGTCTACTCGGTTAAACGTATCGTCCTTGGGCACCGGAGGGAAAAGTGAGAGGGGGAGGGAGGGAGGGAGGGTGCACAACCCCGCGACGAGGCGGAAAACTCATAAGTTTTTTTTTTCTATACCTCGCGTGAGATTCGCCATTGCCGACGTCCCAACAGTGACGAGGAATAAGAAATTAGACGGGTTGGCAGACCGAAGTCATAAAAGTACGAGTGTTCGAACGAAATCTTGATTAATAATAATGGTAAATGTACTTGTGTTAATTGAAAAAATATCGAAATCGTATCGGGGATTTATCATTTTGATGAATTGATATCGATTCTTTCGTTGCATCGATCAATTTATGATGTATGAAGAGATTTTTGATAGAACGTTTATACAGGTCTACACGTAATTGTAGCCAATAAATTCGACGTTGGAAAGAAGCAGAATAATCAAGTCACAAATATAATGTATTATAATTTAGTGGAGATTTATCCAAAACGGCATAAACAATCGTATGTAACCATTTGGACATTTCTCTTAAAAATGACACTTTAATATTTTCAGGCTGATCATTTCCCAATGTCATGTGTGTATTCGTGAACGTAGGGCAATTGCTCGGCGATACCAACAATCTCTACTGTTTGTGCCTTCTGTGATGGAATCTTGATACATTGTTTGTTTTGATTGCAGACCTAAAAGAGACGTACGATGTTAAATTTTGACGAAATTTTTATGGAAATAAGACGTCTATTGTCATGTTTTTTTTTTTGTGTTTCTTCAACTACACCTCGAAATTCATCTTGCTAAAATATGAACTACAAGATACTTACTTTACTTACGCCACGTGGGGTTCATACATCAGCAGGTCCCATGGATTTTGCAAGATCTGGCCTTTACATTTCACACAGAATAAATGAGCATCTTCCATGCGTTTGGCATTGATATTTGAAATTTTTTCGAATTATTAAAGTACATGGATCACTGACAATTAAAATACAATAAAGTATATAAAGTAAATTTTCTTCACCCACCAATTAACTCAGGTTACAACATGCTGGGTAAAGACCCTTCGTGACGCATTGAATCGAAGGAATTTTCACTTCTACAGGCTGAAATTTAAAGATGAGTTAAGCATATTTTGTGATTCAATATTGATATAGTAATATTGAATGAAACGATGTTTATCTAACTCACCACCCAATCATAATCCCTACACGTCAGCAATGGTCAAAAGTACAAAAAATACAAAACACAGTATACGATATAATTAGTAAACTACGTATATTGTATACTTTTTAAAAAGATTCGAAAGGTTATTATCTTAACTCTGGCGCAACAAGTCTGATATTTTTTCTTGTATTCTTCTCTCTATGCTAGAAGCATAGCTATAAAAATCATTGATAACAAATATACAGCGATTGCAAGCATCGTAAAAAGTATAAATAACTTCAGGCAAAAAAAACCAATGTGTTCCAGCTAAATTACGCCTCAATAATTTAAATAATTATAAAAAGTTTTTTTGGAAAAGAACGAGAACAAAAACTCCATCTCTTTCGAGAACGCTTTTTTCACATTCTTTTCGTTCGGATATTTTAAACTGAACACAATCTACGGAGTATTCTGATAGCGAGACCACCACGATCGTTAAAACTCGCGAGTTTTCCTTCTATACAGATAAATATGCGAGGTTTTCACACTACACAAAGTCGTGCGGTGATCATAAACATGACACGATACTCGTGTTACTATCCACATCCACTTTGGCAAGGGTAAATGAAGGACGGTCCACCGATTGAATAAAAAACATCTGCGGCAAAGCACATGTAGTAAATTATTATCGATAAAAGATCTGCAACATTCTCTACCTAACAAATGACTATTATACATGCCGCCTGAAATGAAAAATGTACTTTTGGAAGTAAAACTTTGAAAACTCACGTCTATGTGTCATTCAATGTCAAAAGTATCAGCGTTCAAAATGGATAGAACCAAAACATTAACCAAGAATCACTTCTTCCATCGAGATTGTTCATCGTTTCGCCACTCATCATCATCGAGTACCTAAAAATCCATCGATATCAAGATTTTAATGCATCGATTAGAGCGACACTCGACATGTTTTCGTACCTTAACAATAAGACTAGAAAATCAACGCAAGAAAACTTTACATCACTAATTCATTTGTACGTTCGTCCCGTCGTGAAGTAATGCACTGAAGATGTCGGAATGAATTCTCATCGTGACAAGGAATGGTAGATGGCTCTGAAGCTTTTCTCGTACCAACCTAACGAAATTCACGTACGAGATAAAAAATTGTCGTCTCGTCAGATCAGGGACGGTACATCACTCTCAAACTTTTGTCATACAGCAAACAATTAACCTTATTTTTCTACAGATCGAGTTAAAAAATTCGGACAAATATTAGCAAAAGTTACTCTCACGTGTGAGTGCTCACAGTTCTCCTGATTTCCCGCGGAATTTTTCTTGCGGTCGTAAAATAAAATTCGCGTGCACTGTGTATTTTGCTTCCTACGGCATGTCAAACTCTCGTACCGGTACGCGAATCCTCGTACGTCTAACATTCCTGTAGTGACTGCGATGGACGCGCAGCAACTGAAGCGCCATCTACCGACTGGCAATTGGACTAGCGGAGCAGTCGGGCCGCGGTAAGTTAATTATTACCGACAGACAGTTTGTAGCGCTCTATCTCTCGCTGCCGATAATATATCACACATAGGCCAAGGTAAACTCTCTTGTTCATCATTGTGCGTCTTTATCGCAGTGCGTATACAAGAACACTTGGAATAATAGGGGTTATGTGTCAAAAATAATCTTCTCTATATATAAATATACACTTTATTAAACAATTCTCAACGATAACATGAACAATCGCCTCGGTCAGTACCAATTACGTCCACTGTCAAATACTTTTGGACATTTCTTTCAAACATGAACCAAAAGTCATCTACTTTTAACCCAGGTGGAAGCAACATCGATATTTGGATTTAATTCAATTGTATTTTAATTTAAAACTTAATTAAGCTCGAATCGATCCAACGAGCGACTTGTTTTGTCATTCACCAATTTCTAGAGACTCGACTCGACTCGTCAAAATCCTTGTGCGGTCATCTTTCCATGTAAACCCTCAAAGGATTTCCTATAACACAGTTGTACTGACTCTTCATAGCGTAGAACGGCATTTCCTGATTGTACCAATGTGAAGTCGTACCTTGTTCCACTTGGCAAATACAATCAACAGGAGGTACTGAAAATTAAAAGTAAATACTTTTAACGTATGTTCGAAATGCGTTGAGACGATTACAAGTTTTACATTCTTTTTTTTTCTTCCAGTTACCTATCACGCCGTCCTCGACCATATGTCACAACTTCATATTATTGGGGCATCCATGGTTCATCCTGTACTCGACGTAGAGCATACCGGTATTGTGCCAATAGTAAAGTGCGAGGACCACCAACGCATGCCACCATTGATGGGACGAACCAACGTAATCGACACAGCCTACAAATTTTAATCGTAAACAAAATCAATCAAACAAACGTATAGAACTTTTAGTCAGATTTTTGTCTTATCATCAACTAGCAACCTGCCTAGCTTTGCACAAGTGTAATTTAGAAAAAAGTAGAAGTCTAAAATGCGAAGTTCCTGCCTTTGATTATAGAATTTCTTTCTAAACAATGTTTGCAGCTGACTTTTCTTTACACAATTCGAACAAATTTTGTTTGTACTTAGGTCTAAACCTGCCAGGTCCATGAATTATTTATTTGATTGTTTTAATCTACGATTTCTTCTAAAGTATTTATCAGACTGATATACTGTAAAAGGCAATTATAATCTACATTAAATCCCTAAGAATACTGTCATATTTATTTGGATAAGAATTCATACTGAATAAGAGTAATTAGCATTGCAAGTAACACTATTTTTTAATTAAAGTTTTAATGAAACAAATGGTTATTGTGAGTCAATCGTAACAGATAGAGATATGCCATCGCGGAGTTTTCTTTAGGATTTTAGAAGCACTACAATTCTCTAGTACATCATTTTGAAGTATCTCTTAAAGTTTAGCCTACGTAAGCCTTGTAAATTTATTGTCAATGACTTGACTGCAAAATTTTTTTTTTCTACTTACAAAAATCTTAATTAGGTTTTATTATAACATCTAAACCTTCCATGAGAAATTATCTAAATGATGCTGAAACTCGGATCAAAATCCGTTGCGTGGTTTAGGAGAAGTTAGAAGATAAACCGACGGACAGACAGACAGACGTGGAAAACTTTTGTTTTATATTCGTTGCATGACATATTTAAAAAACCATTATTTCATTCGTTATAAAGTTTTCTTTTTTAATCAATTCGTTCGTTTTTATGAAATTGATAGGTTGTTCGAGTCGATAATGGAATTATTGGAAAATATTGGGGCAATTTACCTGGGAACAAACGTTCCGGCATCTTGCTGAGATAAATGGCGAATGCTGCTCCAGTGATAGCGTACATTCCAATCACTCTTGGTATTAACATTTTTACCATGGGATTGTCCATTCCTCCCATAGCCATGCCCCAGTGTAACGTTGGCAGAACACCGTAAGCAGCCCAAGTAACGAAAACGATTAACTTTACGTTGCCGTTGACCTCGAGCCTCGGTATTTGCAGTACCATTGCGACGACGAATATCAGTAGAACCGTCGTCAGATAGAACTGCTGAAGTTCCTGAGAAAAAACATTCATGGAATATTTGAAAAATAGGTCTTAATCAATTTTTGTGATTAAAGCTAAATTATATTTTGTTTTTTTAATCGAAATGGATAGAAAAAAGTTGTTAGGAAATAATTTTTTCTTTTCTATAAAAATAAATAATTCAACGTTTCTTTTGTTTGTAAAAATTGTAAAAATAACGTTGATTTATGTCATTACCTTATGACACCAAAAGGCGTAATAAACTCCCGACATGTAAATAGCCAGAAGACTGAGGGCTATGCCAAACAGATCGAACGACAAGAAGCACCAATAATCCATCTCGCTCCTGCACGAGAACGTGTGATAGACGGAAGACAATATCATGCAGGCCTAAAATCATTCAACATTGTTAAATCAAAATTATCAATAATCACGTTGATACGAATCGAGTCATTCTTTATCGCCTGTTTTGTTCGACCAACCTGAAAGCAGATTAGCAATAGGGCCACTATCACTTTGTCCCCGAATGGAGCGTGAATATTTAACAAACAGAGATCGTACAGTGTCAATCCAAGAAAAAGCATCCAGCCAAACACGTGACTCCATATGTTTATCGTCTCGTTCGTCCACCAAAATACGCTGCAACCAATAACAAAAATTAATCGATCATTTTCTTAATTTTAATAAAAACAAAATTGCATTATGAAAATTGATTTTTTCGTAGCGTATGAAATCAAATTTAATTAATTATACAATAACAAAAATTAATCGATCATTTTCTTAATTTTAATAAAAACAAAATTGCATTATAAAAATTGATTTCTTCGTATCGTATGAAATAAAATTTAATTAATTATACAAGAACAAAAATTAATCCACAATTTTCTTAATTCGAATAAAAACAAAATTGCATTATAAAAATTGATTTCTTCGAATCGTATCAAATAAAATTTAATTAATTATACAAAAACAAAAATTAATCCACAATTTTCTTAATTCGAATAAAAACAAAATTGCATTATAAAAATTGATTTCTTCGTATCGTATCAAATAAAATTTAATTAATTATACAAAAACAAAAATTAATCCACAATTTTCTTAATTCGAATAAAAATAAAATTGCATTATAAAAATTAATTTCTTCGTATCGTATGAAATAGAATTTAATTAATTATACAAAAACAAAAATTAATCCACAATTTTCTTAATTCGAATAAAAACAAAATTGCATTATAAAAATTGATTTCTTCGAATCGTATCAAATAAAATTTAATTAATTATACAAAAACAAAAATCAATCCAGAATTTTCTTAATTTTAATAAAAACAAAATTGCATTATAAAAATTGATTTCTTCGAATCGTATCAAATAAAATTTAATTAATTATACAAAAACAAAAATTAATCCACAATTTTCTTAATTCGAATAAAAACAAAATTGCATTATAAAAATTGATTTCTTCGTATCGTATGAAATAAAATTTAATTAATTATACAAAGACAAAAATTAATCCACAAATTTCTTAATTCGAATCAAAACAAAATTGCATTATAAAAATTGATTTCTTCGCATCGTAGAAATCAAATTTAATTAATTATACAAAAACAAAAATCAATCCAGAATTTTCTTAATTTTAATAAAAACAAAATTGCATTATAAAAATTGATTTCTTCGTATCGTATGAAATCAAATTTAATTAATATACAAATTTAATTATACTAAAACAAAAATTCACCCACATTTTTCTTAATTTGAATAAAAACAAAATTGCATTATAAAAACTAATTTCTTCGTATCGTATGAAATCAAATTTAATTAATTATACAAAAACAAAAATTAATCCACATTTTTCGATTCGAATTGCATTGAAAAATTAATTATAAATATAGATATAAAATGAATTTTTTTTTCAAAATTTGAATAGAACAAACGAAGTTTGATCTCGGATTGATTAAAAAATAAAGAAATTTAGCATACCTTTCCAGGCATAATTTTGTGGTGAGATATCCTCGATAACCATGAAGAATGAAAGGATTGTGTTGAAGATACGCCGGTGCCTCTTCGTACGGTAACAATCGTCTCAATTTTTCCTCGTCCTCGGGAGTTATTTCTTTGCCATCCAATGGCGAACCTGCCGGATTCTTCGGACGCTCCTGAGCCGCCTGTAAGGAATAACGATCTTATTCAAACGCTCGAGTGTGCGTAACACGATACTCGATAAAGTCATCCCCGTCGGTGAAAACACAAACTCGACTCGGTAAATCGAGCGATAAGAGAGTGTGAGCGTGAATACGAGACGCGTGAAAGAGTCCAATGAAACGATCTACGAGTTAAACAAATATTTATTAAAGTCCCGGACAACGCGAGAGTCATCGAGCTCGCACCAACTTACACTTCCGTTGCTTTCGATTCGAATTTTCCTGTCTGGATATCGCAACGTGAGAAATAATTTCATTATTTCTAACGTGAAAATGAATTGTCAAATTTTTTCTGTACGATAAAAAATATTTTTTATAACATTAAAATTTGTATCGTCATTTCGATCTTTCTTGAATTAATTTACCTTTTTTTTTTATAGAAATATTCGCTTCGATTCGAAAAATTGAATCAAGTCACGGTGCGTGACGACTTGGAACGATTTGCGCGATGGATCGAAATCAAAATTTGTGCAACGAATCGTGGTACCAGTGACATAACGTTGGTCGAGCGAGCTTGAACATGCAACCATCCGATTTATTCATAACGATTTTATCTTTGTGATAATCGAGCTTTCTTTTTTTTATTTGTTTTTTTTGTTGATTTAAAAAAGGATTTTTTTTGAGGGATTAATGTTTTGAGACCTGAGTACTTTCAAGCTTATGTGGTCCGCAGACGCATAGGCTGATGCATATATGCGTCCTTATAGAGGTCAAAGGGTTAAACTACTTTAGAGGTCGAAAAATGCAGCAAACTTTGGGATTTTTTTTCAAAGAAACTAAGCAACGTATCGAAATTTGGCAAGAAGGTGCGGATTATACAATTATTGAGCACTGTTTATAAATTTTATAAGAGCTGTATTAAACAAAATGGCGGCATTTTCTCAGCTGCGCCTTTTCTTGTTCATTTTTGCCTGGCCGAGTCCATAACTGCTGCAATTTCAAAGCTACGATAATGAACTAAAAATAATTCAATAGAGTATGATAACAGCTTCGACACTACGTAGGATTTTTCTTTTTAATTGCATAGTTCAAATGTTATTAACAATTTTCCTGCATTTTGTTTGCCTTTTGTCGAAATTTTTGTTCAACAACACGCCACTCTTGCAAAAATCAATTAAAAAAAGAAATCCTATGTAGCATCGAAGCTATTATCATACTAAATCGAATTCTTTTTGGTTCATTATCGTAGCTTTGAAATTGCAGCAGTTATGGGTCCAACCATGCAGCAATGAAAATGAAAAAACGCAGCTGGAAAAAACGCTACCAATCCGCCATTTTGTTTAGTACAGCTCTGATAAAATTTATAAACAGTCCTCGATACTTGTTTAACAAGCACCTTTTTACCAAATTTCGATATGTTGTTTAGTTTCTCTGAAAAAAAATCTTAAAGTTTGCTATATTTTTCGGCCTCTAGAATGCTTTACTCCCCTTAATTAGAAGAGATCGATCGTCATCTTTCCGTGACGATTTTCACTCGATGTAATCGTCGAACGGAACAAGTCGCGTCGATTAGCCGCTCATGCCATTTATCTCCGTAACAAGGTCACGGTACTATAGGATTTCACTGACACCAAGTAGGCCACACTCTCCGCCTTCGATTCGAATCAGAGAAGCGATCGCACACGCGTGTTGCGAAGTGTCGCGATTCGAAGATCGGCACGAGAGTAAACATAGATCGAATCCAAGTATCGAAGAGCTTGCGGTAATCGATCGTTCGTTCCAAAAATATCGAGACCTTCGAAAAGTCATGGCCCTTTTTTTCAAATTCCAATTACGAACTAACACATTTTTTTCATCGACTTGCTAAATATAAACAATCTGCAAATATTCTTGCAATTTCGAATTTTCAACAATTTTCCGAAAACGTAGTTTCACAAAATTCGTTAAATAAATATCGTCGCCACGAAGTTGTGAAAAAAAAAATATTTTCTAAAAGTTTTGAAAAAGAAAATTATTTGAAAACATTTCTTTTCAGCGATTTTGTTTAAATCGATATTTTTATAACGAGTTTGAGTAATAAATTTAATAAGAGGCGAACTTTGACTTTGATCGCGAAGAGCCTTGAAAGTAATCGTAAGGTTAAAAGTTGCGATCGATCGAATATGTTTTTTTTCTTCTTTTCTTTTTATTCGCGAATGAAACCGAACGACGGATAAATTAACAAATAGACTCGCGAGTAGGTCACTGTACGTTCGTCTATACGGACTGCAGTGTCGCTGCGGTAAACCGTGCGATGTACACCGAGTGACCTAAATTTTTGGTACGCCCCGCAAAAGTTGGACTCGAGGGTTGTCTCGAGGGTTGTCGCGAACTCGCGACAGGTGTCCAAGTGTTTTACGAGACAATTTTTCATCGAATCGAGTTTCTAGCGTTCGATATGGAAAATCTGTTGTGATTGATTAGAAAAAGGAACTTTACGATTAAAAGAAACCGATCGAACGAGAAATCGAACGAAAATCGATAACGTTCTTTTGTATCGAAGTTCTTGCGAGTGCGAGAGATCGTTAAAATACGGAAATCGATTTATCGTTCAATCACGAGATCGAATATCGCTTCCGCGTCTCGATTAGACGATACCGAAACGAATCGATCGATCGAATAATCGAATAAAATCGATCGTGATTTTTCGATGATATTCATCAAAATTCGACTCGGCTCGATTCCGATTTGTGTCAAATCAGGAAGAATATATTTTGAAATATTTATTGCAAAATATATTTCTCCAAATTTGAGAAAATTTCGGGATAAAGTCGATCAAGTTCGTGGAATTTCGTTTCAATTGTATTAACCTAAATTTCGAGTGAATCGTGTCCGTTTCATCAAAAATTAATTCATGAGAATTAATGGAGTAAACGGAATCGAGGTCCCGTGAATCTCATCTCGGCGTCGAATAAATTACCAAGAGAAGAAACAGAAGGAAAGAAACCAAAATTGAAAAAAAAACAAACAAAAATAATCGTAGCCTTTCCAATGGATCGACTCGTTCTTACATCCGGTGAATCGTGCACTTCCGTCGATTTAGTACGACGCTCCATGTCGCTAACGAAGCTGGTGACCAACCGACGAAGGTCCCACCATCTTTGAAGAAGACATTCAAATATATATATACAATATAATGATATAATATAATATAATATAATATAGTATAATATAATATAATATAATATAATATAATATAATATAATATAGTATAGTATAATATAGTATAATATAATATAATATAATATAATATTATATAATATGATATTATATAAGATAATATAATATAATATTATATAATATAATATAATATAATATAATATAATATAATATAATATAACATAAAATAATATAATATGATGTAATATAATATAATATAATATAATATAATATGACGTAATATAATATAATATAATATAATATTATATAATATGATATTATATAAGATAATATAATATAATATTATATAATATAATATAATATAATATAATATAATATAATATAATATAATATAACATAAAATAATATAATATGATGTAATATAATATAATATAATATAATATAATATGACGTAATATACTATAATATAATATAATATTATATAATATAATATTATATAATATGATATAATAATATAATATAATGTAATATAATACGATATAATAATATAATATGCTGTAATATAATACGATATAATAATATAATATAATATGATAATTGTATTATATTCTAATTAATTATATTATAATATAATACAGTATATTATAATATAATACAATATATTTATATTATATTATTATATTATATATTTATCTCTTATATATAGAAATATCTATACGTATGCATACATATTTCTATCTTTCAATAATATCCACGTGTACATTGCTTATGTATAACTAAACAGGTAGGTATCGGTCCCGTATCTAAAAGATATAGGAAAGCGGTAATAAGTACAAAGTGGGTCGAAAGCAACGGGACCTGCTTCTCATCTCGGCACTGTGTCAAGAGCCGTGCCTCGAGACTCGACTCTCATCTCTTCATTTCTCTCCTCTCTATCTCTCTCTCTCTCTCTCTCTCACTCTCTTTCTCTTTTTCCGACCGAAATGGACCCGGACGTTTTTCGACCGACGAAACATTCTCGCCCGTATGTACCGTTCGATTCGTCGTTGGTCAGGGATTTGTTTTTTTTTTTCATGTTCTCTCACTTTTTTTTTCACTCGCGGACTACAAAAGATTGTTCGTTGCAGCGACGCGTGTATGCGCCAAGCGCATATCCGTCGTATCGTCTATATCGACGTTGCGACGCGAGAACACGTCGTACTCGTTGTTCAATGCCGCATTTTACTCGCGACTATTGAAAGCGACTTTGAATAAACGTGGCATACGCGAAACGACTGCGGGGTACACTTTTCTCCGATGAAAACGAATCGATGAGTCGAACGTTCTCATTCATATCGATATTGCGCATAGCTGTTCCTTCTTTTTTGTCATCCTTCTTTTTCCTCTCTTCTTTTGTCAATTACGACGATTACGAGAATGATACAAATCACGATTATCCCTGACGAGATGAGAAACTTTTCGAGGTCGCGAATTACGAAAACGTTTTGCAGATTTGTCATTCCTGTATCTGTGAAAATTTTCTTTCAATTCGAATTTGGAAAACGAAAACAAAAAAAAACAAGAAATTTAAATCGATGAGAAAATTCGATCTTATTGACAAATTTTTCATCAAAACGAACAATTTTTTAATCGGTATCTTTCCTCGATTTTGTTTTCACCGAGACGATTTTACTTTTGGCTAGAATTTCATTCGAGAAAATGTAAATTAACGCCCTTGGGAGAGAAAGAAAATTATAACGATTAGTTAAACGAACGATTAATTAAATTCGAATTATAAATTACTATTGAGAATAATTGTTTCCTTCTTTTCTTTTTTTTTTTGATAGAAATATACAAAATTAGTGTAACGGGTTAATTCGTCTCTCGCATAGAGAAATGCCTGTTATCGCCATTTAGAGAGTATTATATACAGGAGCCCGACGAGTATATATATATATATATATATGTATAACGGATTGATAAAAATCTGCATGATAAAATCACGGACATTAGCGAGTAACCCAGAAAGTGATAGATGCGTGTCGATGCATGTACGACGCGAGGTTTACCCCGCGTATAATCATCTGTACGAGTGAATGCATCATCATTGTGAAATTGCGTATACTCCTGGGAAGGAAGCGAGGAAAGCGTCGTTTTCGAACGAGGAAAACCAGGAGACCGTATATAACTTTTAACAGATCGTAGAATTGATCGTTTTCGTTCTAATAACTGATCGACTTATCGTTTCTCAGAATATTTTTTTTTATTATGAAATACAAAAGAAAAAAGGGTAATTGAAAAAAAAAAAAAACCCAAAAAAAAAGAACAACAATTATGAAAAATCGATGAAAAGTACGAGAGTTTTCGGAAGAACTTACGATTTTCGAAGAAAAACGACGCGTGGATTGTTCGTGTTGTGTCAAAAGTCGATTATCGGAATGGAAGAAAAGAAAGAAGCGAAAAAAACAACAAAAAAAAAAACAAAAATTACGAAAAATAGATGAAAAATGTAAAGTTTCCGGAAAAACTTAGGATTTTCGAAGACAAACGACGCGTGGATTGTTCGTGCTGTGTCAAATGTCGATTATCGGAATGAAAAACCAGAAAAAAACAAAAAAAAAACAAAAAAATCACAAAAAATAGATGAAAAGTATGACGTTTCAGGTAAAAGCTTACGATTTTCGAAGGAAAACGACGCGTGGATCGTTCGTGCTGTGTCAAATGTCGATTATCGGAATGAAAAACCAGAAAAAAACAAAAAATCACAAAAAATAGATGAAAAGTATGACGTTTTAGGTAAAAGCTTGCGAATTTCGAAGGAAAACGACGCGTGGATCGTTCGTGCTGTGTCAAATGTCGATTATTGGAATGAAAAAAAAAGAAACAATCGAAAAAAAAAAACCAAAAAAAAAACAAACAATAATTACGAAAAGTAGGTAAAAAGTATGACGTGTCCGGAAAAGCTTACGATTTTCGAAGAATAACGACGCATGGTTTCAAGTGTCGTGTTGTGTCAAATGTCGGTTACCGGAATGAAAAAGAAAAGAAACAAACGAAACTACGTTTATCGCTTCGCGCATGTTCAAGGCTGACGTCGCATAGATATAGGCGCGATTCGTAGTTTCGTGATATGCTAAACGCGCTCGATAACCCTCTTATCCCTTATCTTGACCAAGAACGAGCGATTAGTCGAAAATGAATGATTGAAATTTTCAAAAAACAAACAAAAAAACACGCTTAAAATTTGATTTTCCTTTTTTTCTTACATTCAAAGTGAACCGAGCGTTTAAGTTCATTAAGAAAAGTTGTTGCAAATCGACTTAAGAACAACATACTCAAAATTCAAATTGATCCTACGTAAAGTTTATTTGTTATATAATAAACAAAATCGTGAATTTTGTTTTCCATAAGATTTGTTATAAAAACTAATCGAAGCTTCTTTGATGTCGTATAAAAATGTGTACTAAATTTCGACAGGCTTTATCGAGCAAATGATCGAGATACTCGTTGTATAATGTTGCGATATTTAACACGGGCTCTTATGGAAAATTGCGAAAAATGACGATTTTCAAGAATAAATATCGTGATTTTTCGCATTTTTGCAAATTTTCATTGAAATCTGAAGGAAACGCTGTAACGATAGGACTACCTTAATTTTTCCTTAAGGAGAAGTTATTTCGATAATTATTCGAAAGAAGAAAAAAAAAAAATTTGGAAAAATATTTGAAATTTTTTTGATCTTCGTGAATAACTTCTTATCGTGACGATGTGACTAACCTTATTAGCGATCGGTTTTTTCGGCATATTGGACGTCTTGGAAAGCTTCTTAATCGTAGTTTGTTTCTCCTTTGTCGCATTATTGTTGTTGTTCTGTTGTATGACATTACTCGTTTCCTCGTTGTCGCCTTTCTCGCTCACCTCCTCGACCCCTGCCAGTAATTTCATCATCGAAACTACGCGCGTGCCCTCCGCGCTCTTTCTGCAATTTAAACGATCGATTATTTATAACTGATCAAAATCGGTAAAAATTTACAAAAAAATAAACAAAAATACCATTATTATTATTAAATTTATTATAAATTGCCAATAATAATTATTATTTATTACTATTTTACATAATTATCTAATAATTTCATGAATTATTTATTTATATAATAATTTATCAAAATAATAATAACAACATTGTTATCATTGTTATTATTATTATTAAATTTGGTATAAATAAGCGATAATAATAATTATTTATCAATATAATAATTTATCAAAATAATAATGACAGCATTGTTTATTATTGCTATTATTGTTATAAATATTCGCAAAATGGTACGAGCCGAACGTTTTTCACCGTTTCCACATTAACAGCTTACCGCAAGAAGCGCTAGTTTTTTCCATCGTTTACAGAAAGAAAGAAAGAAATAAATAAAAAATAAAAACTTTCACGACTTATCTCTAATTGATTAAAACTTTCTCTCGCCGAATGTCTATATCCCTATACGATCGTGCTCGTTCCTCGCCACGGTTGCACCTCTCCGTAGAGAGAACAACAAAAAAGCACGAATCGACACACGTCTCACGCGAGAATCTTGCGCTTCGCGGAGAAAGATCGGTCGCTCGCGAATCGTAACGATTCTGATCGGCCGATAGGAATTTATTAAATAAATAAATAAATAAAACAAATTCTTGTATTTTTTTCTACGTTTTTTTTTCCTTTCTTATTTCTCCAAGCTCGAACGATGCGTGGCCCCGTGGCCCCTTTCCTCGGATCGCGGAACGGAGATTCCCGTTTACTCTCCCTCTTTCTTTCTTTCTTTCTTTCTTTCTCCTCGTCGCGGAAGCAACGCCACGTGATCTCCGGTCTAACCCACGTGAAAGTTCGGACAAGACGAACGCGCGGCGACTCTTTCGAAACTCGAGAACTCGTAGACGGAATGTTTTCAACAACGCGAGTCTTACGATTTTTTCCATATTTGATGCGAAAATAACCGAGCGTCGATCGGCAAGGCAAATAACGATTTAAAAATTCCCCAAAGAATTTTGTTAATTTTGAGGAAAAAAAAGAAGTTTGATTATTTACGATGAAAATTGAATCGATTGGATTTAATTTCGTTCTTCGAGAAGGAAAAACAATTTTTTTTGTACCAAGACAAGGAAAAAATTGATTAAAAAATTCCCAACGAAATTCGTTAATTTTCCGGAAACAAAGAGGTTTAATTATTCTCGATAAAAATTGAACCGATAGGATTTAATTTCGATCATCGAGAAGAAAAAAACAATTTTTTTTGTATCAAGACAAGGCAAAAATCGATTTCAAAATTCCCAATGAATTTTGTTAATTTAAAAAAAAAGACCTTTTATTCCCAATCAAAAGTGAATCGATAGGATTTAATTTCGTTCGTCGAGCAGGAAAAAAAATACATTTTTTTTCGTGAAAAATATCGGAAATCGTCAAATCAGATTAATGAATTATTTTTATTTAATTAATTCTAAATTGCTGGAGCGAGTTTTGATTTATTTTATAACAATCGTAGGTCGATCATTCGAAAAAAATCGATCGACCATTTCGTGGTCGACTTTTGAGCCGGACCACACGCTTTTTTGCGCCATTTTTTTTCAACGCGTCCGCTAGCAACGCGTTTATGGAAACTTCTTTAATACGCCTGGGCAACGGTATACACGTGATCAATTTTGCATAATGCCGCCGTGACAATCTTCGTCCATCTTCGCGTCACTTCGCTTCGTACAATTACAATTTGTGTTATCGCGTTATGCGCATAAACATGAGCGCGGCCGAATAAAATTAATAATTAATTGAAATTAATTCATTTTCATAAGCCAAAGTAGATAACAAAAAAAATCCACGTTAACAAGAATAACTTAAAATTTTTGCCAATGAGAACAAAATTGAACGAATTCGAAATTTCCTTAAATGAAAATTTAGACAAATCTAAAGAATTCGTGTCAAGTCGAATATTAAAATAAGCGGGAAAATTTGAATCGCGTGAAAAAATCGTGTTTAAAAAATAACGAGTGTAAACATTGGTCGAATAATAATCGGACTTATTTGTCCGATCGTATCGAGATATTATCACTTACGTCGTGTTCGAAGCAACTCCTTCCTCGTCGGACGATTTTTATGCGATCCTCGTCGAATGATACGAAGAAAAATGATTTAATTCCGAGAGGCGTGCGACGTGTCGATGATTAAAAAAAAAAAAATGTCGGCGAACGAAAGCGGGAAACGAAATAAACCGCGAAAGAGAAACAACGACGTCCGGGCGGCGCCGGAGGAATAAAGTCCGACAAGTCCGATGGTCGGACGAGAGACGTCGTTGTACTGACCGCTGGCGCGTCGAACGACCAAGCCAACGGGTCTGTGTGTGTGCGAGCGAGTCTCAAAGCGAGCGGAGAGGGAAACGAAAAAGCCCGACACACGCCGTCTACTTACACCGCCGACCGACGGACTTGCTTGCCAACCGCCGTTCAGACTTTACCGATAGCCAAATCGCGAGTGAACGCGGTCGAGTTCGGGAGAAAACGCTGTGCGTGGCACTTCTCCACCTCGTGGGTAGGGGCAAATCACTGCTAGCCTCGCTTCTTGCGTCACTTGGCACTCTCTCCTTTTCTCCCCGTAGCTCCAGGAGTATCGTATCGTTCGTGGTCATCCAACAGAGAATCCTGATAACATTCTTTACGTAATTACTCCGAAAATTATGGAAAAATGAGTATTAAAATTATGACGATATTATCGTGCCATTATTTTGCACCACCTGTCCAAATTTCGTTCAATTCCGTTCGGTCATTCCTGAGAAAAGTCGATTTGAAATTTCGAGGTGAGAGTCGGCGATGACAAAATGGCGGATTTCGTACACAAAATGGCCGCCGACTAACTAACGCGCTATGTACACGAGAAACTTGAAATTTTAGTACTCGCAGATTCGCAAACGACTCTAAAAGTAATTGAATTAATTTATGAATCAGCGAACGCCTTTCACGGATGAAAACAACAAAATGCCGTATCAAAAGGATTTATGTTACGTGCTTCCAGTACCGACGTATATGACAAGCCATCGTCCCAACCTTTGTTATGTCGCAAAGTATTATAGCGCGTCGTTGAATGAAGGAAAATCAATCATGCATACTCGCTTTTGCCGCATTGCCGAACCGGAAGTAGGGTCACGTCTTGGAGAGCTCTTCAAATTGCTGATTTAGATGTTGGCTATTCTCCTAAGTGCGACCACACATATGTAACCTTCCGATACAATAACGCAATAAACTAAAAAAAAAACAACAAATTATTTATAAACGCATCGCGTTTGATTACATACAAAAACAAAACATTTAAAAAACTCTTCTCAATTTCATTTTTCGACAATTTGACGTATATTATTAAATTACCTACCGTTATTGTCATCAATAATATAAATAACCACAGTTAAAGCCAAAAACTTGTTGAAACATTTGAAACAACCGAAAACTAACTTTTCATTTACATCCACGCGAATGATGAAAGTAACAATGTTCTTCCCTACTTATTCCGTTTCATTCTCACCCAACAGTGTACGGAAATTAGGAAAAACAAAAATTGCAAACTTATATTTCCGGTTTGAAACTAAAAAAAAACAAATTATTTATAAACGCATCGCGTTTGATTACAAGCAAAAACAAAACATTCAAAAAACTCTTCTCAATTTCATTTTTCGACAATTTGACGTATATTATTAAATTACCTACCGTTATTGTCATCAATAACCTAAATAACCGTAGTTAAAGCCAAAAACTTGTTGGAACATTTGAAACAACCGAAAACTAACTTTTCATTTACATCCACACGAATGACGAAAGTAACAATGTTCTTCCCTACTTATTCCGTTTCATTCTCACCCAACAGTGTACGGAAATTAGGAAAAACAAAAATTGCAAACTTATATTTCCGGTTTGAAACTAAAAAAAAACAAATTATTTATAAACGCATCGCGTTTGATTACAAGCAAAAACAAAACATTCAAAAAACTCTTCTCAATTTCATTTTTCGACAATTTGACGTATATTATTAAATTACCTACCGTTATTGTCATCAACAATCTAAATAACCACAGTTAAAGCCAAAAACGTGTTGAAACATTTGAAACAACCGAAAACTAACTTTTCATTTACATCCACACGAATGACGAAAGTGACAATGTTCTTCCCTACTTATTCCGTTTCATTCTCACCCAACAGTGTACGGAAATTATGAAAAACAAAAACAAAAATTGCAAACTTATATTTCCGGTTTGAAACTAAATCAATTTTAGACGATTTATACGAGTCTGAGATAACAGAACGTTGTAAGACAAAAAAAACGAACGGGCGATTGCGAGCTCGAGAACTCCCAACGACGAGAAAACATTATTTCGTCCGAGTTTTCTCGTCGTTACACAACGTGCGTTGAAGCATGTCAATCCGCAACGAGCAACAGTAATACAAGAAACGAGTCTTTTCGCTGTATCGGATCAATTTCGATGGAATTATGCGAGAACCGCGGGACACCGCCAATTCATCTTTTTCTGTTTTTTTTGTTTTTTGTTTCTATTCTTTCGTTTTTTTAACGCTTCATCGTTATGTGGACTTTATTATATAAAGGGCTAATTGCTAAAATGTACACATTGCATGATAAGTTATTAAAAATGTTCATCACTGCGTCGAGAGAAAAAAACAAAACAATTGTTACACACGAATCGATTTTTTTTTCTTTCCTTCTGATTTTCTTGTTTCGTTCGGTCATCTTCTTGTTCTTTTTTCTAGTAGTACAGTTATGAACGATGATTAGTCGAGATTAACTTGATTTTTTTTTCTTTCTTAAATACCTAAGCGTGCCGCGCATATTTTTTTCTAACGTTGTCCCATTTGTCTTTTTTTTTTTTGTTCTTTCCTCTTCTAGAATTATGAAAAACAAATCGAGAGATTTTACCTCGTTTGCTTTCCGTTTAAATCTTGCGAACGTCGACGATGAATCGTCCGTATCGACGAATCCTAAAAATTATCTCGCGATTTGACAAAATTTTACACATAATCGTACAAACTCGATATTTTTGTCTTACGATGGTTGACGCTTGTTGTTTTTTTTTTGTTTTCTTGTTTTTTATCATCTCTTTTTCTTAAATGCTTACGTGCTAAGCAAAAGTGAACGAGTCGATCACATTGCGTCGAGTAGATTCAGATTTTTTGTCTTCTAAGTTTCGAAAGGCATTTTCAGCTTTCTAGAAAAATTTGTTTTTTTTTTTTCTTCAAACGAAACGGTTTATTTCCTGCGACGTGTACGCGCTTTTTTTGTTCACTCGTCTAGCAGCTTTCGCGCAAGAGACAACAAATTCTTAACCCTTTGTTCGAAAACATTTAAGAAATTTCTTCTTTCTTTTTTCTTTTGTTTTGTTTGTTAACGAGAGGTGAATTATTCAAGTTGAAACCGTTTAAGGTCCTTCGCAGCCACAATATTTCATAAGAGTAATTAATCGCATATACGTGTATATATATCTACAGAGTAAGATTATCGCGAATGAGCAACGAATGAATTTGTTCAAAAATCACATTTGATTATGAAAAAGAAAAGAAAATTTGCGGTTCTGCGAAATATATACATCTATATATATATATATATATTTTATATCTCTTATTAATTATTGTGGGTGGCAAGGAACGGATTCGAGGCTGATCTACCGAACGACAGAAGCGCTGCGAATACAAAAGCTCGATCCAGCAAAAAAAAGGAAAAACCATGAGTTCGAAATTCGCGATGGAAAAGAAACGAGGGAAACAGGCGAATTGAACAATTCTAGTTTGTCAAAAGGTTCGCGAGGCCACACAAGATTCTCATACACTGGACAGTGAGAAAAACAAGACTCGAACGCGAGGATTTGTTTCTTTTTAATTTCTATAAAAAAAATGGAAAATAAGAAAATTGTAACTTTAACGCGGGGTTGAGGATTTCTCGTTTGTTCTTCTTTGTTCAATAATCAAACAATACGTTATGTGTTATAGTTTCAGTAGTTATTTATATAGATAGCCCAGTCTTACAAAAAAGTGACCGCATTATTCCAAGGGACGGGCAAAAATCGCTCAGTTTTGCGTTTTTTTTTTTTTTTTTCATTTGTTTTTTCTTTTTCAACTAACAATCGATGTGCTTGTCAGTTCGAGGGATCTTTTGTTCTTTTTCTTCGTTTGTATCACTGAGAAAGTAGGTATACGATATTACAGTATTATAAGCACAAACATTAAAAATTAAACTATCAAGTCCAAATACAAATCCTACTTTCATTCTCCTACGTTTCGTTTTTCCAAATTTCCATCGTATATATTGTTCTTGTTGTGATGTTGTTTTTCCTTCTTACGTATCCTTTATTTACGAAAAATCAAAGCGGACAATGGTTTCATATTTGTGTTTTTGTTTAAATAGTTTTCGTTTCTTTTTTGTTTTTTAATTTTTTTTTTTTTTATCATTTTTACGATCCGGATATATAATTGTTGTCTCGACCACCATTATAATTGCCTCGGTGTAGCCGTCGCGTGGCCGCCATGTTACGAAAAAAAAAAAACAAAAAAAAAATAATAATAATAATAATAATTAAACCTCGCAGGCTACCCAGGACGGAGGAAACTCATTGTGAAAAAACATTCGCCGCTTGCCTGGAGAGTGCGCTGCGTTGTTCGTGATGGTGGTGAGGGAGCCCTGAATTGCGGCGTAAGTTTTTTAAAATTTTCTTTTCAAGAACGGACGTAGCCAGAGCTAGTTATTTGTTTTATTTTTTTTTTTTTGTTTGTTTGAAATCGGTGCTGAACGATAAGTTTTAGGCTGGGAGGGCAGGAAAGGGGGTCTTCTCTCGTTGGTGGCTTTTGGATGTTGAGGATCAGCGGAGATTGACGCATCACATGGCATATTTACGCGTCCATTCGCGCGCCAATTCGTTGTACTTCTCCCTGTCGGTTTTGTATATCCTTGCTATCTCCGGAACTAGAGGATCATCCGGGTTTGGATCACAAAGCAGAGAGCATATTGACAGTAACACTGAAATAAATCAAAATTGTTAACGAATGTAGAGTGATAAATATTTTCTAAATATGTAAATATAAATAGAATTTTTATAAATAGTTTTGTTCCAATAATCACGGTCATTTAATAATTGGACGACAAGAAAAAAGAAGACTGCCACCAGTTGGCACAAATTTGAACTATAAGATATTCAACATACCCTTTGAAATAGTAAGTGCAGGGGACCATTGCGATCTCAATATGTCCAAGCAAATACTTCCGTTACTGTTTATGTTAGGGTGATAAATTCTTGTTGTGAAAGCAACCTGTAGAGAATTTAAATAAACATCGATATTAATCATACAAATTCTGTTTTCATCTCTAACCATCAGACTTCACGATTTTTTCAACGTGCATCATCGATGTCAACTTACCTTGGGAGGTTTGAAGGGATAATCTGTGGGAAAGTGAATTGTGAGGAAAAACACCCCTCCTTGGTACGGACTGTCAGGCTGCAAAATAACGAAATACTTTAGTTTTCGAACATTCGTTCTTGTATAAGTTCACTTAATGATTTCTGTCTTTAGATGAGATCTAGAGATTAAACGAGTCAAGGTATTTTTAAACGCGTCGTCATGAACTGATTCTCACAGTAATATACGCAAAATATTTTAACTATCCATATTGACAATTTGTACTCACTGGTCCCATAATAGTGGCCTGCCAGTGGAATACTGAAATATAAGATCGACAGGGCATTAAACACTTTGACGAGATATTTTTCTATCATACTTTTTCAAAAATAACTCGAATAATTTCAAATTGAAACTCGAGACGACGATGCATGAATAAAATTTTGTGTAACTTTTAATGTTATACGGAAAAAATGTATACAAGATGTATTATTACAAAAATGAAGGCTGGAATCGGTTTCTAAACAACTTGGCAAATGTGCAAAGTCGTACTCGTGGATTGATAATTCATGTTCAAGGTTAGCAGGATGTATACGATAGAAGGAGTAAAGCAAAGTAACCCTGAAACCGTACTAAGTTTCCACTGCAATTTGTAAATTTTTGAACACAGTTTCAACGATAATGAAAACAGATAGTTTACAATCAAATGCATTCACGAATATCGCATAAAATTAGTAACTATTAGCATAGGCCAGTTTCTCTTTGTTCGTGAACCAAATTATGAATTTTCTTTGTTACTAGAGCTAGAAAAAAGAAAATGTAACTTCGAGTTTATCAATCCCTGGGGCTTTATAGTCAAAAAGTTCTGAACGTTTATGAAACAAAACGAATTTATCAAAAGTTTTGTCTCGTATACGTTCAAACAACAGTAAGCGTAAGAAAAATACTTACAATCGTCTCCTACAGGTCCGGCGGAGCATTGTGCAGGTGGATCTCTTCCAAGATCCTGAAGTTCCTGTAGCAAAACCAGTAAACGTAAAAAAAATGAGTCTTCGTTAAAAATGCATATCAATTGTGAACAAAATGGCGTCAAAGTAGCTTGAAAGATTGGCTTATGTTCTGAATCATCGGAGATGTAAGGTCAAAGAAAACACAGGTGCAATCTGGCATTGGTGCATATAAATTATATAAATGGCTTTGCGATAAACAGCCGAAGCAAGGTGTATAGAATACTTCCCATCGACCATCGATGAAGTAAGAAACAAATGCGATCAAAAGAATAAGAAATTGCAATTCCATTGAAAACCTCAACCCTACAGTTAGCGCCCAATGGTTCCAAGGAATGTCCAATGTGAAAAAACAGGAAAAAGCCAGTGTCTATAAGGAATAAAAGCTACGCAGATATCTAATGTGCTTCTCGGCGGATTCATTGGGACTGGACCAGCGATGGTGCAATTGCGGAATGAAAAGAAGTCTGAGCCCAAAGTTCTAAGAGCATAGGGTGATGAGAAGAAAACGTATGAGGTTCTCGATGCTGAGAATGAGTCATTTGGAATTCGATTATGACGAAAAAGATTTGAGAGCGGAATGTTGCAGGAAACGTGGCTCGATCGTTCGGTGTAAGAAAATGAGGCAGGTTTGAAAATGAGCAAAATGTTCAGTAATTTCCAAGTTATCTATAGAACCGTGTGCGTGTGTGTATATATGGATATATGCATATATATCTATATATAAATTGAACATATATATATATAGATATGGATGTACACGTTGAGCCACGAATTTACGTTACTTCCGCCAATTTATCGGCCAGGCACTCGAACAATTTTCATTTTTTTCACTGTCACCTCGACGGTTCGAGTAACGCCGACACGTAGAGAGCGCGATGTCGAACGTGCGGATGCGTGCATCGGCGATAGTGAAGAAAAATGGTAATATCACAAGCCGCGTCGTGCGAGGGACCGAAGAGAAAAAAAACACAGCACGAGAAAGAAATGGCAAGACACGATGAGAAGTAAAAATCCAACATGATTTTCCAATGCTGGGCCATCACATTGGTATCTCCATCTCTCTTTCTCTCTCACTCTTTCCTTCTCGCCCTGGGCACTGCAAAATCGTTAAGGGCGTTCGGACGTGTACGATGCACATAAAACGTCGGGGTTACGAGGCTTATGCGAGAGCCACGACACGATATATTGACGTACCTTGTTAATTCGTTTTAAAGCCATTTGATGAACTGTGTGTTGATATTAACTGGTCGAAAACCAGACAACGAAACCCGCTAGCCAAAGATCTTTGATTAGGGATTGCAAGATGGCTGCCGTCTAAACGTCGTTCGACTACGCGAATCAAGCTAACGTTAGCATCTCGTTGTTTTAATACTTCGTCGATAAGACAAATTGACAAATTTACTTCACGACACAGTAATCGTATTTCGTTGCACTCGTTACTTGTTAATTTATCGGTTACAAATGGCGTTAAGTTTAACGAAATTTGTCGCCTTTTGTCGAAACTTTGATCTCGAAAATCACGCTGGTGCCCTCACGGATTTCCTCTTATCGACAACTAGTTAGATTTTTAACGTCATACGAGAACTCGACGGTAGATGGCAAAAAGAGCGCTCGAGCGCGTGGCGCGCTCTTCGAATCGACTTTATGAAATTCGATATCTTTTCGTCTCGTTCTTTCAGCAATTTCACGAACGGAATGAAAACGACTCTCCCAATAATTAATAACTATGATTAATCGACGCATTATGTATTATACATCGAAATACTTCACCATAAACGACTTATCAAAATTAGTCGACCGATTGTGATACCTTGAAAAATTCATGTCAGAAACAGCTCACGACGTGTATAATCATAATTGTGTCACGTCATCGTTCCATGACTCGCACATGAATAGACATAGTCGAGCAGTGATTTATTAAACGTTGCATTATAAGTTTTTATTTATCTCGTCTACGTGTAAACACTAATTGTAAGAAGACCATTGAATCACCCTGTGTAAATAAAGTTCATATTCGCCTAGTGCGACGACAAATAAACTTAACCTTCTTCTCTTATCCATATACAATTAACGAGACTAAATGAGTCACTACGTATACTGATAGTGCGACTATGGTTACCAATCGTCGGTCATCGTCTGTTAGCCCGCATGATGAATCCCTCGCGACATATTCCCCGTCGAGTATGAAAACAATTGCCATGCGTACGTATCATATTTCGTTTGGAGGTTAGGAAACTTTACCGGTGAATCGAGTCATAAAAAAAAAATGTATTTTCTTCGTGTGTCTTGACGAAACATCTAATTTTACTTCCTAGTTAATCTTGATCGATTAACCTTCAAAATGGCGGATCCCAAAAGTTCAAAAGGGACGAACTGTCGTATCGATTGTCCAGGTCGTATTCCTAGATCTCGGGACGACAAGTCTTCGCAGAGACGTCATAAAAGGCAGTACAGGAGAAAACGTCAGAATTTTGTTTACAAACCAGAGGAGGAAATTTGGCACGAGCCTTATATGCAGCCCCTTCGAGGACAATTCTCGTCGATATCACTGCAGTGTGACTCGACTATCGAATTACCCTGGAAGGACATTGCGGTTATGTCCGAAGGTGGAAAATTGCAAAAATTTAACAAATGCGACGAGGTAAGATCATCGAAGGACGACGAAATTTTGAAAGTTGTCAAGAAAGAATCTACAGGACTTATGAAACTTCCATGGTGCGATTTGGTGATCGATGATGAAACCGTGTCGAGCAATGCGATTCATAAAACAAATGGAATCGTGACGTGTGATTCATCGGTTGAAATTCCCTGGAGTGATCTCACTCTAGAATCTTCAGTGAAAATTCAACCAGTTCCAAAAGATAAAACCTGTCACCGTGACGACATTGAGATACCTTGGGACGCTATTTTGGTGCCAAGAAATTTGATAATTGAACCAAATACAAAAAGGAAACATCCTTCGTCGAAGACACCGTCGAGGAAGAGCAAAAAGAAACAAGAAATTCGAAATTGTAGACTCGATTGTTCCGGTATAGATAAATAGAATTGCAAATTTTTCAAGTCAATTATAAATAACCTTTTCTTGTTTTTGCAATCATTGGAATTATAATACTGACAAATGGATCCTGATAAATTTGCAAGGACGTAATTCACGTAGGAATGAATCGAAACACGTCGCAGGTTTTAATTTGTTAAAGTCAAACACGAGTAAGTCGAGCTTGTATTCTAGCAACGGGTCGAATAATCGACCTCGTCGCATATTCCATGCATGCCAAATCTGTCGACTTGCAATGTTTGTCCATTTTAGTCGTCGTCAGTATCGTCACGCCTTGCATAAAGAAAATGAGAGTAGCGACAGATTGCTGAATACATATTACTATTATTACAGATATTCTACATGTGTATACATATATCCCCGTCGATACGAGTATCATGTTACCTATGGTGTTCTGGCATCGTGTTTCGGAAACTCCCCGGCAGCGCCGCTTCAACAAGGATCAACACAACATTATGTATTCGTGATTAACGCCTCTGCATGACCAGACACAATCGAACATAACAATTCATTTTTCATCGTAGGTACATTTCCATCCACATCTTGGTATTTGAGAATCTCAACTGACAATGAGCCAAATTGGGATATCGAAGCTTTTTCCAAATCGTAGAGAAACGACCTCGTAGAGAAACCCACGCGACACGCGCGTGTACAATCTCAACCCGCCAAGGCGTTTCTGCATTCGTCTCTCGGACAGCAAAAACCGCGGTTCATATTTTTACCTCGGTCTATTTTCGGGTGGTTGAAAAAGAAAACGCTGCTTCACTATACAGGCATACACATATGCATGAAGCATTCGTCTTTCTTTCTACCCACGGTATATGCATTCATCGTTATATTGAAAGGTAGAACGTTCTTTTAAGAGAGTCGAGGAAGCATCGTATTTTAGCTGCTAATTACATTTGTAAATAGAAAAGAAGCCATGATTCTCTTAACGTTGTACAATTATGTCGAAGTTAACAAGGTGTATGTATGCTTTCACGATGTTCCGCTTCCGTATTTTTTGCACGGATGACGTCGCAATAGCGTGTATTATTATTTTATGTCCAAGAATGTATCTTTGCTGTAACGAGCCAATGCATCGAGGAAGCCGTTGTCTTTATTACCGGAGAAAATATTTTTTTTATTAACGTCGATCGGTATGATGAGTCAGAATACCACGGTCGGTAATGTCACGGACGTAGCGTATACTGCGTACCTCGTCCGCACAGTGGCGCTACCTGCGGTCGACAAAAACCACTGTCTAATTCGCCCGCACCATACGCCTATCTTCAGACGTTTTAACACGGGTTGGCACTAGTAAGGATCAGTCGGCACTTGCCATTAGACTGGGACGGTTCGTTCGAAAACTTGGGTGTGAGTCACACGGGGGGAAGTCCTCCACACCGATGTATACACATATGTATACACGTACAGACACGCGCTCTGGAGTTTCCCAGTGAAAATGGCGTAGCCACAAACCGAAGTCGCAATAATACAGTGATTTTTCGCGTAATAAAAAAGTGCATCGCACCGGTTTTATCAACGATACCACGAAACTGTGCTTTCACGAAAAAAAAACGTCAATGAGACAGGAAATACGAACGATCGTCATTGGATTATATCCCGCGAAAATCGTACGAATTCGTTCCGGGTGAAAAGTGTTGTGTTCTCTCTCTCTCTCTCTCTCTCTCTCTCTCTCTCTCTCTGTTGGTTATACAGTGCGATAGTTGGTCCTGGAATAGCCTCGGGATTAATACATATTTTGACAGCGTTCCGTGCCACTGGTTATATTTTCGTTCGCTTCCTCCGGACGATTAGTCGAGGTATCTCGTAAGTACGGCGATCGTGTGTTTGACTGGCGTGAATAATTCGTTCGACGAATACGCCAGAGTGACGTGCGAACGGCGTGCGACGGCAACGAGTTTGTTGTGTCAGTGCATCGTGCTGTGTTCTACGATAAGAGATAAAAAGAGGAATAGAATTAATATTTCAAACAACGATCATGCTACGTTTCGCCAAGCGTCGAAAATTCATCCTCGTGACAGATTGAGGACGTTCGAGCAAAACCAAGATGGCGCCACTGGAGTTTTGACACAAACTCCATTACCTCCGCTCCCCGTTACCCGCTCCATTCTTTCCTCCGGTAGCTCAACGTCTAGCCGCTATCAGCTGGATTGCACGGGCGTTATCAAGAGATCCAATAGTCTCGGTGGAACTTTTCTTTTTTTTTACAATCTTCGACGTATTATGAGCAGAGAATTCTACGTACCCTGCGCCCCATACGCTTATCCGGTGAGTACTTTTGACTCACACTGTCTATATCGCATATACACTATGCTCCTATGTGTATGCATGTATTATGTATGAGGCACTTTCCGTCAAGGTAACAACTTTGCCTAATCTCAATATAATTTTTTTTCTATATTTTCAAGAATTATTATTATTATTTTTATTTCATTTTTATACAATTAAAAAAACAAACTACAGGTACATAATTTCCTATCTAATAATTTATTGTGAATTTTCACTTGGGATAAAATTTCTTTATCCATAATAAAATGAAAATAATCATTTCGCAATGTTATTCATCAGATTTACACCAAGCTTAAGAACAAACTTCAGGAATTTACAAACAACGATTTATCATTTACGTTTCTCGGAAATTCTGGTAAATGGACAAAAATAAAAATAAAAAAAATGGAAAATTAAGATAAAAATTTTACTTTTTTTGATTTTTATTTTCGTGAAGGCAAAGTGGAAGAACAATCTCGGACGTCTCGTGGAGAAGTGGCTTGGCTTCGTGGAGAATGTCTACAGATATATGCTATATAATTTTATTGATTTGCGTAACTATACGAGTGAAGTTGAAGCGTAAGCGACGCATCGAACGCACTAAGGTTTTTTTTTTGTTTTTGATCGACAAGCACGCGTCTTCCCCCAGCTCGGGCACCTTGTGGTGTTTTTTTTTTTTACGAGGGCTCGTGTTTCATTGTTTTTTCGTCACCGTGCCTGGGACTCGTCATTGTTCTCTCGTCGCTCGGTGTTGACTCGCGGCAAACCCCCGTCCCTTTTTACTCTTTGCTTTCATGAATTCTCCAAACATATGACGAATACTAGAGGGTTATTGACATTTCCCCTTTGCTCAAAAGTCTCGTTTTTATTGTATCCCGTCGTGTTAACGAAGCTTACGAATCAATGCGACCCTTATTTAAGGTTTAGGTCGAATAATCGAGAACTTTGATTTTTCGCTTTCTTTGTAACATTTCAGTCTTTTGAATACCTGAGAATATTGAATTTTTGATATTAGAATTTATTGTAAATTGTTTACATGAATTTTTGTAAATTTTTTTTATTTTTTTTTTATAAGAGAGAATTAAAGGAAAGAAGGAATACGAGGACGAATTCGAAATAAAAACATGGGAGTTTGATACGGTCATGATTTTTGTTTTCGTGTTGGGTCAAATTATAAAAATATTAAATTTTTGCTATTAGAATTTATTGTAAATTTTTTACATCAATTTTTGTAAATTTTGTTTATTCTTTTTTTTCTGCTTTTTTTTCTTTGATAAGAGAGAATTAAAGGAAAGAAGGAATACGAGGACGAATTCGAAATAAAAACATGGGAGTTTGATACGGTCATGATTTTTGTTTTCGTGTTGGGTAAAATTTCAAGAATATTAAATTTTTGCTATTATAATTTATTGTAAATTTTTTACATAATTCTTTTTAAATTTTCTTTATTCTTTCTTCTGTTTTGTTTTTGTTTTGATAAGAGAGAATTAAAGGAAACAAGGAATACGAGGACAAATTCGAAATAAAAACATGGGAGTTTGATATGGTCATAATTTTTGTTTTCGTGTTTGGTCAAATTTCAAGAATATTAAATTTTTGCTATTAGAATTTATTGTAAATTTTTTCATCATGTTTTAAAAATTTTCTTTATTCTTTCTTCTGCCTTTTTTTTTGATAAGAGAAAATTAAAGGTAACAAGGAATACGAGGACAAATTCGAAATAAAAACATGGAAGTTTGATACGGTCATGATTTTTGTTTTCGTGTTGGGTCAAATTTCAAGAATATTAAATTTTTGCTATTAGAATTTATTGTAAATATTTTACATCAATTTTTTTTAATTTTCGATATTCTTTCTTCTGCTTTTTTTTTGATAAGAGAGAATTAAGGGAATGAAGGAATATGGGGACTAATTCGAAATAAAAACATGGAAGTTTGATACGGACATGATTTTTGTTGTGGTGTTGGGTCAAATTATAAAAATATTAAATATTTTCTATTAGAATTTATTGTAAATTGTTTACGTCAATTTTTTTTTAATTTTCTTTATGCTTTCTTCTGCTTTTTTTTTATAAGAGAGAATTAAAGGAAAGAAGGAATACGAGGACGAATTCGAAATAAAAACATGGGAGTTTGATACGATCATGATTTTTGTTTTCGTGTTGAGTCAAATTACAAAAATATTTGGGTTTATCTTCGTTCCTGGAGCGGATCGAAATTTGTGGGTAATGTTTCTGTAACATTGAAACTTTCCTCTGTGGTATGCAACGAAATCTCAGTTACATAAATGATCTCTCTCCCGATATTAATATATATAAATATACGCGTTGGTATATATCCATCGGTTTCTCTCCTCCGGTCGGTACCCGTCGGCCTCGAGGGAATGTGCGCACATTCGGTCGTCCAACCATTATAGTACGAGAGCCCTGGGACCAAAATTTTGACATCATAGCATCAAGACCAAAACCATATAAAGTCGATAACTAGGATTAGCCCGAACCAAAAAATAATAATATCAGAAATTTTCTGCGTCTGACCCGACTGCATTTTCGAAAATCTCAACAAATTTTGCCGACCTGAATCCTAATAATAGGGTAGAGTGGGGATAGTTGAGCAAGCGGGTAAGTTCGGCAATCGTAATATCTCGAAAACTAAACATTGCACGCTTGTGCATCAAATGGACGAAAGAGAGGTATGGGGGAGGGGAATACAACAAATCATTGCCAGTAGCCATGCGGCGCACGAGACGATGACACGGGACGTTTTATTATTATTACGCACAAAAGTTAAAAAATACGTGATTAAGTATTTTTCTTCTAGCATTGTGTGAAAAACCAGGGCAGCAGCTAGACGAGTACTAGTATGTGGTACATTTAAGTGGCTATCAATCTGCAATAATCATTTTAACGCACGTGGCACGGATTTCATTATAAATTAACATTTGTTAAAAAATCTGAGAAGAGGCTAGTCGAGCAGTTTTCGATGGGGCTAGTTGAACGATGTGCAACTGTCCTCATCGGCTGGCACGCATCACATGGCGGAGGTGAATACATCACGCTATCGTCGGTCCTCCTTGTTTATTTAAGAAAAAACATTTCACAGTTTGTTGCACTTAATGTTCATGATTCAAAATGTAGCTAATTAATGTAGCTATTGGTTTATTACTGCATTGCATCAAATGGTCTTGCATGTGTCTGATTTGTTGATGGAATTATTACCTTGCTCAACTGACCTCATACCCTTGCTCAACTTACCCCGCCTATGGGGCACGTTGAGCAGCTCTACACTCTCTCACATTTACGATAATATCTTTTAAATCAGACTTGAATTGGCTAATGTTTCTGAAGGGGTTTTGAGCTGGAGAATTTGCGGATCTAACGGTGCAAGAATCAAGGAAATCGGATGTATTTTTTAAGAGTTATGATCGATTAAGCCAGAAACTGCTAAACTATCCCCGCTCTACTCTATGTCTGATTTTCGAAATACCGGGTGGCCCACATAACTCTTAACAGCTGAATATTTCGGAAACTATTTGTCCAATCAAAAAGTTGTTTATGACAAAGTTTTATGCTTTCGAGGGACCTTTCTAACTATACAAATATGAAGTTACTCCCTGGCTCCCTTTATGGGGGAGGGTGGGGGGTAACTTTACAATTTCAAACGGGACCCCCTATAAAATGTTAGATGGTTGGATTCTACGGGAAAAAACAAATAAATTTTATTTGAAACATTTTGTTGTCAGATGTGATTTTTTGTCAGATAGGGGGTCCCGTTTGAAATTGTAAAGTTAACCCCTGCCCCCCATAAAGGGGGGCAGGGAGTAACTTCATATTTTTGTAGTTAGAAAGGCCCCTCGAAAGCATAAAACTTTTTCATGAACAACTTTTTGATTAGACAAATAGTTTCCGAAATATTCAGCTGTTAAGAGTTATGTGGGCCACCCTGTATAGTTGAACGATAGATCTTAAACACCGAAAAAACGTTTTTCAGACGCCAGTAGTGTAGCGCCTAGCAAGGAGACCATTTTCAAAAATTAAAAATGAGACGAAGAAAAACTTATAGCAGCTCGTTTGAAAATCTTTTATACAAGTTAATTTGGATTAGTCGATGCGAAAAAAATCACTTTCCAGAAGAAAATGTGAGCACCTTATGTTTTGAGACGGTTTTAAAAATGTTAAAAAATTTTACCGATCGGTAACATAGCAATCTGTCTGGAAATTATTCGACACGATGAAATGAGTTATCCAGATGAGTTAGCCAGATGCTACGCGCAAAACGTCTGAAAACAATTTTTTTTGTAATAAAATGACAAAATCTATGTACATTTTCAATATCAGACGCATTGTGATAATACCGACTGAATTTTTGTTTGGACATAGCAGAAACGGGCTCCCATCTAGATGCTACACTTTTGACCGTCAATACCCGACTAGTTGGATTCAGAATCATCTAATCTACCGATTTTATACGGCTTTGGCCGTAAAACGATCATGCATGGTTTTGGTCGTGGGCTCTCGTACTATTAGCGAAAACAATTGAAATGAATCGGGGTGAATCTTTAATATTTTGGAGAAGTAACTTTGTCGCTGTTGGAGAAGAGAGACGATTTAATAAAAATAACGATTTAATAAATTCTCCCTGTTTTTTAACGGATGACTTTACCAAACCCGCGTGCGGGGGGAATTTAAGGGAGTAACGCATCTAGGAAGAAGTGCTATAGGCAAGCTTGAAATTTACTGCTAGAAAAAAAATATTCCCCAGGGAATTGTGTTGCACTACTTCATTTCTTTTCAAATCTGCAGCTGAAGTGCACAGAATTCTTGTTGAGACTTACAACGATCATACTCTGCGGGAAACTATGTGCAGAGATTTGTTTAAGCGCTTAAAAAATAATGATTTTGATGTTTAAGACAAAAAACGTTCTAGCGCAGTGAAACAGTTTGAAGACAAAGAATTCTAGTCGTACCTGCAGAATTATTAAGAGGCTAACGCATCTAGGAAGAAGTGCGATGGGCAAGCTTGAAATTTACTGCTAGAAAAAAAATATTTCCCAGGGAATTGTGTTGCACTACTTCATTTCTTTTCAAATCTGCAGCTGAAGTGCACAGAATTCTTGTTGAGACTTACAACGATCATACTCTGCGGGAAACTATGTGCAGAGATTTGTTTAAGCGCTTCAAAAATAATGATTTTGATGTTTAAGACAAAAAACGTTCTAGCGCAGTGAAAAAGTTTGAAGACAAAGAATTCTAGTCGTACCTGCAGAATTATTAAGAGGCTAACGCATCTAGGAAGAAGTGCGATGGGCAAGCTTGAAATTTACTGCTAGAAAAAAAATATTTCCCAGGGAATTGTGTTGCACTTCTTCATTTCTATTCAAATCTGCAGCTGAAGTGCACAGAATTCTTGTTGAGACTTACAACGATCATACTGTGTGTGAAACTATGTGCAGAGATATGTTTAAGCGCTTCAAAAATAATGATTTTGATGTTTAAGATAAAAAACGTTCTAGCGCAGGGAAAAAGTTTGAAGACAAAGAATTGAAGATACTTACTTCACGATGACTACTGTAAGCCTCTGGTCGTACCTGCAGAATTATTAAGAAATTGATTTCACAACAATTCCCAAACGTTTCTTTTAGGCTAATTATTTTAACCAAAGTATCAATACTCACGAAGAAACAGCGATAACTTATTGAACGTCCTAATAACATAGCCTTGTACTTTATACGTGTGTACGTTCTGTCGAAGAATACAGATGCTTTGTTTACTGCGTAACAGTGCGAACGTGTAGAACTGGCAAACGTACACAGGTATGAGGAGAAGACCAAGTCCGAGCAGGTTTCATACTATGGTCGAGTTCTCTGCGAGCGACGAGAATGGCCGTGCCCAGGCGAGAGAAAAAGAAGCGTTCATCGATCGTACCGAAATCTTCGCTTGGTAAAGGACATTCGCGTTTCGTAAGAAACGAATGACTGCCCTTTGTATTATCGCCTCGATAGTTGAGATCGTGCATGTGTACATGCGGGAGTCTCGATGTGAACTGACGAACAATTCAGCCATTTTTTTTACACCGCGCAAGCGTGTGAGTGTTGGGACAGGCCAAGGCACGTACGGTTGCGCGAGAGGGGGGGGGGGGGGGATGGGAGCGTGCTACTTGCACTTCGAAAACGGGAAACGTAAATTGTCCGGCAATGAGCAACCGATCGCCTTAAAATTTGGAGGATACATAGAGAATTATGGCATAAAGTGCATGACAGTCTTATTTTTCCAAAATTTTGGAAAAATTTTTGCAGTTACAGTTACCACCGGAAAATTGTTTCCAAAATTTTGGAAAAATGAGACTGTCATGCACTTTATGCCATAATTCTCTATGTATCCTCCAAATTTTAAAGCGATCGGTTGCTCAGTGCCGGACAATTTACGGATCCCGTTTTCGAAGTGCAAGTAGCTCGTGGCTAGTTACACTGTCTCTTAAAATCGAAAAATTGTTGTTTTTCTCACATACAAAATGGTTTGCGGGCTCGAGTTAACCCCTTAGATTACAATGACGGGCATAGCCCGCGTACGATGATTGGGCCAAACGTAAATATTACGGGCATAGCCCCGCGTACGATGATCGGACCAAACTAATTACGATTGCCCGGATTAGCGTGTTACACAAGTCGTGCGAACCTTCCGAACGCTGCGCGAGCTTGTATACAATTTCGGTCCAACATCTTCGAATCTAAATCGTAGGTTAAGGGGTTAATAAAGATAAATTGTTGCAAATTGACTAAAGAACAATATACTCAAAATTCAAGGTCATCCAAGGTAATATGTACTTGGTGTATAATTACAAAAATTGCGAAAATTCTTTTCTTTAGATTTTTTTGAAAAACTTAATAAAGCTTCTTTGATGTTGCATTAAAATGTATGCAAAGTTTTAGAAGGCTTCACCGAGTAGAAGCCAAGATATTTATGGATGAAAATGAAACTTTTAACACGCGTTCTTATGAGAGATTTTCATCAATAAATATCTCAACTTCCGCGTGGTAAAACCTTCCAAAAATTATTACACACGTACGTGTGACATCAAAGAAGATATATCCAAATTTTCAACAAAATCCTTAAGAAAACGATAAAACGATAGAATTACCTTAAGAGTAAAATGTTGGCTTATCGTTCGTGAAAAACTTTACGTTATTAAACGATACGTGGGTAACCTCTCGTGATGTAAAATACGAGGATCGTGGAAAGTTCGTGACGTAGCGGTTAGTAACGATGCTCGTAAAAGATTTTTCAAGTCGTTCGTGCGTCTCGATGTTGCGATCTTTTTTTTTCGTCTCATCTGTTTACGTTTGGGGAGAGTAAAACAGTCAGCGCGACGCGAATAGCGAAAAGTAATAACGTCGTGAAATTCTTCGTATCACGTCGGTCGCCAGAATTTTGTGCGATGTGTAAAGAATGGTGGAAAAAACGTCCGAGTAAGCAGCATTAATCTTATTTATGAAAAAAAAAATAAACAACCAAGCAAACGAATTAATTGTCTCCTCGGAACTATAAACTTTGTTACAAGTACAGGCGATCTTTCGATCCGCAGTTGACCAAGAGTGGTCGTTAGCGAATGGCTGACCCGGTAATCGTGACCAACGCGCGGGCAGAGATGCGTGGAGCGTATGCGCGCACGCCACGGAGTAGGGACGATGACAAAATATCGATATACCGATGTATCGATATATCGATATTTTTAGTTCGATATATCGATATTTTTTGTTCGATATATCGATATTTTTGTTCGATATATCGATATTTTTGTTCGATATATCGATATTTTTAGTTCGATATATCGATATTTTTGTTCGATATATCGATATTTTTAGTTCGATATATCGATATTTTTTGTTCGATATATCGATATTTTTGTTCGATATATCGATATTTTTGTTCGATATATCGATATTTTTTGTTCGATATATCGATATTTTTGTTCGATATATCGATATTTTTTGTTCGATATATCGATTTTTTTCCGGTATATCGATATTGATATTTTTTTTAAATATCGATAGTTTTTGGCCCTTCCGACAACCCTACCGCGGAGTCGTGCGTTGGGTGCGCAGAAGCTCAAATTTCATTGTTTGCGCAGTGTTGCCATGGCAACCGTACGCGGCGCGTGCGCAGGCGTTGGATATTGGAACGGTAGAGTGGGGGAGATACTTCGACGCTCGCAATCAGCAATTCGTCCGCAAAATTGATAAACACTGTCGCGTTTCGTAGCGCCCAAGTCAGATAATGTAGAAATTCTAGTCATCGTAGAAATGAAACATGCGTCTCGTATCTCGACCCTTGTTTACATTTCGCTCATCAGAAAAAGTCACTGTCCCGTATATCGTAAGAAGCCTAACGTTGCAAGATTCCGCGTTTCTTATCGTCCTAGAATATTCGCACGATATACGAAACACCGGGGCCAAACGCTACAGTAAACAAAAATTAACTCCTTCAATAAAACGCTTACGTACAATAATAATGTTTAACCCACAAATCTTGTCGACCCTCTTAAACAAATCAATCGACCTCTCGTGACCTCTAACGATACATATGCACATGTTTCTTCTATAAAACGCTTACGTACAATAATAATCGGGATTATAATTTTATTGCCGTTTTTTTTCACTTTCCAAAGTGAACCGAGCGTGTAAGTTCATTGAGAAAAGTTATTGCCAATCGACCAAAGAACAACATACTCAAAATTCAAATTTATTCTACCTTGAGTTTATTTGTTATATAATAAACTAAATCTTGAATTTGTTCTTCCATAAGATTTTTTATAAAAACTAATCGAAGCTTCTTCGATGTCGTATAAAATTGTGTGCAAAAGTTCAACGCGCTTTATCGAGCAAATAATCGAGATACTCGTACAATGTTGCGATATTTAACACAAGCTCTTATTTTTCGAAAGTATTAAATACAAGAAGCATCGATTGAGAGGAAATAATTTAAAAGCGTTGAGGAAAGTGGTTTTTAATTTGTGGGTTGTTGTTTGGGCATTTGTAATAATTAAAAAAATCTGGTTTCCAAAATTTATCGAATATTTTGTATGCGAATAATTGAAGAGAATAATTTATTTTAGTTAGTTCATTCGTTAATGTAACATTTTTGGATATTTGAAAAATAAGAAAATTAGAAATTTCACATATTCAGTTTCCAAAATGTTCTTATGTATAATAAGATTAATTTATTGAATATTTTGTATGCGAATAATTGAAGCGAATAATTTATTTTAATTAGTTCATTCGTTAATGTAACATTTTTTTATATTTGAAAAACAAGAAAATTAGAAATTTCAAAAATTTCTCTTTCAAATTGTTCTTACATATAAGATTAATTTACTGAATATTTTGTATGCGAATAATTGAAGAGAATAATTTATTTTAGTTAATTCATTCGTTAATGTAACATTTTTGGATATTTGAGAAATAAGAAAATTATAAACTTCAAATATTTGCCTTCCAAAATGTTCTTATGTATAATAAGATTAATTTATATAATATTTTCTATGCGAGTAATTTATTTTAGTCAATTCATTCGTTAATGTAACATTTTTTTATATTTGAAAAACAAGAAAATAGAAATTTCAAAAATCTGACTTTCAAAAAATTCTCATATATAATAAGATTAATTTATTGAACATTTCGTATGCAACGTATGCAACATTTTTGGAATTTAAAAAACAAGAAAATGAGAAAATGAGGAGATTGCAAAAAATGACGATTTTCAACAATAAATATCGTGATTTTTGATTCAATAAAGGCTCCTGAAATTTTACACACATATACATACAACATCAAAGAACGTTTTTGCAAATTTTCAGTGAAATTAACGGAAACGCTGTAAGCACAGACTTACCTCAACCCACCAATCTTGTCGACTCTCTTAAACAAATCAATTGACCTCTCGTGACCTCTGACGATACATATGTTGATGTTTGCTTATATATATATATATAAATACACATAAATATCCTCACTGTTATATCTATATATAACCGTATGCGATTTACTCGGTCCGTTTTCCTAAAATGGAAAACAATGGCCACATTTTCCGGTGCTTACAATCTCGTTTCTATCCCTCGCTCTCTCGTTCTATCTCACGAAAAAGAAAAGGGATCTCGCGTTACGAAGAGAGAGACCGTTCGATTTATTTCGCGATCGAAGATCGCCAATGAACGCCACCGCGCAACGTGGCGCGCGCATCTACGCGCAAAAGGAACGTCTCAAGCTCTCCCAATTATTTCTCGCCGGTTCGCTTACAATGTTGCACGTTTCGCGCCCGACTCGTATATATGGGAAGTTCGATTCCTTTGTAAACAATTTTTTTTTTATTTTTCGTCCATAAATTATTCTCGAGACTGTCTCGAACGGTGCTCGGTGGAATTTATTCGTTAATTGTCCTCGGCTCGATCGATCGTCCGTCGATGCAATTTGCACATCCACCAAAAAAGGGCAAAACTGGGACGAGATATTTTCTTTTTTTTTTTTACAAGCTTTTGCGACAACATTTTTGTTGAAACGCTGAAACACTTTCTCGTATCTCGATCGAATTGGAATATGTTCGAATTAAAAAAAAAGAAAATTAAAAACAGAATCAAACTCCAAAAGGAGTCCTATGCGTTTTATAATACCTTTTGAGAGACGATTTATTTATAAAAAATAAAAAAACAAAAATAAATAAATAAATAAAACAAGAAAAAAATACTTTCTCGTATGATGGTTTCGGCTTATCGACTTCACGATCGGGCAACAGTCACGCGAGTCGCCGCTCACTCGGCAGCACGCACTCGATTTCTACATTATTTGAATTGCAAAGTTATCCCCAAAGTGAAAAAAGAGACCCGGCGACGAAGCTGGCGACCATTGCACAATCTTTACCGTATCGATCTTCGTATCGGTTTTTAGCCCTCGATTTTTATGCAGTTACCGGGTGATCGACGCGCTCTGCCGTATCACTCGGCAAAAAGTTACGTATCATTCGCGTTATTCGCGAACTGGGCTTCTATGGGCGATTCCGTGTAAATTTCAGGTTTTAATTTTTTTTTTTTAGAATGAAATTTATTTTATTAAGTTGCAAACCAAATTTAAATCATTCAAATAGCTCGTATAAAATATAAATATAATTCGATTTTAGATTAAAATTGTAACGAGCGGTTTAAAAAAAAAATAATAAAGTACATTTTTTATTTTATCGTTTTTTAAATATAAGAAATGTTACATTAACGAATGCGCTAACTGAAATAAATTGTTTGTTTCAATTATTGGGATACGAAATATTCAATAAATTAATTTTATTATACATAAGAACATTTTGGAAGTTGAATATTTGGAATTTCTAATTTTCTTATTTTTCAAATGTAAAAAAATGTTACTTTAACGATTGAACTAACTAAAATAAATTATTCCCATACAAAATATTCAATAAATTAATCTTATTATATATAATAACATTTTGAAAGTCAAATTTTTAAAATTTCTAATTTTCTTATTTTTCAACTATCCAATCGAATGAACTAACTAAAATAAATGATTTTCTTCAATTATTCGCATACAAAATATTCAATAAATTAATCTTATATATAAGAACATTTTGAATGACAAATTTTTGAAATTTCTATTTTCTTGTTTTTCAAATATAAAAAAATGTTACATTAACAAATGAACTAACTAAAATAAATTATTTGCTTCAATTATTCGCATACAAAATATTCAATAAATTAATCTTATTATACATAAGAACATTTTGGAAGTCAAATTAAAAAAATATATAATTTTCTTATTTTCCAAACATCCAAAAATGTTACATTACCGAATGAACTAACTAAAATAAATGATTTGCATACAAAATATTCAATAAATTAATCTTATTATATATAAGAACATTTTGAAAGTCAAATTTTTTAAATTTCTAATTTTCTTATTTTTCAAATATCCAAAAATGTTACATTAACGAATGAACTAATTAAAATAAATGATTCTCTTCAACTATTCGCATACAAAATATTCAATAAATTAATCTTATTATACATAAGAACAATTTGGAAGTTAAATATTTTAAATTTCTAATTTTCTTATTTTTCAAATATCCAAAAATGTTACATTAACGAATGAACTAATTAAAATAAATGATTCTCTTCAACTATTCGCATACAAAATATTCAATAAATTAATCTTATTATACATAAGAACAATTTGGGAGTTGAATATTTGAAATTTCCAATTTTCTTATTTTTCAACTATCCAAAAATGTTACATTACCGAATGAACTAACTAAAACAAATTACTTCCATCAATTATTCGCATACAAAATATTCAATAATTTGTAAAATCCATATTTTTCAAATTATTACAAATGCCCAAACAGCAATCCACAAATTAAAAACCACTTTCCTTAACCCTTTTAAATTATTTCCTCTCAATCGATGCTTCTTATATTTAATCCTTTCGAAAAATTCTGTTCGAAATTAGTTCAATTTTACATAAAACGCACCATATAGCGAATATCCCTTCCGAGAACGTTTATATCCATCCGTCTTCGCCCCGGGCTCCCTCGACGATGCGGTGCGTTCTCGCTTTGAGATTGCTGCCACTGTGCTACGACCTCGCATAACTGGTAGCCCGAGAGTTTACCATTATTACTTGGCCTAGTAGCCTTCATCGTTATTCCCCAGTTGACTGTATATACACACTTTTATATGTATGTGTGTGTGTGTGTTTATGCAACTTAATCGAGGGGGCTATACCACACGCCGTTTGCAAATTCAATGTCCAATCAATCAAACGCGATAGCGAGCAACGTCGAGATCGTTGAATATTCGATTCGATCGAATCGCCCGATCTTCGTTACCTCTTACGTATTCGACATTTTCTTTTCGTAAAACATTTTCAAAATTCCTTTTTTTTTTCAAACTATCCACGACTTTTATCAACATTTTCTCATCAAAAATGAATTTTTCCACAATTTTTCGATCCGAATTTGAAAAAACAAAAAATTTCCTATTTTACTCGTTTTGATCGTTAAATTACATAATGGTACGAAGTTTGTCGATTGAAAAAAAAAACAAAAACGGTTGGGAGGAAAATTTGGGTTGGATCAAACGTCGCAAATTATTGAAATAATTATTTTCAAGAAAAAAAACAGGAAAACAAAGTTTGAAAACGATGAAACGTTTTGTGACGAGATCGCGATCGAGAGAAAGGATGGAATGATGTTTCTGGATCTCGATCGAGAGTATCAAAGATTCTGGGAATAAAATGGACGACGAAGGACGGAAAAGTTTGCCCAGAGCGAGGATAAGTTCCTCGAGAAAATCGGAAAATTCCGAAGGACGTCAAGCAACTTTTCCCAACACACCGTCGATACGTAGCGATGCTTATTCGGAAAATTTCGAGGAGTCGGAAAAACTCGGAAAGTCATCGTCGATGTCTCAGAGTTTTGGTGAAAAGGTTAGAAATAATAAAAAAAAAAAAAAGCCAAAAATCGTTTTTTTTTTAAATTTCAATAAAAACGATTAAATCGTCACGTGGGATAAATAAACAGATTAGATCGAGTCTACCCAACCTCGGTCAGCATTTGAGACGTTTGATGAAATTGAAAAGTCAGCGAGAATTGAAAAACGTGGAAAATTCGAGCGACGTTCCAAAATCCGAAATCGCGATGTGCTCATCGAGCAACGAAAATCGCACGGAAATCGCAGAGAGTTCTGCAGGTTTTTTTTTTATAATTTATCGTTAGAATAAATAGAAAAAACAAAAAAAATTAAATTACAGAATTTTGAGTTTTTTTTTGTGTCGATAAAAAATTTTATTCGCAATTTTCATTTGTAATTTATAAATGCAAGACGAGGATAATTCGTCCGTTGTCAATTCGTCCGAGAGTCAAGATCTTCCAAATTCTCCCTCGAATCTTGGCGAGATTCTGGTCGTCGAACCGATCACCTCGAATTCTCGTTTGTTTTCCGAGGCTACGACAACAAGTAAATAGAAAAATTTAATGAACAGAAATTTTGACGAGTTTACGAAAGGAAGAGCGATATTTTAATTTATTTTTTATTCGTGTAAAATCGATCGATTAGGCGATTTTTCGATCGAGAGCGATTTGACGCTTTCGAGTATTTTTGGGCAAACGACTGGACCCAGGATTCGTCCAATGGTCTCGAACGGGGACGAGTTCGATGATATTTCCGGTCACATGATCGTGGAGAGCATCGTGACGGACGATGGTGTCTCGATGATAACGAGACATCCTCTTGATCTTGCTGCTGCGTTGAATGCGGAGCTTGGATATGCTAGAATAAGGTCAGCTCGAGTTTTGACATGAAGTTTTAGTCTAAAATTGAGTTTAAATAACCAAAATTATTAGATTTGAATAAAACTATAATTTTTTCATTTATTTTGCAATTTTTTGTAATCAAAATTCATTTTTATCGATTGAATTAATAAAAATGTTTTTTCCAATCTCGTAAAATCGTTTTGCACGATGTTAGTTTCGTTGTTGTTGCAGATTTTTACAAAAATCTGAAATTAGCCAAGACTTAAAAAAAAAAAAGAATTTTACACGCGCGGAAAAAAATATAAAAGTCTTCGATCAGAATAAGGTCAGCTTGATTTTCGCCATGAAGTTCTAGTCTAAAATTGAGTTTAAAAAACCAAAATTATTAGATTTGAATAAAACTATAATATTTTCATTTATTTGGCAATTTTTTGTAATCAAAATTCATTTTTATCGATTTAATTAATGAGAATGTTTTTTCCAATCTTGTAAATTCGTTTTGCACGATGTTAGTTTCGTTGTTGTTGCAGATTTTTACAAAAATCTGAAATTATCCAAGACTTAAGAAAAAAGAATTTTACACGCGCGGAAAAAATATAAAAGTCTTCGATCAGAATAAGATCAGCTAGACTTTCGACATGAAGGTCTAATCTAAAATTGAGTTTAAAAAACCAAAATTACTAGATTTGAATAAAACTACAATTTTTTCATTTATTTTGCAATTTTTTGTAATCAAAATTCATTTTTATCGATTGAATTAATGAGAATGTTTTTTCCAACGGTGTAAATTCGTTTTGCACGATGTTAGTTTCGTCGTTGTTGCAGATTTTTACAAAAATCTGGAATTATCCAAGACTTAAAAAAAAAGAATTTTACACGCGTGAAAAAAATATACGTCTTCGATCAGAATAAGGTCAGCTTGACTTTCGCCATGAAGTTCTAGCTTAAAATTGAGTTTAAAAACCAAAATTATTAGATTTGAATAAAACTACAATTTTTTCATTTATTTTGCAATTTTTTGTAATAAAAATTCATTTTTATCGATTGAATTAATGAGAATGTTTTTTCCAACGGTGTAAATTCGTTTTGCACGATGTTAGTTTCGTCGTTGTTGCAGATTTTTACAAAAATCTGGAATTATTCGAAGCGTAAAAAGAAAAATTGAATTTTACACGTGGGGAAAAAATATCCAAATCTTTCCAAGATCGATAACTGACTCAATAACGCCGTAGGGACACGTACCAGATTGCTAATAGAAACGAGAAAATCCTCTCTCATCCCGGCAAAACACTTTTACAACCTAAGCTCGTGTCCCCGTTCCACTTACGCGATTTACGAACGCTCGACTTTTGTGGCGATGGAACGACACGTACGGTACGATTGTAAAGAATCGTTCCATCTTATCGTCTAACCCCCCTAAAAGTCGGTTTTTTCCAACATCAAAAAAATATCGATAAACATAAAAATAAATTCCAAAACTTCGTTACTTTTTGTAAAATTCCAAAAATTAATATTTTTCGAATAAAAAATAAATTATAAAAAACTTTATTAATTAAGAAAATTCAGAACAGATCGTCAATTAGCTGCAATCAAGTAATTTTCCTTTTTCTTTTTTGTCAAATACACTTTTTTCAACTTGCAATTTTTTATTTTGGCCAGAACATAATCCCCCCTAAAAGTCAATTTTTTTCCAACATAGAAACAATATCGATAAACATAAAAACAAGTTCGAAACATCGTTACTTTTTGTAAAATTCTAAAATTAATATTTTTCCAGCAAAAAATAAATGAAAAAATTCGTTATTAATTACAAAAATTCCTTTTTCTTTTTTTGTAAATACACTTTTCACCTCGCAATTTTTAATTTTGGGTACAAAATAATCCTCCTGAAAGTTGATATTTTTTCCAATATCGAAAAAAATACCGATAAACAAAAAAAATTCCGAAACTTCGTTACGTTTTGTAAAATTCCAAAATCAATATTTTTCCAATTAAAAAAAAAGAAAAAACCTTTATTAATTACATAAATTCAGAACAGATCGTCAATTAGCTGCAATCAATTAATTTCCTTTCTTTTTTTTTTCTCAAATACACTTTTTTACCTCGCAATTTTTTATTTTGGGTAGAACACAAACCCCCTAAAAGTCAATATTTTCTCCAACATCGAAAAAATGTCAATAAACATAAAAAAAAAATTTCAAACTTCGTTACTTTTTGTAAAATTCCAAAATAAATATTTTTCCAATTAAAAAAAAGAAAAATCCTTTATTAATTACACAAATTCAGGACAGATCGTCAATTAGCTACAATCAATTAATTCTCCTTTCCTCTTTTTTGTTAAACACACTTTTTTCACCTCGGAATTTTTCATTTTGTGTAGAACATAATCCCCCTAAAAGTCATTATTTTTCCAACATCGAAAAAAATGTCAATAAACATAAACAAAAATTCCAAAACTTCGCTTTTTGTAAAATTCCAAAATCAATATTTTTCCAATAAAAAACAAATTTAAAAAACCTTTATTAATCATCAAAAAATTCAGAACAGATCGTCAATTAGCTACAATCAATCAATTCTCCTTTCCTCTTTTTTTTTTTCTTAAACCCACTATTTCTCACTTCACAATTTTTCATTTTGGCTAGAACATACGCCGAGTTGCAAGCTCGAAGAGAGCACGAGCCGCGAAGTATACCGCTGCTCTTTTTTCAAGACGCAAATAGACAATCTTACATAGAGAATTCGACTTCCACCGTAACCGGATCGAGTACTTCCGGGTAAGTTCTTTTTTACCATTCTCCATTTTACTCCTTTATTTCTTTTATTTTTATTTCCATCATTTTTTCTTCCCCGTTCCTCCGCGTATATATCGTTGCGCCAGAGTTCTCGGATCACATCGATCCGCCTCTCTCGATCTTATCTCCAGCAATACGAAGCTGCATTGTAAAATACGATGGACAGTTTCCAATGGTACCACAAAGGGAGACCACGAGACAGGTCGCGGTGTATAATAGCGTCCACGGTGGTTTTGACTCCGGTACCAGCCTCGTCGCGTGTTGACCGAGCTAAGAATATAAAAAAAATTAAAAAAAAAAAAAAAAAAAAAAAAAATCGGTAACGGTATCGTTATTGCGGTCGGTTTACATTGGCTGAACGCGCGCGCTGCGGTGACGCGCGTTCTCGTACACGTTTGTGTGCCGCGAACCGATCGAACGCGAGGCAGTGATAACGTCGTGAAAAGCTTCTCGGCGATGAAATGCTCTCGATTGTTTTGGTACGAGGCACCCGCGGACTCGAACCCCGGACGATAAAAACCTGAACCGTATATATCTTTACGAGAATAATCGATTTGTGCCGATTCGAATTGAAATTCGTTTCGAGAATACGAATTTTCCTCGATAAGAATTATTGTTTTTACGTTGACGAAAATTAAGTTTATTGTAATTCGGTTTGTATTTATAAATTTTATTCCCGTTTTGTTTTTTTTTATGTAATTTATTGGTAAAGAAGAAAAATAATGGATTGTGGTTGAAGAATTGTTTTTTGTTTGTTAGTTTTGAGTTTTTGACGATAAGTATCGCTAATTATCTCGAATAGTGTTTATTTATTAATACAAATTGAAGAACTAAGATCGTTTAAGCGTTAAAATAAATTTGTCATGACGGAAGTAAATTTTGGGATAATAAAATTTTGCATGAATTTAGCAAGAAAAAAAAAAGACTTTGATCGAAAAACTGGTTTTTGTTTGTTATTTTTCAAGAATTAAGATCGTTTAATCCTAAAAATAAATTTGTCACGGCGGAAGTAAATTTAGTGAAAATAAAATTTTGCATGAATTTAGCAAAGAAAAAAACAAAATTTGATCGAAAAATAGTTTTGTGTTTGTTATTTTTCAAGAACTAAGATCGTTTAATCGTAAAAATAAATTTGTCACGACGGAAGTAAATTTAGTGAAAATAAAATATTGCCCGAATTTAGCAAAAAAAAAAAGAACAGAATTTGATGAAAAAATTGTTTTTCGTTTGTTAGTTTTGAATTTTTTACGACAACGATCGATATTTCTCTCGAATAATCTTTATTCGTTAATACAAATTGAAGAACCTAAAATCGTTTGATCCTAAAAATAAATTTATCACGACGGAAGTAAATTTAGCGAAAATAAAATTTAGTATTTTCTGTTTTTTTTTTTCTTTCATCTCGAGTTCTACGAATGTTGTAAAATTTCAAAAAAATGGTCGTTTCGTGTCGATTTCGTGATATTGCGATCCGCTTTTGTCGATCTCTCCCACGCAGAGAAATCGAGAGTATCTAACGTTGAATCGCTATTCTTAAAAAAAAAATATGAAGTTTACGATCATCGTTTATCATTTACATCTGCCGGGATTCGTATGGTAATAACAAATGTGTGTATCGGAAGATACGACGTCGATAAATCAAACGAAAAATCGTAAAAGCCTACCCCGCTCAAATTTCTGGGTTACTGGCTTCGATCGATCGTCCGATTGTTCCGGTATACACGTCTAGTCGTCACGGCGCAGCCTTGTTTGGATATCTCCTTTCGCATATCCTTCTCAACATATATATGTACATATATATATATATATATATGCATATATATATATATATATATATAGCCTTGAAACCAGGTGTGAGACTCGGATTGCGAAATATCAGATTTTATTTTTATTTTTATTTTATTATTATTCATCGCCGTGAGCCGATTTTTGAAAATTGAAACGCGCACGTGGACTCTGCGATTCTTTAAAACCAAAAATTATCGTTTTATTGGAAATTGTCAACTATTAAATCCAGAAAATTACCGATCTCTGACAAAAAATCAAATTTTGTTCACATTTTTAGGAGAAACAAGTTTAAAAAATAAGGACAAATTTTATTTTATTATTATTTAACGCCGTGAGCCGATTTTTGAAAACTGAAACGCGCACGTGGTCTCTGGGATTCTTTGAAGTAGAAAATTATCGTTTTATTGGAAATTGTCAATTATTAAATCCAGAAAATTACCGATCTGCGACAAAAAATTTAAAAAAATCTCACATTTTTGTAAATAAACGAGTTTAAAAAAGGAGAAATATTTTTTATTTTATTATTATTTATCGCCGTGAGCCGATTTTTGAAAATTGAAACGCGCACGTGGGCTTTGCGATTCTTTGAAATAAAAAATTATCGTTTTATTGGAAATTGTCAATTATTAAATCCAGAAAATTACCGATCTCCGCCAAAAGATAAAACATCTCACATTTTTGTAAAAGAATGAGTTTAAAAAAGAAGAAACATTGTTTATTTTATTATTATTTATTGCCGTGAGCCGATTTTTGAAAACGGAAACGCGCACGTGGACTCTGCGATTCTTTGAAATAAAAAATTATCGTTTTATTGGAAATTATCAACTATTAAATCCAGAAAATTACCGATGTCTGACAAGAAATCAAAATTCTCTCACATTTTTATGAATAAACAAGTATAAAAAAAACTCCGATCATTTGTTAGATAATGAAACTAGTTACAAAAGATGGAAAAATCGGTAGGGTTGCTATCGGAAATATGATGAAAATTTGAATTAAAAAAATATCTTAGTTCAATTATTTGATTACGTACACGTATAATTGTTAGTGGGGAGGTTAGGATAGTGCAATGATCTTGTAGGATGCAATTAGCATGTGAAAGAGAGAGCGACGATAATATTACAAATCAGGGACTTTCTCGAATTTATATATATATATATATATATATATATATATACACATATATATAATCAGCATATACAATTATATATGCGAGTGTACAATATTTTATTACAGCAACGGTCTCGTTTCGCGTTGCAGAACAAATCATACATTACACCCATGCAGTCAACGATCGCCCGTTGCATTGACCGTTTGTTTAATTAATTATCGCTTGACCGTTTAATTAATTATCGCTCGCTACTAATTAATTTGCCCCTTACTACCGGATCGAAAACGCAATATAAACTCGAGCGTTATTGAAATCTCTGTGTGGCAACGTTTTCCATGGGGAATTAAAAATAAAAAAAAATAATAAAATTAACTCCCATACAGATCGTTATCTCACGGTCTCGGTGCTAAATTCGTATCGCGATAAGATTTCTCCTCCCTCGTTCTCGCTCGTAAATCTCCTTTCGTTCTCGAACCTTGACGAGGGCGTTAATACGACGAGTCGTACGTTCGAATATTTATTTAGATGGCGAATGTACCAAAAAAAAGGAAATTAATTTCACTAAATTCGATAAAAAATAAATTAATATTATTTTACTATTACAAATAAATAAAATAAAATAAATTAATATTAATATTATTTAATATTATTACAAGAAGAAAATACAAAAGAATAAAAATTCTCAACAGTGAGGGTCGATCAATCGATTTTTCGATCAATCGATTTTTCAATCGACCGATTCTTCGATCAATCGATTTTTCAATCGATCGATTCTTCGATCAATCGATTCTTCGATCAATCGATTTTTCGATCAATCGATTTTTCGATCAATCGATTCTTCGATCAATCGATTTTTCGATCAATCGATTCTTCGATCAATCGATTCTTCGATCAATCGATTTTTCGATCAATCGATTTTTCGATCAATCGATTTTTCGATCAATCGATTTTTCGATCAATCGATCGTTACTGTTTAGAATTTTTTTTTCTTTTTTACATTCGAGGAATAATCATCCCCTAACGATGCAATAAAAAAAACAATATATATACAAAATTTGAATAAGCAAAACAAAAATTCCTTTCTCAATTTTTAAGAAATATTTCCCATTAACAACCTTACAATACCAGCCATGCATGACGCATATCCGTTCGAAACGTTCGTATGTATGTAAGTTCAACACGTTATAAAATACATATCGAGTTTAAACATCCACAAATTATACTGATACATTTCGCAAGTCGTAAAAGCACCGATATCCAGGAGTACACAATTTTCAATTACATTACACATTATACACACACACATATATATATATATATCTATAAAATATAATATGTAGTGTAATGAATATACCTATATATTCGTATTGCTCGTAGCTATTATATAGCTACGAGCAATGCAACTCGACGATATTACTTTTGATCGCCCGTTCTCGTGACTAACAAATTTACCTTTTCACGAACGTCATTTATACATATATGGATATACGAAAATATATAAGTTTGGCGGCTACCGTTGTCTCTCTTGCCATTTCACATTGCCGGCTACCATAAAATCACATAATGTACGTAATTGGAGCATAAGGCTAACCGAGCTATCGTCTCTTTCGCAATAATTTTCTCTCTCTCACTCTCTCTTCTTCTTCGCCCGCTTCTTCTTCTCTCTCTGTCTGCTGTGTGTGTGTGTGTGTGTGTGTGTCTCGCTCGTATTACACGGCATCGTCGATTTACTCGGTCATATATGTTACACGGTGGCTTCGTGTACCAGACGAAAATTCGTGCCACCAGGATCGGATTTTGCGATCACGAGGGATTCCTTCCCTCCTGAAAAGTACAAAAGCCTATCAGGGTATAACCGAGCGACCGATATAAATTTGTTGGCGATGTATCGCACGCTGGTGCTTTCGCTGTTCTCTCTCTCTCTCTCTTTCTCTCTCTGTTTCGTTCGCTTACCTGGTGACGGTTCGCTCCTGGCACGGGATATGGATTTCGCTGTGTTTAACACCGCGGTAACCAGTCATTGGCCACCAAGACCATTATTGGCCCATGCGATCAAGAAAATAAATAATTGTTTTTTAATTGTATTAGTATAATTATCTTCCCCTTAAAAAAAAGAAATCTTTTCTTTTTCATTATTATTTCGTCACAAAATCAATTTCACATTGTTCGGTGTTTTTTTTTTATTTACATATTTATTTCGTTATTGGCTGTGTTCAACAGCGCGGGAATCAGTCATTGGCCACTAGGACGATTATTGGCCCGTGCGATGAAGAAAATTAAAAAAAAATCTTACAAACAAATTATTTTTTAATTGTATTAATAATTATCTTCTTCTTGTATAAAAAAAGACTTTTTTAAAATTATTATTTTATCAAAAAATCAATTTTACCTTGTTCATTTGTTTTTTATTTACAAATTTCTTTCCTAATTGGCTGTATTTAACATCGTGGTAACCAGTCATTGGCCACCAAGACAATTATTGGCCCGTGCGATCAAGAAAATAAAAAATAATCTTACAAAAAAAATTGTTTTTTAATTGTATTAATAATTATCTTCTTCTTGTATAAAAAAAGACTTTTTTAAAATTATTATTTTATCAAAAAATCAATTTTACCTTGTTCATTTGTTTTTTTATTTACAAATTTGTTTCCTAATTGGCTGTATTCAACATCGTGGTAACCAGTCATTGGCCACTAAGACGATTATTGGCCCATGCGATCAAGAAAATAAAAAAAAAATCTTACAAAAAAAATTCTTTTTTAATTGTATTATTATAATTATCTTCTTTTTGAATAAAAAAAATACTTTTTTTAAAAATTATTATTTTATCAAAAAATCAATTTCACATTGTTCATTTGTTTTTTTATTTACAAATTTGTTTCCTAATTGGCTGTATTTAACATCGTGGTAACCAGTCATTGGCCACTAAGACGATTATTGGCCCATGCGATCAAGAAAATAAAAAACAAAAATTTCAAATAGCTTCTTAATCGCATCTGTATAACTACCTTCTTTTTATATAAAAAAAAATCCCTTTGTTTTTAAATTATTATTTCCTCAAAAAAAATCAATTCCACATTCTTCGTTCCTTTATTTTCTTTTAATTTACGAATTTTCTTCCTAATTGACGAAGAACGAAAGAATATACGTTGCAAGCGTGATTATTTTTAAAAACAATTTTGTGAATAGCCGAAAATTAGTCGAACGTTTAAATTTCGACATTGTGTGGGAAAATTTGAGTCGGTTCGTCCACGAACTCGCAACTTACGTGGGTAAGGAACGTCTGTTAGCGTGTCGATAAAGTCTCGAGGAACTCTCGTTCGATCGATCCTTCTCTCCCTCTCTCTCTCTGTCTTTCTCTCAGGCAACTAAAGAAGTTTGCCCGGTAACGTCTAATCACGAAAATTTCCATCACGCGAATTTTACGTCTTCCCGTTACGAGACCGTGTATCTGGCATAGTAAACTTATCGGTGTCGAAATCGACTCTTCATTTACAATATACCTTGAATACCTTTCTTTCTTTTTTTTATTTTTAGTTTCTCTCCAACAAAAAGAAAAAGTTCGTTCCGTTAAATGTTGCAGCTTCGAAGATTAGACGTAATAGACAAAGGCGTGGACGATCGCGGTACGCGTCGGTAATTTATTTTCTTTTCTTTTTTTTTTCTTTTCTTTTCTTTTCACGAGTTCACGTAATCGTCTTCGTTTAACTATATCTACATATTTTCTAGACATTATTATTATTATTACTATTATTAATATTATTATTCATATTATTATTAATATTATTATTATTAATATTATTATTATTGTTATTATTATTATTTTATTATTGTTGTTGTTGTTATGATAATATTATTACGGATGAACGATAAATAATTAATTCCAACGTTACTTTACTTCAATCAATTAAAGTTCCATTATCGGTCCATAATTTCGTTAAGATAATTTTTGTCAATAAAAAAAAAATGATTTACACCTACGATTAGAGAATTAATTAACTTTTCATTGATCGAATTGTTATTGATGATAATTGCATGGATAATTATATTTTTTTTTTATCAAAAAATACGAAATTTGCTAAATTCAGTTTTTAATTTTGTTTCCGTCGTTGTAATAATTGTTTTCCCCTTAATCTATGAAAAAGCCAGATCGAGAGAGGAATTTTAATGTAAAAATGTCTCGGTCGACAAAATGGTATTAGAATTGCGATGAACGATCCCCATTCCCCTCCCCCTCCATCCCCCTCCATCCTCTTCCCTCCCCTCCCCTCCCCTCGAGACATTCTGCCGACTGCAATTCAATTCTCTCTCTCGCAGTTTCCACGAGCCTTCTTTTATTTTTCCCTCTTTCCTTCATCTCTAAAAAAAAAAAAACGTACAGAGGAGGACTCGCTTTTACATCGCGTCTAGTCCCTCGTTCGTATTGTCATTCCTCTCGCGTGTCTATTCCTACGAGCACTGGCTGCCTCGCACGATGAATCACGCAGGAGTTACTCGAACGTTTCGCAATTCTCCTCTCAGTTTCGACGCGCCAGACGAGAGATGCTTCGCGCGAGAAAAATTCTAATTTTTTTTTCTCTGAACATTTGTCCTCTCTCTCTCTCTCTCTCTCTCTCTCTCTCTCTCTCTTTCCCTCTATTCTCGAGCTTGGCGTGGCAAAACGACGATTTTCCGCAACTTTTATTTCATCGTGGTAACGATGTGGAGGGGGAAGAGACAACGAGACGCGATAGTCGCGCGAGATGCCATCATGAGAGAACGACGATATATAGAACGACGTCAAGGATGAGAAACTGGTTTTTTTTTTCAAATATAGAATTCTCGATTTCGTGCGAAAGTGCATTAGAAATGCGGAACATCCCCCCCCTCCGGGTCTGCAATGACGAGAGAGTTATGCGAATTATAAAATATTTTTTAACATTTTTTTACACCTCATTGTTGAGTCTCTCCTCCAGCTCTTCGCTCTTGGTTATTAAGCCCTGGTCGAAACTAAGTGTGAGAGAGAGGGAGGGGCAAGGGGGGGGGGGAATAAAGTGGAGATTCTTCGAACATGATAGCCGAACAATTGGGTTAACGCGCATTCTTGCACGTTAAATGCGTTTAGAAAGTGAAAACGACGAAAAAAGAACAATAAAAGTTGTATTTATATTCAGCTTTGAATAAATAAAATTATCGATAAGTTCATCGGTAAAAAAAAGAAAATATGTTTCGCGTATTTCGAGCCCAGGCAATTTAATTAATCGTGTGGTCGATAGTCAATCGATGCATTAAGTAATAGGCTCGGTTCGAGTTCAACGGATAAACAAATATCCTGTTTGGTTAATTAGAACATAATTAATTGCCGATTCTCTTGACCAATTTCTTGTTTTCAAATTTACGATTAGTCGCTGGCAAAGTATACATACGTTTATATTTTATATATTATTATATATCTATTATTTATTATTATTATTTACTAATCAATATATTGGAAAATTATAATAATAATAATAAATATATAATAATATATTTTTATTCTTTACTATTATTTTTATTAATAATAATATATTATTACGTATTTATTAACACTAGATTTACCAGACCAGTCATTTTGACTGGTCGTGCAATTTTTAATTAAACATTCCTACTGCATGTAACATTTGTTTTCTGAAATGACGTTATGACTTCTGTAGCTGTAAATAGAAAATATATTTAATGAACTCAATACAACTTTATATATATTTGTAAGAAATATATTTAGATAGAAACAGGTATATGCAAATAGCTGGTAAATCTAGTGTTAAATAATAGTATTTTACTATATACAGGGTGAATTTCATAAGGTGTCACAGGCTTCATTCTAAGGTAGATGGGATCATTACAAACAAAAGTTGCAAATATACATTAGGGATATTTTTAATAGTTTACGAGATATAAATGTTTAAAGTTGATCCAATCGGAGCGCGTCGAGAAGCGTTAGGCCCGCCCACTCCCACCCTAGCCATAGAGATAGCACAGTGTAGAGCGTTACGTTTGGAGTTGCAAAATTCAGAACTGTCAATTTTATATATTATATTATTACGCCGCCATTTTTGTTTCTCTGGCGTTGACTGCTAGGACGGAGAGTGGGCGGCTCCAACGCTTCTCGGCGCGCTCTGATTGGACCAACTTTAAACATTTATATCTCATAAACTATTGAAAATATCCCTAATGTATATTTGCAAATTTTGTTTGTAATGATCGCATCTACCTTATAATAAAGTTTCAGACACCTTACGAAAATCACCCTGTATATATTATTTATTATTATTATTATTTACAAACAGATATATTAATTCGTAAATAATACAAATTTATGATATTTGACAATTTTTGTAAATTTTATAATAATTTATAATTTATTTTAATTTTATAATAAAAAAAATAAATCAAACGAACAAACAAATTATATATAAATATATATAATAAATAATAATATATATAAAATAAACAAAAATATTAAATATGATAAATTTTTATTACATAGCAACATATATATATTATAATAATATTAAAAAATATGTTCTATATATATATATATATGTAGACCATATAAAGGACGAAGTATATTACACCTCGGGCACGCGTCGGTCCGATGCACCCGAGTACGCTCACGCAGCCTTCGCTTATTTATTTTAGAAAGCAAAAGTCTCTCGGGGTCTCTTCTCGAGCGTCCCATAACTACGGACGGTCGGGACACGCGTACCGCGCGCTTATAAACACCCTGCACTACCGTGAAGGTGACCGCGATGACTGTTACTTCTCTTGTATTCTTGCAAACTATACACCATCGAGTAATGACTCGCCGTTGCGATACAAACCTCCTAGCTCGTCTACACAACGTATCGTCCTTTTGCCCTTCTTTGTTTTTATTTCGCCCTCCGACTCATCCGACCGTTGTTTTAATGTTTATTTTTGTGAGATGCCCTTTCACCTTCACGCGTCCTTTGACCAACTGGAATAATTTGCTTGCGCGTGTTTTTCGCTATGACCTCCCCCTCCCCTCTTCTTTTTGACAAAACCAACAAAAAAGCTTTTTATTGTGTTCGATAGAATATTTTGCGAAAGTGAAGAAGGGGTTGGGGGTACTTTTCGAAAATTTCGAGCGATATTGAAATTGACCTCCCCCTCTCCTCTTCTTTCTGACAAAACCAATAAAAAAGCTTTTTATTATGTTTGATAGAATATTTTGCGAAAGTGAAGAAGGGGTTGGGGGCAATTTTCACAAATTTCGAGCGAAATTGAAATTGGAAAAATGATTAAAAACATCATAATTAAAATTTTTAATTAAATCGGTGAGCTTTAATTAAATCGCTATGATCCCCCCTCCCCTTCTTCCTGACCAAACAAACAACAAAGCTTTTCATTGTGTTTGATAGAATATTTAGCGCAAGTGGAGAAGAAATTGGGGTGACTTTTCGAAAATTTCATGCCCAATTGCAATTGAAAAAATTATTTAAAAAAAGTGGTAATAAAATTTTTTAATTTAATTGATGGATTTTTCTAAATCATTATTGTTTTAAATATTATTTCGCCTTGACAATTATTGTGGTGAATATAATTAAGATTGTTTTTCTCTTCAAATTAGTAACAACGAAAATATCGGCAAAGACCGTGATAAGGGGTTGTTCGAGGTTAAAGCTTGAGGGTGGGGTTATTTGTCTTTTTTCCACCATTTGCCTTTTGGGATATTTTGTTTTTGTTTTTTTAAATTAATAACAATTGAAACATCGACAAAAACCGTGATAAGGGGTTGTTCGAGGTTAAAGCTCGAGGGTGGGGATATTTATCCGAGAAACTTTTTCATCACGAGTATTTTATTTAATCCCAGAAGCGAGAATAGTAGCGTGTCCGAGGTCACGCAAGATAATACGCAGGACGAGCCTTTTCCGACGGAACGACATCCGGACGGACGCGACAGAGCCCAGCAATACGACCCAGCCTCACCTACCGTCGTTCGTAAACACTTTCGTCATTTGGATGACGAGCCACCGATCTACTAAATTTTATTCTCTATTTTGGTGATGAAAACTTCACGGTCCCCTTGTCACGACCTTCAGATCAACGGTACACTGCCTGGAATAATTATTACCGAGAAAAAATAGATCTGAAGAATTGAACATTATTTTTCGACTTTGACCTTGAACATTTGTTTTTATTTTTTAATAACGGTTCTTAATTATTTATCAATATATAGTTCGTTTCGAAAGAAAATTCAGTTTATTTTTGGGACAATTCATTTGAAGAATTTTTGGAAAATTTTAGATTGGACGATTTTATCAAAGTTTTAATCGAATTTGACATTTTAATCGAATTTGATTAAGTTTGTTCATTCTGACAAAATCTCGATTGCAGTATTGATTTGAACAAGAACGAAGTACTACAAAAAGCAAAACCTTTCGTTCCTTAGGTAAACGAGCTTCACAATTCAATCCTGAAACCAAAGCCGGAAACCGCTTTAAATCTCATCAACCCCTTGTCGATGTCACCCAAGAACCCTCGTCACGAGACCCTCGACTTCGATCCTCTTTTGGGATTAAATTTCCTTCCCCTCGACATGACGTTGATCCTCGTCGGTGAGAAAACTAATTTGATTGCTTTTTTTTTTTACAATTTTTTCCAAAATTCATGACTAATCGATTAAATTTTGTTCCAAAGCGCAAAAAAAAACAGAAACAAAACGAAGAAATTGATGAAGAACCAAAAGCACGAAATAAAACTTTCCCACTGTAATAATTTCCTCGATTGTTTAGTTTGATCGTCGAGTGAAAAAGAACAAAGAAAAAAAAAGACAGACTCGACCGTGATTACAAAAATTACGACTCGCGTATAATTTAGACCTAATCTCGAGATATACGAGCGCGCATAACGATCTCATTGCACTGATTGCCACTCTAATCAGACACTGGCTCTCTTACGTGAATGGGGAAGCTCTCGTGGGCTTTTCGCATGCATCATCCGCTATAGCCGGAACCGTTGACTCGATTCTCTCGTTTCTCGAAGGAAGTCGTATCAGACGAGAGAGAGGTATTGTCGACTCGTACCGGCTCACAGTGTCTGTTTCCTTCCTTCTCCCTCCTCTCTTTTAAAAGAAGTTCACATCCACCTATCATTGGTCGAGCAGCTGACTCTCAGACGATAGAATTTCCTGTTTCGAGGATCTCATTCTCGCGCACCAGACTCGCACGATTTATACATATACAGGGTGTTGGACAACTACGAAGATACAGAAAAATACACAGGATAGCTGGCGTTGTTACGAGTAAAACAGTTTTTTTAAAACTGTTCTACGACAAAAATTGGCCGAGATATTAATTCTCAAAGTTCAGAAATTTGAAACATAACCTAACAAAGTCGATCGATGAAACCCGGGATCGCGGGTTCGAGTCCCACTCGGAACATTTTTTTTTTTACAGATTGTTGTTCTTTTTGTAGATCTTGACAAAATAACTGTCAACAAACGAACGATGAATAAAATCAATAAAATAAATGAATTAAATAAAATGACAGAAAATTTGTTTTTTTATCATTCAACCGCAGAGAAATCGATGAGATTTTTTAAACTTTGGGAATTAATATCTCGACCAATTTTCATCGCATCGCGATTAAAAAAAAATCATTGTGCTCGTACCTACAGCAACTATCTAAATATTTTCTTTGTCTACGTATTTACCAGACACCCTGTATATATACACGTGGTACAACGAATTATAGGACTGCGCGTCTGTATAAGTATACATTTATTAACCGTTCACACAACGCAAAATACGACTCGATGATGAATCGCTCAAGATTTTACCCGAGTGCCGGGTAATTGTTCACGAGTTTGCGCGAAACTCGAGGCAACAAATTACAATAAAAAAAAGGAAAATAAATATACGTACATATAGTGTGTTACGAGGCTTTTTCCTGATTACTCTTTATCCAGCTTCGTTCTAATTTTACATTAACGAGGCGATACTCACTCACGGAACTTAACTCAAGAAAATCGTCGTCTCATCGAGCACATTAAGGGATCAACAATTTTGCAATAATCAAAACTTCCATTCGCCTTTCAATTTTTCTCCCTCGTCACTGTTTCTTCCCCCACATAAAATAAGTTTCCTCAATTACCGATCTCCTAATTGACCAAAAAACAAATACACTTTTTTACATCAATAATCCATTAATAAGTAAATAACTGATTTTGTTTTTTAGATTTTATTATTAAAAAAAGAAAAAAACAAATTGATATTAACAACGCGTCCCATTAGTAACCCTCGGGCATATCGAATAATTGTATATTTCCATTTTCATACGCAAGATACTCGCGATTATTATCCGGTACTGTGATATTTCTTTGTGGATAATTTTCTAATGAGTCGTCCGATGCGCACGCGCGCACGCGAACCCGGCCATTCGCGCGACGTATATAGCAAAAGGGTTTTATTGCGAGTAATAAGCGGGTGCGCGATGCTCGAGTAACGCGCAATAGGTGTTTATCTCCGGTGTAGCACAAGATTTTATAATTGCGAGATTGGAAAAGTGAGTCAGTCATAAGGGAGGGAGGGAGGGAGGGGTGGGGGGGGGGTTGAAAACGGAAGGTCGGAGGGAGAAATGGGACAATTAGAGCTGATCGACTGTCGGTGAGTTTTCTGGCTCGTTACATATCTTACGCACGTGTACCATTACCATTTTGAGAGTAAATGGGGTTGAAATTTTTGTACGTTCGAAAAATAATTTTTTCGGTGGTGAATAAATTTTTGATTTTCTTTTTTTTTTTTTTTTCTATGATGGAATGTATATAGTTTGCAACCCTTTAATTGGAATCCTCGATTGGTTTTTTTTTGTGTTTAGGAATTGTTTTTGACGAATTTGAAAAGTGAATGAAATATTGAAAATTTATTAAATTTCGAAAATACAATTCTTCTTTATCGACGATTTGTTGTAAATATTATTCGACTAATTGTATGGCTCTTCCTTAATCTCGGGACTTTTTTCTTTGCACAACGTTTGAAAAAATTGTTTTTTTTATTTGCTTTTTTTTATTCGTTGAGAAATAAAATCGAGTTCAGCGACTCGTACGAGGATTTTTTTCTTTTATTTTCTCAACGAGTTGAGTTATATACATAAATATATAGTGACAATGTAAATTTTTTCCAACATTTGTCTATATTAACAAATTTGAAAAATAATTAAAATATTAAAAATTGAAAAAAAATTCGAAAATACAATTTCTCTTTATCGACAGTTTGTTATAAATATTATTCGACTAATTATCGCTCTTCCTTAGTCTCGGGACTTTTTTCTTCGCACAACGTTTGAAAAAAATCGTTTTTTTTTTAATTTTCTTTTTTTTTCATTCATTGAGAAATAAAATCGAGTTCACCGACTCGTACGAGGATTTTTTTTCTTTTATTTTCTCAACGAGTTGAGTTATATGCATAAATATATAGTCGCAATATAAATTTTTTCCAACATTTGTCTATATTGACGAATTTGAAAAATAAATAAAATATTAATATTTTATTTATTTTTTTCAAATGTTTAAATTTGAAAAAAATTCGAAAATACAATTCCTCTTTATCGACGGTTTGTTATAAATATTATTCGACTAATTATCGCTCTTCCTTAGTGTCGGGACTTTTTTCTTCGCACAACGTTTGAAAAAAATCGTTTTTTTTTAAATTTTCTTTTTTTTTCATTCATTGAGAAATAAAATCGAGTTCAGCGACTCGTACGAGGATTTTTTTTCTTTTATTTTCTCAACGAGTTGAGTTATATACATAAATATATAGGCACAATGTAAATTTTTTTCCAACCTTCGTTTATCTGGTAAATCGATCGTAAGGCTGAGTTTTCTATATATATATACATATATATATATATACATATATATTGCAATATATAAGTATATTGCAATCGCAAAGCCTCTTCGTGCCTCGTGAGTTTCTTCACTCCTTTTCTAGCGATTTCTTGCTCGCACACGTGGTATCGCTTACGTATCACTATTCGCGTATTTATATCGCGTTAATTGAGAAATCATCGCGCCTAACGAGTAAATTGCTCGCGAATTACGAATTGTTCCATATAAATAAACAAAAAAAAATCATCTTCCCCCACCCCTCAGTCTCGGGGTCCGATCATCGTCGCGAATAAATCGATTAGCGAATACTCGTTGAATCGAATTCGAGAGAATAAATCAGTCGGTGTTCGAGACGAATGCGATTATACGAAAATGGTGAGATGTTTTTTTTTTTGCATCTCTTGGCTTCGATAAATTGTCGAGGTCGATGTATCGTTGCTTACGACGGTGTTCATCTTACGGATAGAGCGATTTTCTTCGCTTTCGTGTCGAATAGACGTTCGCGTGCGAAACTCAAAGGCTGGAGAAGTTGGATGAGACGCTTGTATGGACTGCGAGAGAGCATTGACAAAATTGGAGATAATTCGAGTCGATTGGCTCGATCGGAATTATATTGAATGTGGAAATAGATAAAGAATTTAAAGATTAGCATAGAATTAAAAATTCGACGATGAACAATTCTTTTCACTAATCCATCGCAGGAAATTGATTCGAAATTAATAAACAAATTTTTAAAAGTAACCGATTAATCGATATTTATTTTTTTTTTAATTTTAATGAATTCCACAAATTTTATTTTATATTTATGAAAGAATTGGAGATAATTCGAGTCGATTGATTCGATCGAAATTATATTGAATGTGGAAATAGATAACAAATTTGAAGATTAGTATAGAATTAAACATTCGACAATTAACAATTTTTTTTACTAATCGATCACAGGAAATCAATTCGAAATTAATAAACAAATTTTTAAAAGTAACCGATTAATCGAAATTTATTTTTTTTATTTTAATTAATTCCACAAATTTTATTTCACATTTATGACAGAATTGGAGATAATTCGAGTCAATTGACTCGATCGAAATTATATTGAATGTGGAAATAGATAATAAATTTGAAGATTAGTATTTTATTATTATTAGGTAGTTTTTATTGCACAACTTTTACAAAGTTTTTGAAGATTAGTATAGAATTTACAATTCGACGATTAACCATTTTTTTTTACTAATTGATCACAGGAAATCAATTCGAAATTAATAAACAAATTTTTACAAATAACCGAATAATCAAAATACAGATTTAAAAAAAATTCATTCTACAAATTTTATTTCATATTCATGACAAAATTGGAAATAATTCGAGTCGATTGATTCGATCAAAATTATATTCAACGTAGAAATCGACAAAGTATTTCCAGATTATTATAAAATTAAAAATTCGACGATTAACAATTATTTCTTTCAATACTAATCGACCACAGGAGATGAATTCGACAATTATAAACAAATTTTAAAAAATAACCAATTCATCAAAATCCATTTTCTTTTTTAATTCATCCCACAAATTTAATTTCCCTAATCAACGTTACTAGATCCGCACTAAAATAATTCTCAATTACATATTACAACAACAAAATATAAAATATTTCTTTAACACAAAATATCTGTAAAAAAGAAACGATCATAATTATTCACCGAACGAAACGATTGCGTCAGCAGATTCGTAATGTCAATTTTAACGCCGTTCAATTCTCCCGAACGAACACAATGCCAGAACAATAATAAATTCAGACACGTTATGTACATAACACATGTCTGTTACACGCGATAAATCAGCACGTGTGTAAAAATATATATATATATATACAAACACATATATATATATATATATATATATAATATATATATAATCGATCGTAGTCTTGATCGTTAGAGGCCGAGTATATCGCCCGGACGTTAGAAAGCGAGTTACGCGATTATATTTTACAGCTGTCCTTCTCTTCTGACTCGTTCGTACAACCGATCGTCCGCTCGTCAAGTGTTGCCTTGTTCCTTAAATATGCCGACACACGCTGTCT